>JAUPFT010000010.1:33280641-33658141 GCA_036936625.1 Parnassius smintheus behrii
AGTCGAGCGTGTACCTGCTGTACTGCCATATGTTAGAGGAGTCACTGACAAGATTGGCTACATCTTGAAGCGCGCTTCCATCAAAACATACTTCAAGCCGCCGAAGAAGATTGGTCAGTTTTTACCATCAGTCAAGTGTAACGTCCCTCTGCAAGATGCAGGAGTGTACAAGCTTGATTGTGAATGTGGTCTCTCCTACATAGGACAAACTAAAAGATCAATTAAAACCCGCGTCAAAGAACATATAGCTGATGTGAAGAATCGACGCTCCGTGAAGTCTGCAGTCTTTGAACATGTACAGGATCGCCCCCGTCACTACATCAGATTTGATAGACCACAAATCATCGCTAAAGAACACCGATTCCTTCCAAGGATGATTCGCGAGGCTATTAAAATCAAAAAACATCCTAATTTCAATAGAGAAGATGGCTGGGTGCTACCATCTGCTTGGGATCCTATAATAAATAAAATTAAATCCCAACCCAAGCATACAACTGCAAGACTTCATGATACCATAAGTTCATACTGTATAGATCGGAACAAAAGTTAAATTTTAATCTATGGTAACCGCGGTTAACTATGACATCTGGATGTTAAACATCTCAGTCCTTCCCGTGACCATGGGTGCTGTAAAGCTCTCGAAACGTCGGGTATTAAAAAGTTAAATATACGCGATAAATTCCGTAAAAACTAGTATTATTTCAATAACATATCGGGTGTCCCAGAAGTCAACGTCAAACCGAAACTTTCTGATAGGCGAGGCCATACTAGTTATCAGAAAAATATAAAAAAATCTAAGTCATGTATTGCAGAAATTATAGTAATTTCTTTTTTCGATAAAATGTACACCATGAGACAGTTTTTTCATTCCTGTTGCTACAAATATTTACTTTTTGCAAATTTTTTTTCTCTTACGTCATCCTGAATAGTGCTTCTGTAACCTGTAATCCTAAACCCTGTGCCGATCACTCCAGCTTAAAAGAAAATGTAATTTTATACCGAACCAAGTTTTCAGAATTAGTTTTTCGCACTACTTCAACTGACCGTCGTGGAAAAAAATTGTTCTCGCTAGTTTGGCAAGTAGCTTTAAAAGTTAGCGCATTTAATAAGGATTATAACGTGATATAACACTTACTCCATTGTTACTTAGATCAGCCATAAAAAATTTTTTGTTAAACAAAGTCAGTTTTTAAAAATTTTTTGGAACTTACATTAAAATGATTCCAGTGCGACCAAAGCGTTCCTAATGACCACAGCGTGGTTTAAATGAGATAGAGAGAGACATTCCACAAAGTGTGAGCGAGACAAATAGTGACGCTAATGAGATACAGACGCAAATACAAACTAAAGTAATAAAATAATGGTTATAAAATTAAGACAGTCAGTTTCGTTTTTATGATAAAATTTATTACTTATTTAATAAAGATGTTCAAATTGCCGTCCTTGAGCTGCAATACAAGCCCAACATCTTCTTAAAAAAGATCAGGAAATCAGGCGGGCGAATCTTCCATTATTACAAAATTCAACTGCTTCCGCTATTCTCTGTCTAAGCTCTTCTATATTTTCAATCGGCTTGGAATATACTTTTTCCTTCACTGCTCCCCAGTAAAAAAAATCTAGAGGATTTGAATCGGGTGAGCGGACGGGCCACGAGATCGGACCAGCCCGCCCTATCCATCTGTCTGACTTCTGGGACATCCTGTATAATCACTCACTTACTATTTTTTAAGTATTCTAACCTAGTGGTTGACTACCGAGATAGTAATGCCTGCCGATGATGGTAATGCACACTAAAGTAGCTTCACAAAGGCCTATTTACTCTTCTCTTGAGAAAAATTACATTGTTATTAGGTGGAAAGAATGTTTCTGGAACCTTATTTAACACCTTTGGTGTACGCATGCCAAACGAAAAAGTGGCACGTCGACGAAGAAGGAGTGGAGACTGGCCAAGCGCCTGGTTATCCGATGCTGAAAGGGAGAGGAAGTTCCTTTTTCTCATTCGTATCTTCGTTAATAAGTTTATTTTTTTTTTAATTTATTTCGTATGGTCTTTTTAATTTATTATTGTACCTTAGGTGTTAAAATCATCCTTTCACTTGTTCGGTATTTAATATCTCAATGCAATTACTATTTGAGTTGGCATAGTAGTGTAGTATATAAAATTAAAATAGGCGAGTAAATTGCAGTTTATTCGACTTTAAAACAATCGGAGGAAAGGTTATAATATGCGAACGAAGTGACGGACACAGCTTGTACATAATTATTTTAAATACTATTTTCAGTCGTTCCTTTTATTAAATAAAAAGATATTTGTATCATGGGGAAAGAACTAAGACTTCATTACAAACAAAAAATGATTGCCATATAGTATAATTCATAATATGCATAATAAAATCCTTTATCGTACATCGTCTTCTCTAACGACTTCTGACAATTTTCGGGTGGAATTGTTCCAAAAAAGTCGCTATCCGTTGAGAGTATTCAATTCATTATTTAATACTCGGACCCCGTCACTTTTCCTAAATGTTGCTGTAAAATAAATAGCATTTTATAATCAAACCAACCACCTGACATTAAGTTATTTAATTTCTTTAACCCTTGAGTTAGTTGAAAATTGTCAACTGATATTAAAAAAAACTTCTGTAAAACTGTAAACAATAAATATTCACGTCACGTATGGTAAATAATAACGAAGCACTGAGGAAATTATGTAACAAAAAATGTTGATTTTGCTATAAAAGGTCATTGAATCCCCGAGAAAACATTGGAGTTTGGATGTTCTGCTTGGAAGGTTACCACAACTACCATCACACGTTCCCTTGGGACTACCGCGTCAATGAGCATCCTCTCATCAATATGTTAACACCGACTATTTTGTTCATTGACGCAATGGCTAAGGTAAGGTTCTACAATATTATAACAAAACTAGCTATAAGCCCCGGTTTCCCACGGGTTATTTCTGAATCTCGACAACAGCGCCACCTACCGGGTCCGAATGAGAAGAAATAAGCTATCTAGGAAGTCATACAAACACACACAAAAATTTCATCAATATCGGTAGGATGGTTTCAAAATCTATAACGGACATAGGTAAAAACATTATTTTTTGTTTTATACAGATAGTTGATCAGTGATTAAAAGGTAAATATAATACCAAAAACATTTACGCTTGAACTTTACCGGACTAAAGTGCAAGACGTTTTCCTTTACTTCATCTTTCCCACTGGTTTACTGTGGGCTATCAAGTCACAGCTGTTGATCCCCTTCCCTCCTGCATCAGTAGAAAGCGGGAAACCATTTGGACACGAGAGGCTATGAATCACCTTTTTTTCATGCGCATTATAATACTTCTCTCACCTGAATCTTGGCGCTCAGGTGCTTTTTATTCTGTGCTCTTCGACTCTTCTTCGATACAAAGATTTACCCACTGTAGCCGGCGGCACAGGTAGCTAGCTTCAATCATGGCGGAGATCTCCCGCTTTGCTCGTGTACTCTAAAGTTTCGAATTATTGCTCTTATTTACTGTTTTTATATACCTAGTAGTAAAATATTAAAAATAAAGTTGTCTATGGTGCTCCTCATAGAGAATATTTTGCCTAAGTTACCATACTCTATAGGATAGTTTACTTACAAACGCAATTTTTATCAGAATGAAGCTGCTGCCAATCTGCTTCAGTTACTCTGTGTCGCCTTCTACGACTTCCACAGAATGATATGCGAGCGATACGTGAATCTCTCACGCCGCCAAATTTCTGTATAAAGGCTATTTTTTCAGTAACCTAGATCTATTTCATAGTTTTAAACATATTATGACCCCTCGATTTTCTTCAGTCCACGGTTAAAGCAGTAATCATTCAATATAACAGTCTATCAAAAGCCCTCAGCCTAGGCCTCTTCTATAGATTGTCTCATATGTGAGATATTTGCCAAGCTTGTAGGCGGCTTGTCAACCGCAGTTTTTATAATATTGAGTAGTTATCAGGAAGCTGTAGCCGCTCGTCTCCTGTTTTATTTACCCTTGTCGGCTCTTAGCGGCTTAGGTGGTACAAAATTGTTAAAATGCCTATAACTTGCTTATGGGTAATAGCATAGCAGTTTATTGTAATACACTAAAACATTTTAGATCGGCCAGGCCTACGATTTGAAAGCAGTGTCTCCTGAAATTATAAAACAACGTACACTACGCACCGGGGATGGAACCCACAATTTATGGGGCTGGGATGACCCAGAATTCACTGAAAGGCTTAGACAGCAATATGGAACTATCCACCGTATCGGGGGAGATGAAATAAGAGAAGATAATTGTGAATAACTACTTCAATATGAAGAATTTTGATAACCATAATGTAGTGTTTAAAGCTTAAACTACTTATAAAGACTGGTTTGTGATATTTGTGTTAAGTCAGTGTGTAAGTTGCATGATCTATAAAAATGTGTACCTTCTTTATTTTTTCAAATAAACACTTAGTGATTGCATTTGATGTTTTATTCACTGCGTTCCCTGCGGGAAAAAGATTAATTATAATGTTTATACGTGATAGAGCCATGCTGCAGTAATGTTATAGCTGTAGTACGAATGGGTCGGCTAGACTTGGGAAGGAGCACGCTCTAACAAAATATCAAAGTAAAATAGCAGCTTGATACTGCTGTGTTTCGTATGGCGAGTTTAGAGATCCGAAGACCCTTTTTTACTGGAAATGAGGCATTCCATCTCAGTTCTCTTAGTCCGCTAGTGAACTGTGTGCTCGTTTGTCACCCTTACTCTACAAAAAGAAATACATTGAAGTCTTATCATTTAATCTTTTTTCCTTTCAAGGAATGCTTTGCTGTTGGACACGTAGATTTATGTATTACGGGAACCAAATACCGTATTTTTGACGCATATGCTCCTTGAGTAATGTTATGGCTGTAGCACGAATGGGTCGGCTAGACCTGGGAAGCAGCACGCTCTAACAAAATATCAGCGTAAAATAGCAGCTTGATACTGCTGTGTTTCGTATGGTGAGTGTAGAGATCCGAAGACCCTTTTTTACTGGAAATGAGGCATTCCATCTCAGTTCTCTTAGTCCGCTAGTGAACTGTGTGCTCGTTTGTCACCCTTACTCTACAAAAAGAAATACATTGAAGTCTTATCATTTAATCTTTTTTCCTTTCAAGGAATGCTTTGCTGTTGGACACGTAGATTTATGTATTACGGGAACCAAATACCGTATTTTTGACGCATATGCTCCTTGATATATGTAATTATTAAAATTAATTCGCTTTTCATTTAAAAAAATATTGTTCAAAAGCGCCGGCTTGTGACAACAATCTCCATAAACAAAAGGCTATTTATTAATCGTTTAAAGAGTAATTCCTTAATAAAAAAATAATAAAAAAATTATATAGCTTTGAAAGTTATGACATAAAGCTATGAAATTTAGTCTATTATTTATTTCTATAATTTGACCCGATCTGTGGTCCCACTAAGTTGTGGTGGGATTCACAGTGAGCTTAGGTAGGTAATGAATTTAATATTTTACTCGTAAGGCCTTAGGGAATATTTCTTTAAATATATAATAAATAACAATGATATAATCTACATAAATGTTTCAACTCTTTTTTTTCTCTCTCTGATGAAGATCAAAATCTACTGCTTAGTTAATAATACTCAGTTTTACTCAAGAATTCAAAAAACAAAATATTTTTGGATAAAATGTTACATAAGTACGTTAGTTATTAATATATAAGAATGTATTTTAAACTTTTTTAAAAATGTTATCACCATTCATTATAATATTTTAATTAAAAAAGAACAAAGAAGAAAATATACCTTTTTTAGGCGATAGACGATAGACGTAGGACGGAGACGTACACAACAATATACTAATTTATAGCCTAAAATACTTTATACCTACGACATAAAGTATACATAAAGGTTTGTGGTGAAACCACAACGCTAATTATCAGATATTATAACCGATTCGTACTGGAAATCAGCGTTTATTTTTACTTTGTTTGAAACCTCATATGACCATGTTATAGATGTGTATGAATTTTAGGAATCCAAAAGGTCACTATTAAAAAAAATAATGAAAGTAAAATGCATTGTATTAAAGTCTATCAAAAACTTACTACTGAATATAGGCTTCCCGCATAGAAAGAGTTATTTGCCATAATTGCCAAAGCATTTTAGTAAGCGCAGTTCTTGATTGTTTTAATTGTTATCAGTAAGATACTGCTGCCCATGTGCTGATTCATTTCCCTCTGTCGCTTCCTACGTCACCCACGGGCAGAGGGTAGTGGATTATCTTAGTCTGCCACTACGCCACGTAAATCTACACATACAAATAAATGAAGTGTCTGTTTGTTATATCGAGAACCCTAGCTTCTCTTAAGCTTAGAGAGCTTTTTCTGTGTCGGTGTCTGTCTGTATGTCTATTCGGACTAATCTTCAAAATCACTGAACCGATTGTGATGAAACTTAACGAATAGATAGAAAACAACGCTAGTAGGGATTCTACGCTATATTTTGTCCGAAAAAATTGTTTCTTTTTTTTTTATAAATCCGAAAATTTAAGAAAATAAAATAGATTTTCTCAAATCTAAATAACGATACACGGCGAAGAAGGGGCCGATTGCTAGTAATAAAATAAAATCATATCGAGATCAGCAATCAGTCTTTAGCATATTTTGTTATGAAACCTAAAAACATTTCTATCTAGCCATGTACAAATTTTAATTTAATTTCATAAAATATTTGAAAAGGTAAAACAAAAATGAACTTTGTAAATGATTTCATCGAACAAGGCTAAAATCCGATGTCACAGCTGCGCTATCGTAAACGATAAGCGTAAATCAATACCGCCCTCTTTCATTAGCTACCATCATTAATGCAATGTATTCACATAGAAATATTTTATACATGTAAGTAAGCTACAGCCGCTATACACTTATAAAATGTAAATAATGTATGATATAGAATATTGCTACATCATTATCATCATCATCATTACAGCCCTTCACAAGTCCACTGCTGAACATAGGCCTCCCCCAAGTAATGCCACAAAGCACGGTCCTGAGCCACCTGCATCCATCGACATCCTGCATATCTTACCAGGTCGTCACTCCATCTAGTGGGGGGTCGCCCTACACTACGCCTACCGGTACGAGGCTGCCACTCGAGACCCTTTCTTCCCCATCGGTTATCGGTTCTTCGAGCTATATGGCCGGCCCATTGCCACTTCAGTTTACTAATCCGTTGGGCTATGTCGGTCACTCTGGTTTTACTGCGGATATCCTCATTTCTGAGTCTATCACGCAGAGAAACTCCGAGCATAGCCCTCTCCATAGCTCGCTGAGCGACCTTGAGCGTCCTCATACGGCCAGCAGTGAAGGACCACGTCTCAGATCCGTAAGTCATCACTGGCAACACGCACTGGTTGTACATATTTGTTATATTTGGTTGTACATAGTTGTGAATATTGCTACACTAACAAGAAATTCTGTTTAGGAATATTAGTGTTCCACGCCAAATACCTATGCATATAGGGAATCTACAATTCTACATAAAGGGAGTCAATATACTTCTCACGCTTTTTCTAATTTAGTTAGTACCTAACTATATACTATATAATAATCTAAATAATTAAATGAGTACTAATATAATAATTAATAATGTATACTATATAGTAATATAAATAATTAAGTATTTATATTATTGTATAGTATATTATAGTTAGGTACTAACTAAATTAAATCAGAAAAAAACGTGACAAGTATATTGACTCCCTTTATGTAGAATTGTAGATTCCGTGGAATAACACAAGTACCTAAACTTTATTACATTAAAATCGTTAGAACTTGGAATATGGCTGTTACTGACATCTTTTTAAATTGTAGGGATATGCGGTAATAACGATTATTAAAAAAGCACCCAAACGCGCACAACAAAACAATTCGGCTCTCATTGAATTTTTTTTAATGCTGTGTATTATATTTAGTTCGCATCTAATTAAACTTGGATATGTTTTTTATTTTTATTTTAAAAGTTTTCCTATTCGTTAAATACAACCAAGTGCAAGAAATGAATAGCATTAGAGTTTTATTCACAACAAAATGCCCGGCCTGTGCGGCAACTCTCTATTTGATTATATTGACCCTTGATTGGCCCGACATGACGAGTCCGCCGTATATTTGTAGTTTATACCTATCTAGTATATACCTATGTAGTGCGCCTGGTCTGGTTATACTAAATACAGATAGGTACAAAACCTGAGTTACGATAAAAAGTATATAAAAATTGAGACGAATTCGATAATAATCTAAAATAAATATCGAATACCGACATATCATGATTAAAAATATCTACATAATTTTATGAGCGAACATCGTTATTCTGATATGTATACCGAGATTTTTGTTCAAGCCTAATTTGAAGTTCAAGAATAAAAATATTAGTTTCGCCGACTAGTTTATAGTTATTTGTGAAATATATTCAACTGTGTATTAGTTGGAGTTTTGGCGGGAACTTGGCCGTCGACGGATTGTCGCTTGAATAATTGTTTGAAGCGCATTTTGATTTGTAAAAGTGATGCGATTTTGTGAATTAACAATGGTAGAGCCTTGCGGCAGCTTTTGTTGCACGTAAGGGCCGACTCAAACCGGGGTGGTACAACGACCTCACGCAATACCGGCGTGAAGTGGAAGCTCAGCTTCCGCGTTTCGTCTGGTGAGTGAAGGGAGTCGGAGGCCCAATTACCCCCCTCCCCCATCAACATGGTAGCGGAAATAAATCTCCGCAGAGATCGTGATCCTCGGCGATTTCAACCGTTTGTTCACGTTTAACCGATCATGTGGGGAGATCTGTTCATGATTTTGCCTTGGCATATGGTCTGACACAACTAGTTACTTTGCCTACGCGGATTCCAGATGTGAAGAATCATGCACCTTCCCTATTGGACCTTCTACTGACTTCTCATCCGGATGGATGTCAGATTTCCGTCAATGTCCCTTTAGGCTCCTCGGACCATGGTCTTGTCCGGAGTGTGGTGCCATTCACGCTGAAATCGCGCTTGCATTCTGTAGGCTGCCGCCATATGGTAATATAGGTCACCCGATGTGGATAGGATGCGGTCTTTCTTTGCATCCCACCCTTGGGAGCGGGTTTACTTTTCGCCAGACTTTCCCAACTTTGTTGCTGATTCTGTCGCTGATGTGGTACTTCAGTGCATGGAACCTGGACTGACCCACCAACGTCCCTAGATGTAAATACCAGCACTCTAAAAAATATATAATTCCGCCTCCAGGTCCTTTAAAAAAAGTCATGGTCAAGGCAAATTCAGAGCATATAGGCAGAATTGGCGAGAAACTAGTTCGACTTCCTTCTGGAACCCATGCATTCTGGTCTCCCGCCAAGGTTGTCCAGGGGAATTTCTGTCAGCTAACTCTTCCATCTTTGCACAGGGAGGACGGCTCACTGGCCCATGCAGCAAAGGAGAAAGCCAATCTGCTAGGCTCTTTCTTTGCATCCAACTCGACTCTTGATGACGGGGGGAGTACACCGTAGACCATCCCGCGGTGTGAGTGCTCCATGCCGGAGATGCGGTTCATACAGCGCTCGGTTCGCAAAGCACTCCTTTCCTTGGACATCCACAAGTCGAGGGGTCCTGACGGAATCCTCCCAATTGTGCTGAGGTCGTGTGCTCCAGAGTTGACATCGGTTTTAACGTGTCTTTCCCGGTTCTCCTACTCCATAGGCGTAGTCCCAAAATCGGCTTCCCGAGAAATCGCTCAATTGTATCATCAGTTTTCTTGCAGATCGGAGCATCAAGGTCGTTGTAGACGGTGCAAGCTCCGATTACAAGCCTATAAATGCTGGCGTTCTGCAAGGCTGCGTGCTATCACCAACGGTGTTTCTTCTGCATATCAATAATATGTTGCAAACCGGTAACATTCATTGTTATGCAGATGACAGCACTGGTGATACTCTGTACATCGGCCATGCCAATATTTCTCGGGAAAACTTCTCCGAGTATCGGAACAAACTTGTGTCTGAAGACGAGTCTTTGCTGAACAAAGTATCAGATTGGGGACGACTAAATCTAGTCCAGTTTAACCCTCAGAAGATACAAGTTTGCGCTTTTACAGCTAAAAAAAACCCCTTTGTCGTATCTCCTCAGTTTCAAGGCACTCCTCTTGTTGCCTCAGCCGGTATCGGAATCCTCGGTGTCGACATATCGAGTGACGTGCAGTTTCGTGGTCACTTGGAAGAGAAGGCCAAATTGGCCTCTAAAAAACTTGGCGTGCTCAGCAGAGCGGGACGGTATTAAATGCCGGCTCATCGCCTGCATTTTATTCTTCCATGTACACGGAACACTGTTCCCATCTCTGGGCTGGGGCTCCGCATTGCCATCCCCTTGCATTTGATCGCATCCAGTACAGAGCAGTTCGAATCGTCAGCTACTGAGCTCTTTCCGACTCTCCGCTCCGCTCTTCCGGGTTGACTCACTGGCAGCAGGCCTCCGTCACTTGCTCTAGGCCACGCGTTATATGCCTACCGCTCTACGTATCGCCCACAATACAATCGTACATTTGGCTGCCGCACGCCCGCCTTGTAATTATTGTGCAGTGGATGGGTGTAAAAATCAAGAAACAAATGAAAAATTGTCTTTTTTTGCGTTGACTCGTGTATCAGAGTATTTATTATATACTTGTAGCAAAAAAAAAAACATTACTGCACTAGCTTCAATGCTTTGTTGCAGAACCCTAATGTAATGTTCTGTTTTCCTCATGATTATTTATTAATATTATTTACACGATTTAGGAAACTTCAACGATAAAATTTTATAACCAGATTAGATTTTTTTATAATTCAGAGAAGGAAAAAATGGATAAATAATTTTATAAAACTCAACATATTTGATTGACAAATAAAAAATATTGCGAGTATGTACGTATTTCGCAACATTTGTTTTATTACAATAATCATCATAGGTACAACCCTAGCGCATTCTTGCGATGACGCGCTTGCACGTGAGTTGCCGGGCAACACAATATCAACTCTTTGTGCGCGTACTTATGGTACATTTTCTTCTCCATTACCAACAAATACGCAGTCGTGTTCAAACAATATATTACGGCTAATATTTTTTAACAACCATGGCTTTTCTGGACAAGTACAAAATGAAGGCGTATATCCCAGCGGCACAAATTGAGAAAACGGGAATCGTGCGATTTGTGCCAAACAATATCTCAAATAAAAAACTATATTAAGAACTTTTTTTTTTTTTTTTATAATATTAATTATATAATATAATAATTATACTTACTTAATATAATAATAATAATTATTATTATTATTATATTAAGAACTTTCCCTAAATGAGGTTATTGCTGTGCGGAAGTTTCTGAAGAAACTGTCAGCATTACTTTTCTTGCTAATACTTTACCTAACAATGTGCAATATGATTTGTTTTCCTACAGAGCCTTTGAATACATTCCACCTCTGTAAAAGTGTTATAAATCTTTTAAATCTAACCATTCGACCAAGTTTTGTTATGGCAAACATCGCTGCAGTCTCTGTTCAGGAGACCATAATTATTAAGTTCGTGACAAATCCGATGAACTCAGTTGCGTGAATTGCAATGGATCACATTTGACAATATCTAATTTATAAAACTAAGGTTCTGGTATTTGAAAACGACGAAGAGAGAACGAAATGTGAAATATGGGTAAATCAGGAATGTCTAGAACAGGTAAATGAAATTGTATACTTGGGGAGTGCTTTCAGCCGGGATGGAAGATGTGATTTAGATGTGGATAGGCGTGTCGCTGCCGGAAACAAAGTCAATGGTGCCCTGAATGCATTAGTAAAAAGGCAAGGCGTGGTGAAGAGTGCACGCCTTGCAATACATAACGCAGTGTTGGTACCGACTTTGTTATATGGCAGCGAAACCTGGGTATGCCAGAAGAAGCATAAAAGCAAGTTGAATGCAGTGGAGATGCGATCTCTTCGTAAAATGTGTGGTGTTACCATAGCCGACCGAAAGCGAAACGAAGAGATTCGCAATATGGCAGGATTGAAAGATGACCTTATCACAAAAATTGATAGGGGCGTACTCCAATGGTTTGGGCACGTTGAACGAATGAGTGAAGACCGAATGGTGAAGAAAATATATAGAGCGAAAGTAAATATTAAAAGGTGTCGAGGTAGACCGAGACTAACTTTCGAAGACCATGTGAGCAAATTGCTCGAAGAGGGGAGGGTCAAGAGTACTCGGATACCTAGACGTGCATGTATGAAGAAGTTAATGAACCTGAAAGAAGCGAAAGAGGTATGTAAGGATCGTGACACTTGGCGATCTGTTCTCTCTGGCTACCCCGTTAGGGATTGTGCGTGACGATAAGTAAGTAAGTAAGTAAGTAATTTATGTCCAATTAAAATTTAAAAAAGTCAAGAAAAGAAGTCTAAAATTACATGAGCACTCACTGTTGCCAATACAAAAGACTAAAAATATGACAATGATATTCCAGCTTTTGAAAATAAAACTAACGTTGATCAGAGTTGTCCCGCTTCTCTTGTGCAGAAACTGGTTTCTCCCTTGAAAGTCAACTTATAAATAACGCCAAAATTACTAACGCATTAGTTCGAACGCTTATTTCACGAGCAGAAAAGCGGATGACACTCTACAACAATGTCAATTAAAGATCTTAAAATCCTTACCATTTAATTACGGATAGTAGTGCTCTTAAAACACCTGTATTAAGAATAGCCCAATTTAATATACAAAGTATACTCGTATATAATAAGATTTCTCTTTTGACTATTTTCTAAAAATAAAATAACATAGATAATTTGTCTCTTCAATGAAACTTGGTTAAAACATAATCTTGTCTTGGATTAAGTTACGATACTTGGATAAAGATGCCTTGCCGGATACCTGGTTACAATACGTATTGCGTGATTTAAGCGCAAAGCACGTAGGTATGTTCTACTAGCGCAACATTTTGTCGCATGAAATAGTATCTAACAATCATAATGAACTTATAAATTATATAAAAAGCACATAACCAGAAAGATAAATTATTGTTGAATTTAATTTAATTTAAATCGAATAATTGCTATTTTTACATTAAAAAGTGGTTTTAATCACTTATGGTGTAGATTTATCATTTATAATCTCTTCATCTATTATGTGGGAAGCCATGGAATGTAAATGGCAGTTTAATTTCATTTTGTTCTGTTATAACTATTTTTTTTTCGGATGAGAAATTCCAAAATTTTCGGTATTTTAGGAGCTTATTATAACATATTTCAATAAATAGTAAACTTTGACTCATTCCGGGCAGGCTTGCTACATATCTATTTATCTATGTTCCGGGCTTAGCCACCGTCGTGAGTGGATTACTGTATCGTTTGTTTACAGCGGCTCGTGATTAAAAGTATCGATCGCTGTAGAAATGCAAAATATTCCAAAAACCAATACATAGCTATCCAAGCTAAGATATTATTATTATTTTTATAATCACAGATTTTTATTACAATATATTATTTCGTTAAAAGTACGTAGGTACAAAGTCCAAGGCGCATAAGTATATATACTTAAATGTCTTGGACTTTTTGGAGTGACCTGAAGGTGTACTTCGGTACCTGCTACTGGAATTACTCGACAGTGGAACTAGGTGTGCCGAGATTGCACTCGTTATGTTAAGCGATTACAGCGACAGTAGCCTAATTTTTTTTATATAGGATAGGGTGACAAACGAGCACACAGTCCACCTGATGGTAAGTGGTTGCTGTGGCCCATAGACATCTACATCTATCCTCGATTACGAATCAAAATGCAGATGCGTTGTCACCCGTGAGGACTAAGATGGAATGCCTCGTTTCCAGTAAAAAGGGTCTCCGGTTCTCTACACTCACCATACGAAATACAGCAGCATTAAGCTACTATTTCACGCTGGTATTCTGTGAGAGCGTGGTCCTTCCCCGGTTGAGCCGAGCCATTCGTGCTACAACTATACTACTAATATAACTGCAGCATGACTCTACCACGTATACGTCTAATGGCAGGGCGCGGACCGCGAACTCAAAAAGGTCGTGGGTTCGAATCCACCATTCGACTACTGGCGTGAACCACTCGTAACACAAGCAATTTAAGCTTACCACGAGTGGTTCAGGGGAATATTAGTAATGTTTATAGCATTGTTAATATTTTTTTTTATTTAAAAAAAAATTATGATGAGACTTTACCTCCGGACAGAGGCGGATTATCCTTAAGGAAAACTAGACACGTACTAAGGGGCGCAAGGTCAAAAAGGGGTGCGCGCGGAAGTTTTTAAAAAAAATCGAATCGAACTATTCCGGATATGCTGTTTACACATAAACAGCACATCCGGCATTGAGCGTGGGATGGTCGACGATATAATCCCCTCGTCGTCGAGAGTCAAGTTGGAGGCAAAAATAGGTCCTAAAAGATCAGCTTTCTCATTTGCGGTGTGGCCAAGTGATCCTTCTTGCGCAAGTATAGTAATTATAGTTTACAGAAATCGCCTTTGGGCAACTTTGCCAAGGTATAAGAAAGCACGAGTTCTCGAAGGATGGCTAACTAGTTTCTCGCCAATTCTCTTAATGTGCTCCGAGTTTGCCTAGTTTGCCTATTTTTAATAACCTGGAGGCAGAATTGTACTTCAATTTGAGTGCGCTAGTGGTGAACGAACGGACCAGAACGCCGATGTGTCAGCTAAAGCCTTGTATGACTCCTGCTTTTGTCGCGACGCAATTTGCTCAGTCTCATCATCTCAGTATTGGTTTGTATGCAGGAGCTTCCAAACAAATGCTGAAATCTGCCGCCTGTAGGCACTACGGATGACGGGATCAAAAGTTCCATCCTCTGAAACAACACATCGGTGACAGACTAAACAACGAATTTTTGGGATCATATAGCGAGAAGATAATCCACCCCCCATGAGTAGGATTCAAAAAAAGCCCACATACCATTCCAATCGGCCGACCTATATATAACTAGTGCCACAAATGGCGGCAGCCCACGGATAGTGCCTGCAATGATAGACTCTCTACTCCGGATCAGTGATTGATCTGAAGAGCCAAGAGGGGCAGCGACAGGGACCTGATAGCCATCCGGATAAGAGGTCAGCAGAAAGGTAAACAGATCTTCCCGCATGATCAGTAGTATAAGAACCGAGCCATTCGACGTGTTGTGTGAAATTCTGTATTTCATTTTTGCTAATGAAATAATCGGTTACCATTACCACGGGATAGTCATTTGCAACGTTTCACGTTTATGTGACATAAAGTAAATTGAATATACCGTCTTAATAAGTTTTACTTAAAAAAAGTACGCTAAGGCGATGATGGGATGCTTGGATATGCGGGGCCCCGTTTTGCGCGGAGCCCATATCAATTGCTATTCTTGCTACGTGGTTAATCCGGCACTGAGTGCATGTTGTATTACCTCTCTTTGCAAATGGTCAGTTCGTGATGATAATACGGGAAGTTATCATTTTCCTACTATAATATTAACCCTCCATCTGATGGATTCCTATACACAAAACTGATTGAGATTGCTGATGTACAATGAACTTTTAAAGATCTGTTTTGATAATTTTATTTCTAACACAGATGATCCGCTTAGCCTTATGACAGTTTTTATGAAATACTTTCTACACTGAAAACACAATATACCTATTCCTAAGTTTACAAAAACTTTTGAGTACAAAAACAGACTAACCGCACATTGGTGGAATGAAAAGTGTAAACAAACAAATTACTTGGTCTACAGAGGCTTTAAAGTTTTACATGTGTGTTCCAACCATTAAAAATTACATACCATATAAAAAATAGATGCGATTAAAAACGAACTATTTCTCAATAAAAAAAAAATAGTTGGATAACTTTGAGCGACAGCTTTAACAGAACTAGTTCAGTTTCTACTATTTGGAGCAATATTGAATGGTTCTAAGGAATTAATAAATAATTAATCTTATAACGATGAATCTATTCCATCTTTAGTAGACAAATAATCAGTTGTAGCGCGCATATCTCCTCGATCTTTTATTACTCGGTCTGGTAGGTCCATTCGTCTGCCGAGTCGATATATTGATAACGTCATATAAAGTACGCTCTAGAGGGCGCTGTATGTGGAGACAAAAATTCGCGGGTTTGTAACTTCTCTATGATTATTTTGCGCAGTTGTACTAAAGTATTATAATACAAAATGTCGGAACTCGGAACTTGCAAGCAACCATAATTTCTCATATTTATTTTAAGCCTGCAAAGTTAACTATAATAGAACCTATTTTGTAACGTTTTACCTTTAACTGTTTTCAATTGTGGACAATAAAACGTTTGTTCCATTCTTTTGTGGCTTTTGTGTTTTTTCGTTTTATAGAACACCGCTACGCAGTCAGTTGCTATGTAAATTTAGATAGCAAAACAATAATGATCCGATATCCAAATACTTATCAGAACTTTTCACACAGCGTGAATTTTTAATATGCCTCCAGTCCCGAAATAATAAAACACCTGGTTTGGACCATTTTATATATTCTAATTAAGAAATTATATTCAAAGGCTTAAAATTGTTTTTGATGATTCTCAATAATCCTCGGTATTAGCTGATAATTCCTCAACCATGGAAAACTGAATCCATTCCAAAACATAATCTATTCCAGTTCTTTAACTTGATAGGCCTCCTCAATGATGTATAAACTTATAGATACGTTGTCCGCACTCTAAAATGGCAGGATGAAATGAAGCCAATTGGCCACATCGCGCTTAGTCACGCACCAACCTGTCGCGCGACACTACGTTTGTTTTTAATTTATTATATCGTTGCGGTTGCGGATTTAGACCTGGAAGAGGATGCATGGATCAAATGTTTTCTCTCCGCATGATCACGGAGAAGCTTCTGAGTGTTAACCAGAGGATTTTCTGTGCTTTTGTGGATCTGGAGAAAGCATTTGATAAGGTTATAAGGAAGAAAATGTGGGAACTGTTGCCGGGATATGGTGTGGATGGTCGATTGTTAAGGGCTGTGCAGTCACTTTACTATGACTGTAAAGCCTGTGTGCGGGTAGGGCATGACCTGTCACCCATGTTTAGCGTCCAAGCGGGCGTAAAACAGGGTTGTGTCATGTCTTTCTGGCTGTTCATACTGTATCTCGACAGCTGTTTACAGAAGCTGAAAGATAGCTGTTTGGGTGTGAGATTGGGTGACATAAAAGTTAATTGTCTGCTGTATGCTGATGATGCAGTGCTTATTGCACCATCAGAAGCAGAACTGCGGGCATTAGTCACGTGTATGAAAGAGGAATGTGAAATTAAAGGTCTCCGTTTGAATGCTAATAAAACTAAGGTTCTGGTATTTGAAAAGGACGAAAAGAGAACGAAGTGTGAAATATGGGTAAATCAGGAATGTCTAGAACAGGTAAATGAAATTGTATACTTGGGGAGTGCTTTCAGCCGGGATGGAAGATGTGATTTGGATGTGGATAGGCGTGTCGCTGCCGGAAACAAAGTCAATGGTGCCCTGAATGCATTAGTAAAAAGGCAAGGCGTGGTGAAGAGTGCACGCCTTGCAATACATAACGCAGTGTTGGTACCGACTTTGTTATATGGCAGCGAAACCTGGGTATGCCAGAAGAAGCATAAAAGCAAGTTGAATGCAGTGGAGATGCGATCTCTTCGTAAAATGTGTGGCGTTAGCATAGCCGACCGAAAGCGAAACGAAGAGATTCGCAATATGGCAGGATTGAAAGATGACCTTATCACAAAAATTGATAGGGGCGTACTCCAATGGTTTGGGCACGTTGAACGAATGAGTGAAGACCGAATGGTGAAGAAAATATATAGAGCGAAAGTTAATATTAAAAGGTGTCGAGGTAGACCGAGACTAACTTTCGAAGACCATGTGAGCAAATTGCTCGAAGAGGGGAGGGTCAAGAGTACTCGGATACCTAGACGTGCATGTATGAAGAAGTTAATGAACCTGAAAGAAGCGAAAGAGGTATGTAAGGATCGTGACACTTGGCGATCTGTTCTCTCTGGCTACCCCGTTAGGGATTGTGCGTGAAGATAAGTAAAGTAAGTAAGTAAGTAATATCGTGATTCATGTGTGTAAACCTGTGCAAAACATAAAGAAAACATGCCGTCGTTTATTTTCAGACAATGTACAAATTATACCCCAAAAGTTAAAGACAAAAATGTGTCATTTCATGCGTAAGTTCACAAAACTACCTAATTTCATTTCATTTTATTCGACGACGCCGTCTAATGGCGGCCGGCGCATGCAGCTAGTAGTCAAGCAACAGGCATCCCGCCGTACGGTGTCATATTTTCTTTCTCTTTCTTCACGCGTATAAGTAGTTCTAGTATTTTCGCCGTTTTTAAGGGCCGCGATGTTCGTTCATGACGTGTCTATATATAAAACGTCATTGGGCCTCCTGGTAGTTGTGACTCTTATTTATTTTTACTTTACAGGCTTATTTCTTTGTCTTCTTGTTTAAGAAAATTATTTGAGTCTATGATCAAATTGCGCTTAGATCATTTTTTTGAATCCAATAATATTATTCCAAACATTCAATATCGACGCTGGAAAGGAAAAATTATCCAAGCGACATCAGACTAACTTTACAGTAGAGCTGTTTAAAGTTTGAATTTTCTGAAAAAAAAATCGTGTAAATTTTTGTAATGGTCCAAAAAGTCCAATTCTTAGAAATTTATTTGTTTATTTTTTTATCTACATTATAGTATACGTAACTATTAAAAATAATGCTTAGTTTTAAAGTTAGTGTCGCTTAGTAAGATTTTCCCTAAAAGTAGAAACGGGAAAAATTGACTAACCGACAAGCTTTAATTAAGGAGGGTACGGTAAAAATGTAGTATATATCTTTTTTTTTATTTATATCAGAGTAAAAGTTGCCTTACCAATATAAAAAACATGTGGAAGTTGAGGCAAAACAACCTAAATATTAATTTTATATTTTTTTTCCCGTAATTTTGACATAAACGACATTTTTACAGAAAATTGGATTAATCTTTCATTTAAGAATTACTAAAAAATAGTGGATAAATAAAATGCACTTAAACTGTCTTGAGTTTTATTAAGTTTAACAAAGCAACATTATGGTACACAGTATTAGTATTAGTTAGGTATTATAAATCTACTTGTATATCACAATAATAATAATTATGTGTTCTAGGAACATTAAGATCTTAAATGTAAGTATTTAGTCCTATTAATATTATTATAATGAATATAAAATTTGAATATGTTTACAAAACTAGTAACATTTCAGTCACAACAAATATGAAGTAACAATTAAAATAATAGGAACCCGTTTAAAGCTCTCATTGAATAAACCGAACTAAAAATAAACTTCTAAAAAAACAACATGAAATAATCTGTATGTTGTAATTATTATTCATCATCTTCTATATCTGATTCAGGCAAGGTATCTTTTGCATTAGTAGCCTTTGGGATAATGGAATATTCGTGATGGAATGGAGCAAGTATTACTTTATCTTTACAAAGTTTCATGAGATCATTATATTTGGCCTCTGCGATTGGCAGTCGTGATCGGTAGCAAGGCATCAGTGGACCTTTGGTTTTGGATTGAACTTCGACATTATACGATTTTGCATTAACGTTCATGGAGTCTTTGATAGAAATCATGGAAGGCTTATTTTTCTTGACAGTCACAACACGAACTTTGCTAATTTTCCCAGTCAAATTCCCTTTGAAGTATTTATCACCAACGACGTCCCATCTATTAAAACTTTCAAAAGTCATTGCTTCAACTTCATACGGAAAAGGTTCTTTTCTTGCCGTAGCAAATACAGTGTACCATTGCGAAGGCGCATGAATTATAGTTTTTTTAAGGTTGTTCTCTATAACGGCGTGTACACTGTCAACAGGCATATTGTGTGTCCTGTTAGTAAATAATTAATTTGTATCGTCTGAAGATTATTACACTCCTGCAAAGTAGAATGTATCATGGCTAGGACAGTGCGATTTCTATTCTGCCCAGGGCAACAGTCGCAGTATAGAAGAAGGTGTTTTATATTTTCTCTTTCATCCACAGATTTTATGTACCTGTGGAGAATACTTGCGATTTCATTTGCACCCCTTTTCCCGTTGCTTTCATCCCAATAATAGCAAGTTACTCTACGTGTTCCGTTTTCGTAGAAACATAGATTATATACCGCTATTTTTCTTGAATAATAAAGCAGCATTGACTCGCCATGTGGAGTATTCAACACCTTCTCCAAGTCGAAGCTTGCACATAATGTGGAAGGATCAGTTTTGTGTATAGATTTATGAGTAGAAAATCTATTAAAACTTTCTTCTTTCTCTGTTTCATGATCTTCCTTTTCTTTCTTTTTTTTTTTGGATCGCTGAGATCTGCTTGTTGCAACTGTAAACATTTCAGGCACTTGTCTTTTTTAGGGACATGAAATGATATATTAAATTCTTCGCTAAATATTTTTCGGAAAATCTTTTCACTAACTATGTCTATGCCAGCTTTCACGTTGCGTTCTTTGTAAACGCTGTATACGTGTGCAGTATTCCTGCGGCAAGTAAACCCGGGTAGAATCATGACGGCAATAATGTGAGGGGACGGCTGGTAGGCTTTTGATGAAATTGACGGCAGACTCTTTAGTACTAGGTTTGGTTTTGTTGTGTGGTTCACATTTTCCTCGCAAGTCTTCTTTAGCACTTCCCGAGGAAGCATTTTTTACCGTGTAATATATACACTTTTGTGAAATATCTAATGTTGCTGCCAAAAACTGTAAGCATACAGATCTTTTTCCTTCACCATCAGTAATGCAATACTTATATGTGTAACTGCGCAATTCTGAACTACTACGTTTACGTTTAACGTTTCCTTTGTCAATCATGCCAACCAACCAGTCTCTACGGCGTTCAGGGGTAAGCGTCCAAAAATGTTTAAATACTTGTTGCCTTTTTTCTTCGGTTACGTTTTCACAATTGTTCCCACATTTCTTACCCTTACATGGATTAGGTTGAATTGATTTTTCTGGCACTAATTGACCATCTTTTCTTACGTATTCTTTTCCTGTTTGTTTCGAAAGAGCCCTTTCCTTTCTCGTGTTTTTCTTCACTCTTTTTAAACCTTTTTCTCCTACGTTCTCGTTTTCTGTATCCAAATTTTCTTCAGTATTATTTTCAAGCAATTCCCTGTTTTTATTCTTACTTGACTCTTTTCGCTTCTTTTCTTATTTTTTCCTGTTTTTTTCTTATTTGACTGGTCTTCTTCTTCATCACTGTTTGACGTGTCAGATCCTACCCATTCGTCAGAATCAACTGCGCCATTCTCTTCACCAAGACAGAATAAAGTGGAAAAATCTTCATCAGACATGTAATCAACATATCGGATACTTGTTTTGGCTTTTCGTTTACGAGTACTTACACCTAGAGCAGCCTTATCCTTTGGAGGAAACTCCTTATTGCGAGAGACTCCTGGAGCTGGATCGTCAATCGAAGGCAAGTCCGTATTGTGAGGGACTTCTGGAGCAGGATCATCATTCGAAGGTAAGTCCACACTGCGAGAGACTCCTGGAGCTGGATCGTCAATCGAAGGTAAGTCCATATTGCGAGAGACTTCTGGAGCAGGATCATCATCCGAAGGTAAGTCCACACTGCAAGAGACTCCTGGAGCTGGATCGTCAATCGAAGGTAAGTCCATATTGCGAGGGACTCCTGGAGCTGAATCGTCAATCGAAGGTAAGTCCACACTGCGAGAGACTCCTGGAGCTGGATCGTCAATCGAAGGTAAGTCCATATTGCGAGGGACTTCTGGAGCAGGATCATCATTCGAAGGTAAGTCCACACTGCGAGAGACTCCTGGAGCTGGATCGTCAATCGAAGGTAAGTCCATATTGCGAGGGACTTCTGGAGCAGGATCATCATTCGAAGGTAAGTCCACACTGCGAGAGACTCCTGGAGCTGGATCATCAATCGAAGGTAAGTCCATATTGCGAGGGACTTCTGGAGCAGGATCATCATTCGAAGGTAAGTCCACACTGCGAGGGACTCCTGGAGCTGAATCGTCAATCGAAGGTAAGTCCATATTGCGAGGGACTCCTGGAGCTGAATCATCATTCGAAGGTAAGTCCATACTGCGAGGACTTGTTGTTCCAGTCTGCGAAGGATCGAGATAAACCTGCCAATTATCTCGAACGGTATCATTAATCGCAGATATGTCCATACTGTGAGAAACTCCTGATGCTGCATCGTCATTCGAAAGTAAGTCCGTACTGTGGATATGCTGCATGGTATCTGTAAGAGCTGCGAAAACTTCCTCAGGGTCATAGTTCTCTTCATCTTCAGTAATACGTCGTGATAGTACAGGCGCAGTTGAAGAGCACTTACGCGTTTCATTATGAAATAAACGAAGTAGCTTCTTTAATTTATTTTATCTAAAATCATGACATGACCATATGGCCAAAGATTTAATTAATGATGATTGATTACTCTCAATGACATTAGTCGAAATAAGTCAGCTAAAATGTACTCTGCAAAGTACAGAATCATCAGCAAATTATTTTTATACCATATAGTATCCCTAGTAATCGAACCAGGGAATTTCTTAAGGTAGAATACCCTAAAGGAAAACTTCACTAAGAAGCCAAATTAATATTAGAAATAATTTAGTTTATCTTCTTGTCGTGTGGGATACCGAGTCAACGAACGACCCGATGAACCCTGGTGTCAGAGTTTTTAAACTCCCTACTACTACGTGTAGGCCTCTGACATGGTTGCGTTACGACCGCCGCCGTCTAAGTGAACATAGACAGCAACCGGGACCGACGGCTTAACGTGCCCTCCGAAACATGGAACCATCTTTCTTACGGACAATCAGGTGGTTCAGCCTGCAATGTCCTAATCAAACTGGGAACAAATTCACAAAGTGAAAAATATCAACTTTGTGTGTTCCCCCCCAAGAATCGTACCAGCATCGACCTCCGGATCCCGAGACCAACGCTCAGACCACTAGACCACGAAAGCAGTTAGTAGGTACGCAATAATTAAATTAGTAAGATATGTCTTATATTTAAAAATATAATAAAATACGTCGGTAGGTACTTACAGACTCTTCAAATTTTAGTTGTCTGCAATATTTTTTTTTATTCGTCTGTTTCTTTTCCTCAGTGACAGTCTGACTTTTACGTCCAGGTGCTTTCTGCTTCTCTGGGTCAATTTCTTTAGACTTTTTACTGGCCTAAAACATGGTAAAAGTTTCATATTTTTTATAAATTCTGACCAAATTATTTATAATCCAAACATACACCTACCTACTTTCCTCTAAGCTAGCACTCACTTTTTATAAACATAAGAGAATAACAATAGAAAGATAGTTGTGTAGGTCCTTAAAGCAGCAGTACCAATATTACTTTTAAACACACGACTTTGGCCATATAGCTATATAGCGCCAGTGACGAGACGTGACCTTCAATCAATGAGTACCTAACAAGCTAAACGGAGCCCTTATCTAGGTATGATAGCAAAACAGAAATCTAATATAGGTAGGTACATAACATAAATAATAATACGAAACAACAATGAGAGATGCAAAGAAAATTACATACAACATACCGACATCGACATAACATACCGACTGTAAATCGTCCTTGGTTTTAAAAGAGATTCCCGATTCTTTAAGAGCCTTTTCCAAAAGACTATGACTACGTTTTCTTCGGTCCATTGTTCTGAAATAAAGGTACACCATGTAGTAACGCGAAAACAGCATTAAAAACGAATTTATTTGTTAGTTCAACTTACAGTTTTCGTGTTTGTCATAAGATAAGCGTAAGCGGTACCTCAGTTGACAACGGAATTGCAGCGTGCGCGTGTCTCCCAAGCGACGACCGGCCGTGCACTGAAGTATCTTTTTCACTTTGAAACTAACTTCACTGCATGCTCAAGCGACTGCTCACGCGTTATCCGTAAGTGTAACCGACGTTTTTTATGTGAATTATTTTAGGTAAAAATAAACTTTGCGCCTGTGCGTGACACAACCATAGGATGTAACCAACATTGGATAATCGTATACGGTCAAGTAAAAGTTGCCTAAATAATAAAATAACACTTGAAAACGGCAGGTAAAAATTGACTAACCGACAGTCAGTTGTATTTTTAAGCAGGTAATATTTGCTGAACCAGTTGAATATTAAAAAAAGAAAACTGCCAATTTTAACTAAACGCCATGTTCGAAAAAAACCAAATCAGCCAAAATTACCTAAGTGATAAAAGAACAAATCCTTTCTGAGGAAAAAATATACTATGCGCCTTACACTATATTGCCAGATACTGGAAAAATTAACTAAGTGGAGTAATTACCGTACGAACAGAAATGTCAAACTTGACCAAAGTCAAATTTAGCATTTCACAATTACGACTACCACCATATTTTCAAAAATGCTCGAAAATTTTGTCGGTTAGAAAGGAAAAAAAAGTGAAACCTCGCGAATTCCATAATGTCGAAGCGACATCAAAAGTCGTCGTAGAAGGACGTGAGTAAGACCAAACGACGCAGAAAAATCAGGCGATTCCAACAATGTTTATAACTCAATATGGCCAAAAATGTCGCTTGGATAATTTTTCCTTTCCAGCGTCGATATGGTTTCAGACCAGTGTATTCAGACGAGGCAGGAATGTTTCTGAAACATGCCAAACAGAAGGGTCAAAGTGTAGCTTGTGCTTATCTTGATGTTATTTTAGTACAAGTTTTATCTAAATTAATTATTACAGGCCTACGATGCAAATAAATTTATAATTTTTTTACTAACCTTTTGAAGTTATTAAAAGTTATGTTTGATCGTTTAGGCTATGGAGTGTAGAGGTAAGGAGTACAGACTCTGTATATAAAAGTGTCCCTAGGAAAGTGCTAAATAGGTGGTTCCACTGTAGCTACAGTCTAAATTTTTAAGTACTTTTATAATGTTTTTATTTCACAGACTTACAACATAATTCTTTTTACAATAATTATTTTATATCTTCCAAAATTTTTATTTTCAAAATCACTCTCAACGTATTTTACGGCAATTTATCAAACCCTGTAGCAACTCGAGCTAACTCCCGGCCGTAATACGTAATAAAAATATTTTTTTTTTCTTTTCTTTCATTGTTCGCTTATACCTGTTTTGTTCGCGGGTCGGTAGTTATAACCACACCGTTAGGTTGCGTAAGCGGAGTGTAGCTTAGGTTAGGTTACCTACGCGTTAGGTATTCATTAAATTAGGTATTTAGTATTTATATATATTATATATTAGGTATATATATTAGGTATTTAGTAGTATTATACTAGGTATTTAGTATTTGTATTTGCATTAGACTGAATTGCCGAAGAGTCGGTCGCCTTAGCGTGGCATCTTGTTGACCGACTGTAGTGAGTACTGCGGTGTAGTAGGTGGTAGGTGTTGTGTTTAATTTAATTATTAGTAATTGTATTAATTTGGTAGTATTTGTATTTAGTAATGATGCCATCGCACAAGCCACCGGCACTACACATGCAGGCGGAGCTCCGCTGGGCTGCGAACGCCCACAGCTTGATAGGGCGACCCGATTGGGTCCATAGCTTAGAGAAGCGGCTCGAGCAGGTCATGGCCCAAAGGGCCGCAGTGGAAGAGTCTTGCACTGAGCTTATGGCCTCGTGAGCGGAACAGGGAGTCCTAGACTCCTGCCTCGCAGACTACGAGCAATTTTTTTCGCTCACGGACTACTTGATCGAGGCGGGGACAAAGTATGCTGGTGACGCGCGTGAAGCTCGGCTGAGTGGCCTGCTCGAGTCCCCTCGGAAGCAACCTACTCAGCCGGAGCTGTTGGGATGACTCCCAACTCTGGACCTGCCAAGGTTCTCCCAGGTCCTCTCCGACTGGCTGACCTTTGTGGGACTGTTTGATAGCCTAGTGTACGCCCGGAGGGACTTGACGACAAGCCAGAAGATGGCTTACCTCCTGGCCTCACTGGAAGGGGAGGCCCTGGGCGTCGTCGGCCATCTGAAATTGTCGGACGACGCCTACCAGACCGCTTGGAACCTCCTCGCCGGAAGGTACGCCAACGTACGGCGAATCGCGGACGAATACGTCAAGCAGCTGTTAAATCTCTCACTGCTTAAGGACCGGGCCAGACTACGTCCGGACATCGTAAATCCAGTCTTGGTGGCCTGTAATTCTTTGTGGCGTCTGGATTTACCGGTGGACGAATGGTCCTTTTTGCTGCTTCCACATTGTGCTATCCCGCCTGCCTCTCGATCTTCGGCTCCATTTTGAGGAGAGGTACGGCGGGAACGGCGCCTCCTATATTCCGCCCTTCAGGGATCTGCAGCGGTTCTTGGAGGATCAGTGCAGGCAGATCGAAAACGCAGCGGGGCCCGTCGACGACCTACAGACTGCCAACCGAGCGGTGCCCAGGGAGAAGCGGAACCCCCGGGCAAATCGTCGCCAACCCCCCTCAGACCGTTCCTTCTCCTTCCGCTCCTATTGTCGAGCATCCAATCACCGGGTGACGTCGTGCCCTAAATTATTGGGTAAGCCGGTCCCAGCGAGACGAACCATCGCCAAGGAGCGACACTGGTGCTACTCGTGTTCGTAAAGGCATCTCCAACGAGACTGCCCGCACCAGCGGCCCTGTCCGCACTGCCAGGGCAATCACCATGCCGTTTTGTGCCTGGATGCGAACGGCGTTTCCTCTCGGGGCTTTGCCGGGCCCTCATCCCCCACGGGCGGGGGCGCTCAGCCACGCCCTCTGTCGGGCGACTCTCGTCGCTCTCCTACCGGCCACCGTACCCCTGGTTTCAAAGGGGATCCCTCCCCCGACCAGTCGGGGATCGGTCCCCCAGGGGCGGGGGGGTCGTCACCCCACTCAGTGTGTGGAGAGGAACTTCAGAGCCACTCAGCGGTCAGGGAGACCCTTCTCACCCCCGTTGGCTGAGAGGCCGCGACTAGAGTACCACCCTCCCCCCTTTGGTCGGTACCGGTACTACGGGGTTCCTGCAACCTCGAAGTTGTCTCGCGCCTCCAGGCCGAGGTTCCCCGAAGCTCCCCAAGTCAGCCCGTTCGGTGAATTCCAACTACCGGTCATTAGAAGGCCGTCGGAATGCCGCTTTCGGGATCCCTGGTTCGAGTGCCGGTCCGATGGAGTCTGCTTCAGCTAGGTAGCGGCCGCCTTAGCTCCCGCCACGGCCGCCTCCACTGATCCACTGAGCCGTCAACAGTCCACTTGTCGAACTGTTCTATTGCCGACGGCCTCAGTGAAAGCATACAACCTGAGTGGCGACTGTTTAACTGTTAGCGCTCTATTGGATTCGGGTTCAAACGCGGTGTGGCCTCCACTTGGTTGGTGGGGAGATTAGGGCTCACCTGGAGCTTGAAAGCTTAGAAAAAAATTGCTTTGGTTTTTTCCGCGAAATGTTTTCGTAGTTGTAGCGGTTGTGAGTAAAAGGGTGAATTTGAAACTACTGTACTCTTCGAATACGTGTACATATGTTTATGTAAATATATTTGATCATTATGTTTGCTTGTTGAAAAGAAAATTGAAATTGAGTAACTATTTGTGCCGAAGGAAAAAAATTTATCCTCCTTTTGTTTTCACATTTTGTTGGCATTGTCGAAGATATTTATTTTGGAAAAAAATCGTTTTGCTTAATTTATCTGTTTTGGTCAATGCGCATCGAGCGTTACATTCAACGTTACATGTTGAAAGATTGTTAGTTGAGCTTACCATCAGAGTTTGTGACATTTTTCATTTTTACGATGTAGCTCTTAAAATGTGTCCCTTTTGTTTTTTGTTTATGTGGTTTTTTTTTCTTGTCTTTCATTATTGTGCTGCGGTTGCTGGTAACTCACCATCATGTTCAGAATGCGGCTAATTTGCAGCTGGAGTTTTGGATTTTAGCTGGCCGACGCACTATTCGGAGCGTCAATTTTGGGAACATACCTTGTTGTAGATTGAGGGCCACCATACCGCAGCCGATGATGGGTGCCTTACCACCCGACCACGTTAGGGCCATCCGACCATTCGCTGAAGTCGGAACCGACTTTGCTGGGCCCTTCCTCGTCAAGTCCTCCAACCTAACGCGCGTTCACATAAGGCCTATCTGTGTGTTTTCGTGTGCCTCGCCACTGGGGTCGTTCATTTAAAACTTGTAAGTGCCCTCAGCACTGAAGCCTTTGTGGCCACGCTGGGCCGCTTCTTATCGCGTTGCGGTTTGCCGGACCGGATCCGTTCGGATTGCGGAACGGATTGTAGGTGCACGGATAGATATTTGAAGGAAGTCGTCGAATTTCTGTCCTGCAGCAGGACTTATTTGACTGCTGCGATGTCCGGGAAGGGCATCCAGTGGAAATTCGACTCTCCAGCTTGCCCACGCTGGGGCGGTGATTTGAGGTGGTGGTTGGGGTTGCAAAAGCGCATCTCCGTCGCGTTAGTGGCCGAGATTGTGGTTGGAGATTCGATCTTGCAACGTTCCGTCGCGACCTTATCCCGGTTGCCAATTTACTCGCGGACACAGGTCCTTATGTCCGGGACGGAGGTTTGTTCACGCACGTTTGTCTATAATCACGATAATCTCGAGCGGGGTTAGAAAACGGTTAGCGTTGGGCGGGAGGCGGGGGCTTGCTGTGTCGTACGCCCACAGCAAGCGCTCCAGTCGGCCGGAATCCTTGAGCGGTGACACCGCGCCGGTTAGACGTCGGGAGTTACATAATAGTTGTGGCGCGACGCCCACGTCGATTTTGAGGTCATGATTTTGATATAATTTTGCGTCACCTATAGACGGCCTCTATGGTGTTGTATTTTGTCGTTAATATACGTGACAACGAGGCTTATTCTTGAAGTTTATTTGCGCGAACCCCGGGTTGATTATATGTCGCGGGCCTCTTACAGTGTTATCTTAATTTGTTTTCGTGATAACGAGGCCGGAATAATATAATTGTTGTTGTAACCGTTTTAAGTATTGTTTGTGACTGGTATACGGTTGCGGGCGGCCGGTGTTTTGACTTGAAGGCCTAAGGTTTGGTTAATTGTGCCCGCCATTTTGAATTACTATTGAACATTTGAGTCTAATTAGACCGCCTCTAATTTAGTTGTCTGTTTTGAACGTGTTACGTGACAAGAACCTACTTGGAGTTTGGAGTGATTACATGAACTTTTATGCCGTTAATTGCATCGACGAGTTATTAGTGCGTCGGTTGATAGCGTGATAAGACTTTTACTTTGTCGAGAGAACGCTGAACGTTGGGCCTCGAGACGAGACCGCGTTCTTCTCGTGGTTATAGTTTTGTGCTAAGTGACTTTCAACTTTGACCAACCGTCCTTAAGTTGTGCAGCGTGTCACTTGTTTTAATGACGATTGACGTTGATTAGGTTGAATTTGAAGTTAATTAAATGTACAATAAAGTTGATAAAATAATATAGTGAAAATAGAAGCAGACGTTTGCAATTGGTGAATGCCCCCCTGGACACATTTGGAGAGAGGCAGCGCCTTGGGATCTACAGTCCAGGATCAGCTGGGATGTCAGGTTACACATTGTACACATTACTGCACACTACTGCATGTGAGTACATCTCTTATCACCTGACAGGTACCCCGTGGTCAATCCTACCTCCACCAATCGGTAAGTGGTGCTTGCTTTTATGTCAGCCGTTTTTGGAATCGTTATTCATAGGCCATTGAGCTCCGCCCTTGGTTGCTCATCGAGGGGACCACTCATGGGCCCTGATCCCGTCGATCTAGGTTGGGGCAACTAAGGGCATGTATAGCTGGGTTGAGCTATTATCAAAATGTCTCTAAAACTTCGCAATGTGACCCATCAGCATATTGTGAAGAAAGTCTATAAAAGCTCAGACTGAATGGTCTATGGTCTAAGATAAAAACGAAGGTCCTTATCATGAAGGTTAGAGAACAGGAGAACGATCGCCGTAGAAAATAGTGTCCCAGAAATATGGACACCATCAGTGAGGCGCTGCGATCACTAAGTGTAGTCAATAAAAGTCATTTTCAATCTATTTTTCCGAGCAGATGCTCAACCACTTGCACATCCACGCACAATAAAATATTTCTCCGTTTTTTAATGTTTCTCTTTGTCAAAAATTATAAAATTACGGAGCATGAAAATTTTCTACGAAAAAATTAAATGAAAATTTGTACAATATTCAACTAACTTCACCTACTTGTACTTATAAACAACTAACTTCGCAGTCACTACTCACCGACGTCAGCGCCGCTATGTATTTTACAATTTTCAAGGACAGGCGGGCTATGCTTTAGTATACGTAGTGATCGTTCTCCTGTTCTCCAACCTTCATGGTCCTTATTGAAATGAAGACATAGTTTAAAAGAGAAGCATCCCAGTAAAAAATCTTATTAAAATATTAAAAAATACAACATAAAATGTTACTTATGAACATCAACGTTCAAAATATTTCCGGAGTTTTGGCGGGAACTTGGCCATAGACGGATTGTCGCTCTTGTTTTGTCGCTTTAATAATGGTTTGAAGTGGATTTTGATTCGTAAAAGTGATGTGATTTTGTGAATTAAGTGTCCGCACGTGTGAACAATTAGAGAAAACGACGAAACAAGTGCTTTGATTTCGATATAAACCTCAAGTTATTTTGATCGCTTAGGCGCCTTATGAACTTGAGTGGCAGTCGTCATCAACTTTCCGCTGGGTTGAGATGTCATCAAAATCTCCCAAGGACTTCGTAATGTGACGCTTCAGCATATTGTGAAGAAAAAAAACGCGGGAAACTTGAAACTGGACTGATAAATCTATATGGATTAAAACTTATAAAGATTAAAATATAAAGAAGACTTGGCTTTAGCCTTTGTGGGTTTTTGAATACATGAAGAATTAAAAAAATAAGACTTGGCTTCGGCCTTTATGGATTTTGAAGAGATGGAAAGAAGAAAACAACTCTCTTTACACTTCATATATTATATATTCAAATTAAAAAAAGACAAGGCTGTATGGCTTAGTTCTTTTGCCTGCTCTCTCGAGCGAATAATAAAAACAACAACAACATCAAAATATTTCATAATTTATCACAACAGAACTTTAAAATTTTCTTTACTTTATATTTAATTTAGAACAGTGAAAGTGCATTTAATACAAAAATGTTATCATCTCTTATAAAAGAGCATCAGGCTAAGCAAGCCGCCAAAAGAGTTACACAAGGTATGTAAATCATGTTGAAAATATCAATAAAATAAAGGTCCCAATATTGTCCATAAACATTTATTTTTCAGAACAAAAACGTAAGGAATGTATTGCAGCTGCTAATGAACTAACTCAAGCACTTGTAGATCATCTTAATGTTGGGTATGTAGATCCTTTGTTTAAAATTCCAAATTATATCAATAAATAACCACAATTCTTGTAACAAATTATTTTCTTATTTTGATGTAGTATACATTCCTATGTTCTTGCCAATATAGAAACCGCTTGCTTAGATTTAGGTAATTAAATGATCTAAAAAAAAATAGTCTACCCTATATATACCCTAGCTAGCAAATCCTTATAAAATATGTTAACTCGTAACATTATGAAATAGCCTAAGAGACGACTTCAGGTTGGCTATAGACGTCCGGTACATGATTTTGATAATGGTTACCAGGTTAAATAATAGAAGTTGTAGTTTTATTACAACTTCTATTATTTAACCTGGTAACATATAGATAGAACCTTGAATAGCTTATTTTTACACCTAATCTCTGTTCCAGTGTTGCCCAGGCATATTTAAATCAAAAGAAATTGGATGCAGAAGCTAAGCTGTTGCACCAAGGTGCAATAAATTTTGCTAAACAAACACAACAATGGCTTGCATTAGTGGAAAATTTTAGTAGTGCTCTGAAAGAAATAGGTGATGTAGAGAACTGGGCGCGCAGTATTGAAAATGATATGAAAATCATAACAGAAACATTGGAAAGAGCTTATGAAACTACACAAGGACAACCAACCAGCAATCAATAGATAAATAATAAATAAAATAAATTCATGTAAGGTTTATATTTTTTTTATAGAATAAGGTTGACAAATGTTCACACAGTTCACCTGATGGTAAATGGGTTCTGTAGCCCATAGACTTTTTTTTTAGGATGAGGGTGACATACAAGCACACAGTCCACCTGATCGTAAGTGGTTGCTGCGGTCCATAGACAGCTACATTAATCCTCGATTATGAATTAAAATTCAAATGGTTGTCACCTGTGAGGACTAAGACGGAATGCCTCTTTTCCAGTAAAAAAGGTCTCCAGATCTCTACACTCACCATATGAAACAGCAGCATTAAGCTGCTATTTTACGCTGGTATTCTGTGATAGCATGGTCCTTCCCTGGTCGAGCCGACCCATTCGAGCTACAACTATATTACTAATATAGTTGCAGCATAGCTCTACCTCATACAAAGATTCTTCTAAATCTGTCCTAGGTTAAGAATCAAGAAGCAGATCTCTTGTGAACCTTGCGGACTAAGATGGAATGCCATTCCTCTAGTAAAAAGGGTCTCCAGTCTAATAATGTCTTGTTTCTAAATTATATCATAGATCATCAACAACCTTTTGTCTTCTGGTCTGCTTAGTTGGACTCTAAAAAAAATATCTCGCTCAATGATACACATTTCAGCTTCAGACCTGGTCTTTCTACTGTGAGTGTTTTAGTGTGAGTGTGAGTTTTTTAGTGTATGCATGCTATTTAAAATTTTCGAAGGCTTTTGACCTTGTATATAATTGGATATAACTGACAATGAGGTCTAATTTTGTGAGATATAATTTTGATTATAAATCTGACTTACCTTGAGAAAATGTGTTGTTATTCAAGTATAGTAATCAAAAGAACAATGTAAGATGGGCAGGCTCTCTCTCTTTAAGCGTAGGAGAGTGAGCCTTTGCAGGAAGCCTTTACAGGAATAGGCTAGGCAATTCCACGTACATACTCGTAAGTATACTATAAATTAAAAAAAAATATCTGATTTTGTTAGTAAAAATACTTAAATATGGTGGCTTTTAAGTTTTTATAGTGGCAACAATTTTTTGATATTTTTTCTGGCAACACTGTCATTTAGGAGATGACATTGTGAGCTCAGCTGATAGTTGTGGTGGAGTTTTGATTAAATTTTTGTGGTAAGTCTTTTGAATTATTGTTACATACTGAGTGTTCAAACGATGACATAACGGTAAAGAGTTCGTAATTCATGGAAGTTTTTATTTTTTTAAGATATATTAGGTTGTAAGATCACAGTGTCAAGGTATAGTGTCAGTCACAGAATAGACATTACTTTCTCTCAAACAACAGTAAATATACTTCAATATCATGAAAGTAAGTATTTTTTTCCTACTGGATGGCATTACTCAAATGATGCCGATGCACAGTGTGTTATTTTGCCTTAGTTGTGGACATGCTCATTTTATGTGTTTTTGGAAAGCTAATAATCCAACAAAACTTATTAAAACTCCCCTTGCTCTAACTCTGGTTTCTCTTCAAAACGTATAAATCTTTCGCCTTTTTGCTCTACTATAGTATAAGCGAAATTAATAAAATAGAGAAAAATCTTTAAAAGCCATAGAAACACAATATATCGTTTTTGGATTTGATTTTTACACTAAATGTTTGTTTTTTGTAGGAATTCACTATAGGAACCATTTTTTTTTTCTTGAAAACTTTAAAAATCTTGTATGTGAGCAGGTGAGAATATTTATTTCCTATGGTTTTCTAATTAATTTTTTCCGGCGATTCTCTTCACGTTCGCGTTTTTTTATACCTAAATGTTGATCACTATAATCGCCATAAAAAACATGCAACATACCCAGGATTTCAGAAATATGGAAATTTGAAATTGTGGGTTAGGGTTGTCAATCAAGCCTGTGTGCACAATGCAATACTTCTTGCAAACATTACTGATTGTGATTCATTATTTATGACTCTAGTATTAGACAATCGCCGGTTTAAATTGTGACGTACATTGTTAACGTGTTTATAAGGAAAAATAGTGCAGAAAGTTAGTCAAAATTAAAAAAAATATTTACTGTTGAATTCCATCACTACTTTTTTATAAACTAATCTATTTTTGATGAAGGATATTATGTGGGACTGGGAAGGGGTCCGCCTTCATTAGGCCCTCCTATATATAATATCTGGAAGCGAGGGTGAAGAGTCATGGAGCCGAAAGACCCATGGCACTGTTTTGCCTCAGCAGGCACTGATCTGTCCTGCTGTGGGATGTCTGGGCCCCGACCAGAGGACTTAATGCTTAATTGGGGCATTAGGGCGCCAACCTTCATGCTGGTGGTAATGATTACCGATGACTTAAGCCTGAATACGGATCCGAATACACTTACGAAACTGGAGATTTATAATGTTTTGGTTGAAAAGGCCTGACAATGATTACTTTAAATGCATTGTATCCATCAGGTATTCCTAACAATCTTGATGTACAAAATAAAAGCCTCAAAGATAATATTTCCGAATTTATTTGTAAGTGAGAAAAACATTATAATGACAGCAAAAAATTTTTAAACGCTTTAGTAAAAATAATGAGAAATGGCTTGCTACAATTTTCGATGTACACACACACACACACACATTACGCAGAATCATAAAATTAGGTACCGCAAAATTTCACAATATTGCCAACAAAAGCAGAAAAACATAGTATATTGTACATTTGACATTCTTTTTATAAACAAAAGTTTTTTAGATATTGATAATGAAAATAAAAATTGTTTATTTGAAACAATGTATATCCCTTTACAATTCAAAACGAATGACGGCTTTGTGCTGTGGTCTAACCCAAGCCCACAATCCTACAGGTTTTGTCGTTCGTTGAGGATCCATTATCGAAATGAGACGAAAGAACTTATTCTCGAAGAAAAAATCGGGTAGAGGCTGAAATAAATCAAATAATATCACTTTATGCGGAAATTGATGAAGGTCAAAAGATGGTAAAGTATTTAACGTTCTTACGGGAACAACTTCGCTATTACGTTGTGCTTGTTGTAGAGTTACAGCAACAGAGTTTAATAAGTTGGATGTTGTCATGAAAAAACCCCGTAAATTCTGAAACCTTACGTCATTGATTAAGTCCCTTACATCCCTGGATAAGAATTTTTAAGTTCTTACTTCACTTGGGGTACAAAAATGACCCAGCAGTTACGAAGTGGACAGTTACTAAAAAATCACCGGAAGCCAAAATTGTAGAGGAGCGGGAAAAAAGGAATACAAATTGAAATAAGTGACAAAATGTCACTTTTGATCGATGTTGTTCGTCCAAATTCGGGGACAACCTATGATAGAAACACAGTACGAACAGCACTATCAGACCGACATCGGCAAACATTTGCAGATATCTTAGGTATAGTGATCTGGCTGGTGGATGACCTTCATACTATTTTAGTAGTGCTGTCGAGTAGCTTAATAATAAATGCCGCTAAATTTGACGACTTTTGTAAGTCTCTAGCTGCAAAGTATGTAGAAAAATACAATTAGTCTTATATTTCCGTCACTATGCACAAAATATTAATACATGGATGGCAACGTTACCCATAGATATGTTATCCGAGCAAGCAGGCGAGTCAAGAAACAAATACTGGCGCTATGATCGACAACACCATACCCGAAAATTGGACAGAAAAACCACAATGTTAGACTTATTTCACCGTGCTTTAGAATCATCCGATCCTTATATATCCTGATTAACATTTAGTACACGTCATAAACATAAAAAATCTTTGCCCTTACTGAAATCAGTACTTCAACTCTTGAGCGTAACAACAGACAATGTTCACTACAGCCAAGGAGGGCTTGAAGAAAAACATTTCACGCTGACGACTGACGAAATGGTAATTCAATCCGATAGCAAGGACATATCATAAGCATGTAGCATTTGCTAGCATAATTGATTTAATCGATTAAAATTATCAACTTAAAAACTTTGTGACAACTCTATTCCCATAGAAATTATAAAACAACTTAGAAACGCAATATCTCCGAGATCTCGATTGACACATTTTTAGAATTTTCTCACAGTGAAGGCACTATACATAAGTATATTATGCAAACAAAAAAAACGCGACCCGTAGGTAGATAATCTTAATATATATATATATATATATATATATATATATATATATATATATATATATATATATATATATATATATATATATATATATATATATAAATTTCGTGTCACGTTGTTTGTCCGCAAGGACTGCTAAACTACTTAACCGATTTTAATCAAATTTGCACACCGTTTGTAGTTTGACCCAACTTGAGAGATAGGCTAGTGTTTTTGCCCATGAGTGACCCACAATTTTTTTTGCGAATTTAAGGATTTTTAATAGGACATTCAAAGGGTCGTCGAAAAGGGCAGAAACAACGTCTGCCTGGAAAGCTAGTTTTATATAATTATTTTAATAATTAATGATTCTCGTTACGTTAGAGACCTGTTTTCGTTACGTTTACAACTTTTACAACTTTTTCAATCGTAATATCTTAGAAGCGGTGGCTCCTAGGAAAAAAAGTATTAAGACATTTTTTGTAGATAATTTTATGATCTACAACTTTTGTATGGAGTATTTCTATGATAAAACTTACTGTTTTGCTGAAAATCGCGAAAAACTAATTTTATTGACCTTTGACCTTAAGTAAATTTTTTCCATACACTGGAATGGTGGTGAACTTCAAAATTTTAATTATATTTAGAACAATTTTACCGATTATCAGCTTGTTGTAACTTTATGTATCAGCGAATGTCTAGATTAGACCGGACTAATATTTCAAACCAACAATTTAATTTGTATTTTACAGGAGACTGACATTTGTTATGGTCAAGAAATACAGAACAAGAAAACTTTTTAAAGAAGGTCAGTGACCTTTCACTAGAATATTTGTATCTCCTGAAATAAGTGAAATATCAAAACGGGTATTTTTTGGAATGCTTTGTTAAGGTTTAATCTATAAAAATAAAAAATAAAACGTGCATGTCCGTAACTAAGGCAAACACACTGTGCGACGATAAACATTTATTATCTTTTTTATAATGCCTAAACTCTTAAAACATTTTTGTAGTGTCAGTCACATTGTAGGGGGTCACGGAGCAGGTAGAGTCAGTCACAGCTCATATCATAATTAAATGTAGCTTTTTTTCATAGATAGCGGAAAACAGCTGCAGAAAGGAAGCGCACGCAGAGAGCGAAGCTGAAAGCTAAAGGACTATTCGAAGAATAAAAAAAAAGGAATCTGAAAACAGGAAACGCCAACGATGTTTGATAAAACAAACACCATCGATTGACATGCCATAAGCCTCACGTAAAAAAAATCGGAAGAAATAAGAAAGTGTCCGAAACGGTGTGTTTGCACAGTTTGCCACAAAAAAAACGTCAGATGTATCGTTTCGTCACCATTTGCCAGAGTGATGTAGATGATGATGGCGAAGTCAAACTTATGAGCCTAAAAGTTTCAAATAACGATGCCTTTTTGTTTAAAGCTGATGAGGAAAATATATCTTGTGTCTTTTGATGACATACTGGAGATATTACCTAATCCTAGTCCGATTCTTAAGGGCAATAGAGTCTATTATAAGTTATAAGTTTCCAAAAGTCTAGATGTCTTTGAAATTGCTTAAAAGAATTTACACTTTATTAAAGAAATTGTTAAAGTTTTTTAAATAAGCAGTTTCTAAAAAGATTTTGTTTTGAATTATTTTTTTAGGTGGTATTTATGTTCAAAAATAACATTTTAACGAGTTCATTAATTACATTTTTGTATCTTTCAAATAATTTTAGAGTTCCCGTTTTATGTGCTGTGATTTAAATTCTAAGGTTTCATGTAAAAATACTTACTTTTACATTACACAAAGTGAGTGTAGTGCCAGTCACGTTTTGGGATGTAGCGTCAGTCACAATTCATTTTACTAATTTTTTTTAATTAACTTAACGTTTTTATTTCACCATTTTATAATATTTTGTTGTTGTGTCATGCACTTTGGATAAAAACACAAATTAAAGCTATTACGCCAGAGAGGAAGATTATTGAAGATTAAAAACACTCGATAACGACTTGCTTTTGCATGTAGTGTCAGTCACGTTTATATTTTACTAAATAAATGATATTTCAAAATATCATTGGTTAACATTTTTTCTCTATAGAATAATTGTTGAAACTGCTACAAAGCTATGTTTAAATTGAAACTAAAACATAGGGGATAGTTCGGTGGCTGTAGAGTGACATAGGTTACTTTTTTCCGCGGAAAAACATCTCATTCCCGTGGGAAAATCGAATATGTTGCAAAATTAAATTCAGCTAGGTGGCGCCACCGTGATTCTACAAGACGGACGACGGTACGATGGACGAACACAGAAGGTCAGAATATCTGGATTATTATGTCTTTTTACCAAAATTAAGATAAAAAATGTATGGATCTGTATTTTTCCACGCAGGACTGGGAAGAGAGCGATAAAAAACATAAAATTCACCAGTTGATTTTCTTCAAACGTTTTGGTGCATTGTAATTCACAGAATAGGCGATAACCTCGCAGACGATATTAAGTAATCCGTTGATGCTCTGCCTACCCCGCAAGGGTTACAGACGTGATTATAAGTATGGATCAGAAATACTATCACCACCTGTCACGCTTTCACCCTTAACTATTACTTAACTGTGGTAGAAACAGTTCTTAGCAAGCCTTATTAATAAGCCTTAGTAATATTTATTGAATGGAAATGAATACAGTTCTTACATGTGGTTATGAATGAATCGGTATTACAATAAGAAAAATTTTGCAAATTTATATGAAAAATATTTTTTGAGAGTTCTTATTAACTAACGTATACATAGTTTAAATTGATTCCGCTAGATATCGTTACTAGGTTTTTAAAACGCGGTAACGAAATGTTTCCTGCCATGTATTTAACTCCCGCCGTTGAGCCGCGCGTCAACTTATAGTGCATACTGTACCTATACGCTTAAATTGTTTCTATTTCGTAGTTTATTCGACTACCTGCTTTCGATTTCGGTTGTTTGTTATTTGCTTTGTGATTTGGTTAAGGTTGAATGGATTTATATTGGCTTTCATTTTCGGATTTGTGTATTTTCTTGGATCGGTTTTGATGATTTGGTTGGTATTCCTTTATACATATTTAGACTCTGGCTTTGATATTGGATTTTGTTTATTTAGAATCGAATTACGTAGTTTCACTACACTAAAATCGCCTAGCATGTAACCTACTTAAAGGTGCACACGACGGAGCCGCGTGTCACGAGGCGCCGAGTCAGCAGGCGCCGACAATCCGACGCCCGTTGCAAGTTAGCATCGGATTTCGCCATTCTTAGGTCACACTTCGACCAAGTTAATCATTTTAGTTTTAGTTATAAAAGTATTGTAATCTTTCTTTAATAAATTTATATTTTAAGAATTGGTTTTTTTTAAGTCCTGCGGCTGCAGCTAACGTAATTGGCGCAGTCGGTAGGATATTAGAGTCAGTACATGGCGTTAAAATCTCCCAAAAATCGGTAGATTTCGGTTGGCGCTGAAAGACGCTGATTTGGCTCTCAAGCCTTAATCTAGTATCCGAACCACGTGGCAGCAGCACCGGGGACGAGTATCCGAAAATCGATACGCGGAGGAAACCATAATGATATTGTAAGTACGCAAAACTTTTTTACTTTTTATTTCGCCTTTGGAAGTTAACACTGTCGCGACTCTAGCCACACTATCACGTCCGTCATGGGTTTGTATGATTCGTCCCAGCTTCCACTGGCAGGGAGGGAGACGGTCATCCTTCACCACCACCATCGTGCCCACGGAGAGAGCTGGGCCCTTCGAGCTTCGCCACTTGGTACGTTGTTGTAGGATCCCGATGTAGTCGCGAGACCATCTTCGCCAGAAGTCCTGTTGAAGCTGCTGTAGCTGCTGGAACAGCGTGAGCCTGTGGGCGAGAACATCCTTGTACTCATAGTCGGGAACGGTGGTTATAGCCCTACCTATCAAGAAGTGAGCTGGTGTTAATGCGGAAAAGTCATTAATATCTGTATTAGACAAGGGACACAATGGTCGTGAATTTAAAATTCCTTCCACCTGTATAAGTACTGTTACAAATTCTTCATAAGTCAGAAGTGCTGCAGCTAAAACTCTTTTTAGAAAATATTTACAACTTTTTACAGCAGCTTCGTATATTCCGCCCATGTGCGGTGTGTAGACCGGTAAAAAGCTCCATTTGATGCCGTCGTTACTAAGTGAGGTCATAATTTCGTCTGAACTGTCCCTTAAAAATTGGTAGATTTCATTTATCTGGTTGCTAGCGCCCTGGAATGTGGTACCATTGTCACTCACCATTTGCTGTGGTTTACCTCTACGGGAGACGAACCTTCGTAAGGCAGCTAAAAACGACTGGGTGTCAAGACCTGTAACCAACTCAATGTGAATTGCCTTGGTAGCAAAACAAACAAACAATGCGACATACGCCTTGTAAGTCCTGGCCCCACGTCCTCTCCAGGTCTTCAAATTAAATGGCCCTGCATAATCTACCCCTGTTGTTGAAAACGGAAGGGAGGGGGTAACGCGAGATGCGGGCAGTTCACCCATAATTGGGGCGCTAGGCCTGGGCTTGGCCCTAAAGCACGTGACGCATTCGCGTGTCACCTTATTTACTAAACTCTTACCATGGATAGGCCAGTAGCGTTCGCGAATCGATGCCAGAAGTAACTGCGGCCCAGCATGCATGAGCTTTATGTGGTATGACTGAACTATAAGCTTGGTAAGTATGTGTCGGTTATGTAACAATATAGGGTGTTTCTTATCATGAGAATATGGAGAGTTTTCAATGCGTCCACCCACTCGTAGTAGACCATTTTCCATATAAGGTTTTAGGCATAATATATTTGACGTCTGTGGCAGTGGTTTTTTTTTTCTTTAATGTGAGATATTCATTTGGAAAGGATTCGATCTGAGCTAACATGATAAGTTTATCGTGAGATTGTTTCAACTCCTCAACCGAGAGGACACCTAAACATCTGTCCTTGTTTTTTACATTATTTAAGAATCTAAGTACATAGGCAAAAACTCGTAACAACCTTTCATATGTTGAGTATTTTTTAAACAATTTTTCCATGAATGAAAGTGATTGGGGTTCCGTAGTAACACAAGAAATAATATCTACCTTATGTTGGTAGTTACATTCATTCTGAGGCGGCCAGTTATCAATATTAGGTTGTGACAACCACGTAGGGCCTTGCCACCACATGGTTGTCTGTGCCAACTTAGCCGCTGGAACACCCCTAGATAAAAGATCAGCTGGGTTATCAGCGGACGGAACCCTTGTCACATCTTGAACATCTGTCCTTGTTTTTTACATTATTTAAGAATCTAAGTACATAGGCAAAAACTCGTAACAACCTTTCATATGTTGAGTATTTTTTAAACAATTTTTCCATGAATGAAAGTGATTGGGGTTCCGTAGTAACACAAGAAATAATATCTACCTTATGTTGGTAGTTACATTCATTCTGAGGCGGCCAGTTATCAATATTAGGTTGTGACAACCACGTAGGGCCTTGCCACCACATGGTTGTCTGTGCCAACTTAGCCGCTGGAACACCCCTAGATAAAAGATCAGCTGGGTTATCAGCGGACGGAACCCAATGCCAGTCGTCCGATTTGGTGTAATTTATAATTTCCATTACTCGATTTTTTACAAATGGTATCAATTTGGAAGGTGTATTTGTCTTTATCCATGCCAATACAATATTTGAATCGGACCATAAAAACATTTTGGACCATTGAAGATCCAAAACATGACGAACCTTGTGCATTAAGTTGGCTAATAAATGAGCTGCTCTCAACTCTAATCTAGGTATAGTTTCATCACGAGCGATTCTCGTTTGCGCGCATAATAAACGCACTAATACGTTACCGTTGGCATCTATAGACCGTAGGTATATAGCTGCCCCGTACGCGGTCATTGAGCTGTCCGCAAAGCCGTGCAGTTCTATCAAAACAGATTCAGGGATGATAATGTGTCTAGGTATCATTAAAGAGTTTACTATAAACAGGCTATTATAGAAATTACGCCATTCTTCCTCTTGAGAAAGAGGTAGTTCCTCATCCCAGCCGATGTTATTTTGCCATAATTTTTTTATGAAACATTTTGCGGTTATTAAAATTGGTGCAATTAAACCCAGTGGATCAAATATTGCAGAGGCAACAGATAATACCTTCCTTTTGGTTAACGAATAATTAGTCAGTTTGTCAATGAACGAATACGTTATAAAGTCGCTTTGGTTACACCACTGTAGGCCTAAAACCTTATGTGGGTTTTCTGTGTGTAGTTTTGTACTAGTGTGTTGCGAGTCATATGTTTGTGAACTAGTGTGTGTGTCGTTGGTTTTATTAACAATCTTTATAATAGCCTCCGAATTCGATTTCCACTTTCTAAGTTTGAAGTTCGCGGTCCGTAATATTCTGTCGATTTGAATGGCCGTTTCGGCCACCTTCTGAGCGTCATCTCCACTATGAACTAAATCGTCAATATAGAAATTGGTTAATATTGCAGTCGCCGCTTCCGGGTACTGTTCCCGAAATTCATGCGCGAGTTGTTGTAGACATCGAGTGGCAAGGTACGGTGCGCACTTCAAACCGAAACTGAGTGTAGTTAGTGTGTAGGTGTGCAGCGGGTGATTAGGGTCTTCGCGCCATAAGATACATTGCAGGTTGTGTTGGTTAGGGTTGACAAAAATCATACGATACATTTTTTCGATATCCGCGCATATAACAAATTTATGTTTTCGAAATCTCATCATAATATTAATTAATTCGTCCTGGTTCATTGCACCTTTATATTGTATGTCGTTAAGGGATCTCCCTGAGCTGGTTTTATGGGATGCATCTATTACGACTCTAAGGGGTGTGGTTTCCTTTTCCAGGTTAACCACAGCATGGTGAGGTAGGTAGTTACAGGGCTCATTTGAGTCTCGTTTAATCATATGCCCTGATTGTTCAAATTCTTGCATAAACCTGACATATTTTTCCTTATAACCTTGGTCGCGAGAAAATTTAGATTCTAACGATTTGAAACGTTTAAATACAGCGGGTTTGGAATGACCTAACGAAGAAATGGGTTCCTTTAACGGAATGGTTACCACAAAGTTTCCATCAGGTGTGCGTGAATGGATCTCAAATACCTTTTCACATTGAGCAATATCATCATTTGGAAACTCTGTTGTACTACTAAATTCACCAAAGTTTGGGTTCCTGGTTTGAACAAAATTGCATCTAACAGCCCTACGGCTAGAAGGTACATAGGCCGTTCCCGACACGATCCAGCCCAATCGTGTTTTTTGTAAGGTTGGCAACCCTACGCCTAATCTATACTGGTTATTGGACAAAAGATCATAAAATATCTCGACACCTAATATCATATCGATATCACCGCCTTGATAAAAGGTTTTGTCTGCCATTCGAAAATTATGTGGGATATTAAGTTGTTTTACACTTTCGACATAAGAAGGCAGTTTGCAAATCATCGGCACAATGAAGAAGGACAAATTGGTAGAAAATGCTTCACATTTTGATTGGATTGTCAGTTGACAACTGTGATTAATCTGGGTCACGCTTTCGTTAAACCCTAAAACCTCTATGTTTACACTATTTCTAGGTAAATTCAACCTTTTAAAAGCCGACTCCGTTATAAAGTTCGATTGCGAGCCCGAATCGAGAAGTGCACGCAAAGTGTGCTGGTGATTATTGACGTCGAGTACATCAATCAATGCTGTAAATAAGAAAACAGTTTGTTGTAGGTACGGTTGTGTTAAATCAATATTATGGCTGGTATGCAAATTAACCGATTGTTGTGGGGTCTCAATACGTGATGTTGGAGTTGTATTTGTGGCGGGCTGTGGGTTAGTGTACAATGTAGTTAGTGGTTGCTGTTGACCTTGGTTGTTTGATTGGTTATTAGCATGATGGGAATTTCCTATATGTAAAAGTGTATGATGTTTACCTTTACAGGTTCGGCAAAGACTCGCCCGGCAGTTTGCTACGATGTGGTTCGCTCCCAAACAATTAATGCAAAGGCCTATTTTTCGGACTGCGCGAAGGCGTGACGTCACATTTAGGGCCAAGAACTTCGGGCAGTATTGAATGTAATGAGACTCTTTACAATAAGGGCATTGATTGCTAAATACCTTAGGTTTAGGGGATGGTTTTGGAGATGTACCATGACCTGGAGAGGACGCGATCACCAAGGCCTTCCTTGTTCCATTCGCTTCCGGTTGCTCATCCGGCCTGTCAGAACCCAGGGATTCCAGCAGGTCAGCCTGAGCGCGCAGAAATGACTTGAAATCCTGTAAATTAGGTAATTCACGTGAGTTGGTTTTTTCTTCCCATTTACGGTGTAAGAATTTATCAAGTTTAGAACTCAAGAGGAAAATCAATATAACATCCCAGTTTTCTGTGTTAACCGACAACTTGTTTAAGGTTCTGAGATGCTTCGACAGGTTATCAACTAATGTTCTCAAAGCTGATGGCGTTGATTGAATTGTTTCAATACTTAAGAGTTCTCGCAAGTGATTAGTGACTAGTACCTTGGGATTATTGTAACGCTCACAGAGTAATCGCCAAGCGATGGCATAGCTTTCTTCACAATAGTCCAACGAAGCTATTACGTTAAGAGTAGAACCGGTCAGACATCCTCGTAGGTATTTTAATTTTAATATAGGTTTTAGGTTACTGTCATTAACAACGGCATCAAATTGGTCCCTAAATTCCAACCAATTGGTAGCGTTTCCATCAAAAGTTGGTAACCTGATTTCAGGTAATTTTACAGAATTAGAGTGTGATTTGTCACTACTATTAGACGAGGGTGGCGCTGTCTGTGGTTTGCTATTTTCAAATTCTTGCATAAGTTTTTTACACAAAGAAACATTGGTATAATAGTTGTTCTCAAAGGCCTCTCTCTCCTGAAGTTGCACTTCATAATCCGTGCAAGCAGTTTCTATTAAATCTTGGATATTTTCATAATCAACGAGTAATTTAGTTATCTTAGAATATCGTAACTGTAAGTCGATGTATTTTTCAGCAGAAAGAGGGCCCTCAAGCGCATTAAGATATTTAACAAAAAGGGTCAATTTTCCCTTGATAATCCCCCGTTTTTTAATTAATTCCTTCAAATCGACTACTGGCTCATACATTGTAGTACTAAAGAACTTTGGTTTTAAGTAAAAGCAATTAAAATATATATAATAAATTTGAGCAAAGTACTATACAGGTAGAAAAAAAAAGGGCTCACTACTTAGATAGGCAAGGCTACTTATCTTATTCTTCGATGTCACTGGTGAATGTTGGTTGTTTGTGGCCACCGCGTGGCCTATTGGTAGGTTATGTCGATCAACATCGACACAGACGAAGTTCTTGGTAAATGCCGTTTTCCGTAGTTTTTCTTTCCCTGTTTGCCTCGTCTTCAACAAATATGGGTTTGTTCCGAAGATCCACAGAAGGACATCAGGTCCCAGGCTATCTCTGGCCCCTAGCCGTGCACCACGTCTTCCGATGAAAAAATATCTCCGTTGCGCTCTTGATTTTTCCAATGGCCGGTTCGGTTTCGTGTTTGCACTATATTTCTTCTGTGTTTTTTTAATCCTCGGACGGGAGAAGGGATCACCAATGTAAATTTATAAGGATGAGCAGGGAAAAAAACTCCTTGCTTGAATTGCGGTCTCGTTTATTCCGCTATCCATGGACGACTGCCAGAAATATCTAGAACACTGTTCCTCTCATACATATAATAATAGATGCCCTCTAGTAGCAACAAGTTAAACTAGGTACTTACATTACAGTTGTCAGTAAGCGCCATCTGTTCGAAACTAGTGGGACCACAAGAAAGAGCCACCTGGTTCGTACAGATGTGTAATAAGGAAATATGTTGTTAGTAGTTGGTTTCAGCTTCCAACAGATGGAACCACTAACTACTAACATCTCCCAAAAATCGGTAGATTTCGGTTGGCGCTGAAAGACGCTGATTTGGCTCTCAAGCCTTAATCTAGTATCCGAACCACGTGGCAGCAGCACCGGGGACGAGTATCCGAAAATCGATACGCGGAGGAAACCATAATGATATTGTAAGTACGCAAAACTTTCTTTTTGTGTTGCTTTCCTTTTATCCTTTAAGTTTTATCCTTATTGTCCAAAATTTTCACCCAAAGAATAGGGGGCCTAGCGAGGCTGGTTTTCGACAGTCTCGCCGAAATATAGATTTAGATAATTTAAGGAATATTGAGGAAGAATTAAATTTAAGTTCACTAAATTCTAAAATGTCTCATGACCCCGATGTAATATATAAGGCCTTGCGCCCAGTGCCAGATTTCGATGGTAATCCAAATATTCTCACTAGATTTATTAAAATATGCGATCAGGTTGTATTAGCTTACATGAGCTCTGAAGCCGGTAGTGAATTATCTAATTTATGTCTACTAAACGGAATTTTGAACAAAATCACTGGACCTGCGGCTTCAAGCATTAATTCTAATGGCATCCCTGATAATTGGCTAGGGATTCGCGAATCTCTTATAAATAACTTCGCAGATCAAAGAGACGAAACTGCGCTATACAATGACCTTTCCTTAGCGTCGCAAGGCCACAAAAGCCCTCAGGAGTTTTACGATCACTGTCAGACTCTTTTTAGTACCATCATGACATATATATCGTTGCACGAAACTATCCCGACCACTATCGAGTCTAAGCGGGCATTGTATAAAAAGCTCACTATGCAGGCTTTCGTTCGTGGCTTACATGAGCCCTTAGGGTCTAGAATAAGGTGTATGCGCCCTTCTACAATAGAGCAGGCATTGAAATTTGTTCAGGAGGAATTAAATATTTTATATTTGCAACAGCGTAATAATGATGTACACCCTAAAAATCTCCAGCCGCCTCCAAGAGCACAAATACAAATTCCAACGCCTTCTCAATCTAGGCAAAATTTCCAGCCTCCACCTATGATGTTAGCACCCGCTACTCAGAGACCGATGTGGATGCCACCTCAACCTCAACCATTTAAATTTACTCAACCGCAAAATCAATTTAAGTCCAATGCGGGCCCTCAACATCAGCCTCAGTACCGCATGCCAACACGTACTCAACAAATGTTCAGTGCACCACCACCGAATTATAACCCACGTAGTAACGTATTCCGTATTCAGCCTCGTTATCAACAGCCTCAGAATTTTGGTCCTAAGCCTATGAGCGGTGTTCAACATTTCACGCCTAAAGCCTTACCGCCTACAGGACGATTAACTGGCCATGATTGGAACCAGCATGGTAACCCACCGCCTACGAATTATCTTAAAAGCCGTGAAATGAACTTTAACGAGTGTGACGGCTATGGTAACTATTACTATGAGCCTGACTATAACAACTATTACGCGGATTACTACGAATGTCCATCTTACGCGAGTAGCTATAATGATTATATAAACCACGAGAATTACGGTCCCGAGTTCGTTCCGACAAACGATCATCCAAGCGTCAATGATACAGAAAACGATCCTAAGCCCTCCACTAACCAACAGGAAAATTTTCACGAGGATTCCCCTTCAGACAAGCCAAGATAGAAATTAATTTACAGACCCAGCGTCAGCTACCATTTATTCGGATATTAGACCCTCCGTTGAACCTTCTCATCAATACCGGTGCGAATCAATCATTTCTGAGTCCGGATGCTGTAGAAAGATTTTTCCCCCATTATCAACTTGACTACGATCCTTTCGAAGTTACTAATGTTCACGCTGTTAGTCGAAATGATTATTCCATTACGGTGCCGTGTTTTCCGGAAATTAACGATAGCGAACCGATAAAGTTTTTCGTGTATAAATTTCACAACCATTTCGACGGGTTAATTGGGCTCGACCTGTTAACTAAGTGGGAAGCAAAGATCGATTTAAAAGCATTACATTTAACTACTCGGTCTGCAGTGAACCCAATATTGTTATATAATTCACGAAACGCGAACCTGTACGAGGATATAATTCCTGCGAACACTTCAAAATTAGTTAGAATTCCTGTTGACAGTAGTGATGGTGAAGTCTATATTCCCGAACAAATTTTATGTAACTGCGTCGTTCACGAATGCATAACCAGCGTTTCCCAAAATAGAGCTATTTTAGAGATCGAGAATACTAGCGATAATGACGTTGTTTTTTCCCTAGACCGTCCCGCTCACGCACAGCTGTTTAACGTTGAGTGCACGCGCACCCAGCCTATAACCGAACGTGCTAAAGACGTTTTATCGCGACTTCGCACTGACCACCTTAACGAAGAAGAAAAGGCTAATTTGATGACTCTCTGTGCCAAATATCATGACATATTCTATATCGACGGTGAAAACTTAACATTTACGAATCAAATAAAACACCGCATCCGTACGACCGATGAAATTCCTATACAACGTGCTCCTAAAATGGTGACTTTATTTTAACACACATATACGTTTTAACATTTTATTTCATGAAGATATTATATTAACACTAAACGTTATTATTTACGGATTTATTTGAAATTTTAGAAAATAGTATCTTAGAGCAACCTGTACGTAGAGAACTGTCCCGCAGCGGTCATTTTCCGGGGTCACTGATCATAATTCATAACATTGCATCATTGAAATTAAAACGAATAAGCAATACCATTGAGGGAAAGAAACTTTGTCAGCAAGCGGGCGGCGCAAGCGACGTGTGCCTCTCACCCCGCCGCACCGAAATCGAATTATTTTTTTGCATTTCTAGTGGTCAGCGAACCCGTGTCCCCGAACCCGAAAATAATTACGTCGGCTAATATTTTTGTGAATGTTTCCGCGAAAAAGATGCTTACCTATTGTTTTAATAATTAATTTTTGTGTAATTAGGTTATGGTACTGCGATAAAGATGCTTTGTTTTGTTTTCGTTTTCTAATCTAGTAGGTACGTTTACATCTCTTGTGATACGGACGCTTTTAAACTTGTGATCGTAATGGCAAATACACATCCGAACTACACAGCAGCTGAATATGCGCACATTTAAAGCGCAAAAAGTGGTACCCATTCAAGGTTAGAAAAGTACATACGCATCACGCGTAAGTAAGTTAAAAAGAGTGAATTATTGTCAGTGGTTACTGAGAAAATTGAAGAGGACTGTGACATTCTTTCCCAAATTTGTTGGACTGACGAAAGCACGTTCACCAGAAAAGGCATGACCAGCACAATCCGCACCATTGGGCACCCAAACACCAAAATCATCAATCAGTAGATACCGACCATCACGAGTACAAGGTTGTAGGTACCAGACGCTTTGCGCGGTTGCCAGCTCGCAAAACGACGCGTTGCCGCTCCGACTTAACTAGGTAATTTTATTAATGAATTTTGGCAAGGGTGATCCTAATTTTAGTAACATTTTTGTTATATAGTTTGAAAAAAATTTTTTTTCAATTTACGAGTAATTTTAATCTATCAAATTTAATATGATTTATGGGCACTAGCCTCACCCGTGTGTAAAATTAAAGTCACCATTGTAGGAGCACGTTGTATACACAAAGAGCTATCGATATCCTTTTGTTCATCGACAAGAGGTACGTGATCAAATAGATAAAATGTTAACTCAAGGCATTATACGTCCCTCCGAGTCCGCGTGGTCCTCCCCGATTTGGATTGTCCCAAAAAGGGCAGACGCTTTGGGGAAAGAGAAATGGCGTCTAGTGGTAGATTTCCGTAAACTTAATGAAAAAACTATTAATGACAAATATCCTATCCCGAATATCTCAGACGTTCTGGACAAACTGGGTAAATGCCAATATTTTACTACTCTAGATCTCGCCAGTGGTTTTCACCAAGTAGAAATGGACCCCGCTGACACGGCCACTACGAATTCCTTCGGATGCCCATGGGCCTGAAGAACTCGCCCTCCACATTCCAAAGAGTGATGGATAACATCCTCCAAGGTCTCCAGAACCAGATCTGTTTGGTGTACCTAGACGATATCATAGTATTCAGCACTTCGCTGCAAGAACATATGGTCAACTTACAACAAGTCTTCCAGAGACTTAGGAACTCCAATTTCAAAGTGCAAATGGACAAATCAGAGTTCCTTAAGTTAGAAACTGCTTATTTAGGCCATATTATCAGCAGCGAGGGCGTGAAGCCTAACCCAGACAAAATATCAGCGATAGAAAAATACCCTATGCCTAAATCCCCTAAGGAAATAAAGCAATTCTTAGGACTATTAGGATACTACCGGAAATTCATCCCTGATTTTGCAAAAATAACAAAACCCCTAACACAATACCTAAAAAAAGGTAAAAAGATCACTTTTGACCCCGATTATGTTAACAGTTTTGAGAAGTGTAAAACCCTCTTGACGAACGATCCAATCCTTAAATACCCGGACTTTAGTAAGGAATTTATCCTTACTACCGACGCCGAACTATGCCATCGGCTGTTTTGTCTCAAGGGCCGATAGGCTCGGATAAACCCATCTCATATGCTTCGCGGACACTCAATGATAGCGAACAAAATTACAGTACCATTGAGAAAGAGCTCCTGGCAATAGTATGGGCCACAAAATATTTTAGGCCCTACCTATTCGGCAGGACATTTAAAATACTTACCGACCACAAACCTCTACAGTGGATTATGAGTTTAAAAGAACCGAACTCTCGCCTTACTCGATGGCGCTTAAAGCTCAGCGAATACGACTTCACTGTAATTTACAAGAAAGGGAAATCAAATACGAACGCAGATACCCTCAGTCGCATTCATATTCATAACGAAGAGACAAATTCTCTTCTAGTGAATCCCTCGGAACAACCAGAGCGCAGTCACGGTTTCTACAACCGCTACTATTCATACGAGTCACGAAAATCCCATATTGGAAGTTCCGATAACCGATGAACCACTAAACAAATTTCATCGCCAATTGGTCATCACTATCGTAGGCGAAGTAAAAAGGCGACCCGCATTTCGGTGCAAGTAACGGAATCAAATTTAGAAACCGATATTATAAACGTAATAAAGGAGTTTGTGAACCCAAAAATTAAAACCGGACTTCTAATCAACCCCCCGTTAGGGCTCTACTCAATTATACCTATCATACAGAACAACTTTAAAAGCTCCGCAATGAATCTCGTGCTTACCAAAAGTGAACTTGAATACGTTAAACCTTATCTTAGGCAACAAGAAATTATAAAACATTATCACGAGGGTAAAAGGAACCATAGAGGCATTAATGAGTGTTATTTGTCTCTTTCGAAAAAATACTACTGGCCTAAAATGAAAGAACAAATAACAAAATTCATTAACGAATGTATTGTGTGTGGCCAAGGTAAATACGACCGTAATCCTATCCAACAAAGATTCAACGTTGTTCCGCCTCCGAGCAAGCCACTAGAAATAGTTCATATGGATTTGTTCACGGTAGATAGTGAAAAATACATTACGTTCGTCGACGTATTCTCCAAGTACGGACAAGCCTATCACCTACACGACGGTACAGCCATCAGCGTTTTACGGGCCTTACTAAAATATTGCACGCACCACGGTTTACCTTTAACGATAGTAACTGATAACGGCACTGAATTCACTAACCAACTATTTTCCGAATTTTTAAGAATGCACAATATTAACCATCATAAAATACTGCCCCATTCACCAAACGACAATGGAAATGTAGAACGTTTCCATTCAACCCTTCTCGAACATCTTAGATTACTAAAACTTCAGCGTAAAGATGAGCCAGCTGTAAACCTAGTACCATACGCGATTATCGCTTACAATAGTTCGGTGCACAGTTTCACGAAATGCAGGCCCTTCGATATAATAACAGGTCACTTTGACCCCAGAGACCCAGTAGGTGTAGACCTTACCCAGCATCTACTCCAACAGTACACTCAAAATCATAGAGAACAAATGAAGTTAGTTTATGAAATTATAAATCAGTCCACCTTACATGATCGCACAGTTTTAATTGAGAATAGAAATAAAGATAGAGAACCCGAAATTCAGTATGAACCACAACAGCAGATTTTCATAAAAAACCCGCTTGCTAGCCGACAGAAATTAGCACCCAGATACACTAACGATGTTGTTTTGGCTAACCTACCTATACATATTTATACTTCACAGAAACGTGGTCCCGTTGCCAAAGCTCGCATTAAGCGAGTCCCTAATAGCGCGAAATTGTTACAGAATCCCGCTGGTGATGATGGCGCATCTCACTCAAACACAGGAGATAAGACTTGAAAGTCTCAACGAGGGTCCTGGCCTCCTCCCTTATAAATTAGGTCGAACTCGTCTAGTGTCACATTAAGATAGCTTCTTACAGTATATTCGCATCAACAATATAGAAGAGAAAACTATTGCAGTGAGACAGCAGTTATCCGACTTTGAATTAAGATTGAATAATGATACGTTTTCCCTATATTCTCTTCAAATCAATTATTTATCTCATAAAGTTAATAGAGGTTTAAATCATTTAAAAGGGCTCGAACCTAGTCGAGCGAAGAGAGGTTTGATTAATGGCTTAGGATCTGCTATTAAAAGTTTAACCGGAAATTTAGATTATCAGGATGCTATCAAATTTGATAACGCAATAAAAAATCTCGAAAATAACCAAGTTAAAATTATATCGGCGTTTAACTCGCACATAAGCCTCAGCAAGGAATGGATGACACAACATAATGGCGTCATAGATCAGCTAGTTAGTAATCAGCAATCAATTAATGCTACGTTAGAACTTTTGTTGAATAGTACTGCTTATAAAGAAAATAGTTTAATAAAATATGCTCATTTCGCTCAGCTCTTGACCATCATAACGGAAAACGTCGATGATTTGTTGGGAGAATTAGTTAGAATAAAAAACATGCTAGCTCTTGTGCGCGCCTCAAGCACGCATCATTCAATGATAGATATCGATACTTTAAGGGTAATGATAGAAAGAGTAAGAATGATATATGGGGACGATAGAATATTAAATTTAGACTTACGCGACTATTATAGTATTATAAAACCAGGTTCATACTACGTCGAAAAACAGATAGTTATAGTTTTTAAAGTTCCCATAGTTAGTGCGAACATATTCGATCTGTATAAACTTTCAATAGCCCCGAATAGGTATAACAAGATCCTTATTCCACCCCTTCCTTTCCTAGCAACCAACAGGGAAGCGTATGCGTATATGGAGGCTGAATGCCCGAAGGTAGACCACCAGTACCTCTGCGAAGACGATACCATAAATAGAGTCAAGAATCATCATGACTGCACACGAGAGCTCGTCACAAACCACGCCCTAGGAGATGACTGCAACTTGACCACTTTAACACTGGAAAAGGAAGCCATGGAGCATCTGGACGCTGGAAACTATGTTGTCACGTTCCCTCGCACCACAAGAATCCATCTACGATGCGGAAGAGAAGAATACAAGCAGCTTCACGGAAGCTATTTGGTAACAATACCCTTAAATTGCACAATGATGACGTCAGAATTTACAATAGTCAACGAGAATAACCAAGTATCCGGACAGCCACTAATTATCACCGATGTCCCACGCAACTTCAAAGAGGAAACCACATCTCAACACCGAATCTCGCTGCAATCCATCGACCTGAGAAAACTACATGAAGCCTACAATCAAGTCATGAGAGAGCCGATAATGGTACAAGACACCATAGCTAGCAACACTCTGTACCACACTACTATTCCCATTTATGTAATAATAATTGGCTCGCTTATTACAACAGCAACTGTAATAATCTGTCGATGTTACAATCTGTGGAGATGCAGTAAGCTGCAACAGCAGAGCACCCAGCTGCCAGCACCTGGAAAGCATTCCTATGAAGATCCCAAAAACGCAAAAGCATATCCAGCAACATTTTCCCTCAAAGTCGGAAAATAGTCGCTGATCTGTGGGGGGAGGAATTACGTAGTTTCACTACACTAAAATCGCCTAGCATGTAACCTACTTAAAGGTGCACACGACGGAGCCGCGTGTCACGAGGCGCCGAGTCAGCAGGCGCCGACAATCCGACGCCCGTCGCAAGTTAGCATCGGATTTCGCCATTCTTAGGTCACACTTCGACCAAGTTAATCATTTTAGTTTTAGTTACAAAAGTATTGTAATCTTTCTTTAATAAATTTATATTTTAAGAATTGGTTTTTTTTTAAGTCCTGCGGCTGCAGCTAACGTAATTATCGTGAATTGGTTTTCGTTGTTTTAGGTTGTTTAACAACATTTCAAAGGAATATTAATACTACCTATAGAAATAGTGTATACGGTACCTATACACTTACTTCTTTTTTCGTTGGTTATATTTATATTGACTACTGCTTTCGATTTCGGTTTTCTGCGATTTGTTTTGTGATTTGGTTTAAGTTGATTCGATTTTTTTTGGCTGTCGTTTTCGGATTCGTGTTGTGTCTTGAATTGGTTTTGTTGTTTTGATTTTAAAAAATATTTAAAAGGAATATTTATTCCTTTTAGATATTTTCGATTTCATCATCATCATCATCATCATTACAGCCCTTTACAAGTCCACTGCTGAACATAGGCCTCCCTCAAGGTATGCCACAAAGCACGGTCCTGAGCCACCTGCATCCATCGACTTCCTGCATGTCTTACCAGGTCGTCACTCCATCTAGTGGGGGGTCGCCCTACACTTCGTCTACCGGTACGAGGCTGCCACTCGAGAACCTTTTTTCCCCAACGGTTGTCGGTTCTTCGAGCTATATGGCCGGCCCATTGCCACTTCAGCTTACTAATCCGTTGGGCTATATCGGTCACTCTGTTTCTACTGCAGATATCCTCATTTCTAAGTTTATCACGCAGAGAAACTCCGAGCATAGCCCTCTCCATAGCTCGCTGAGCGACTTTGAGCACCCTCATGCGGCCAGCAGTGAAGGACCACGTCTCAGTTCCATATGTCATCACTGGCAACACGCACTGGTTGTACAACTTAGTTTTGAGGTATACCTAACGAGAAGATGCGTTGTAATTCATTTTCGATTTGCTTTTAAAAAAATATTTAAAAGGAAATTTAGTTCCTTTTAGGTATTTTAACGTTTTTTTTATAAATAGGTTTTTGTTACTTCATAACGCCTCGCAAACGTAAGTCCAGCCTTTCAAGAGTATCTTCTCAAAGACAAGCGAAAAGATTAGCACGATCGCTAGAATCTTTAGAAGATGCTGAACTGAGAAGGCAAGAACAAGCAGAGCGTCAGGCTGCTTTTAGAGCATCTGAGACACTTTCTCAACGTCAGCGAAGGCGTCTTAAACAGGCAGAGCGTCAAGCTACTTTAAGAACTACTTAAATACCTGCTCAAAGTCAGAAAACGCGTCTTGAACAGGCAGAGCGTCAAGCTACTTTAAGAGCTACTGAAACACCTGATCAAAGTCAGCAAAGGCGTCTTGAACAGGCAGAGCGTCAATCTACTTTAAGAGCTACTGAAACACCTGCTCAAAGTCAGCAAAGGCTATTCAAACAAGCGGAACGTCAGGCCGCCTTAAGAGCCGCGGAAACACCTGATGAAACTCAACACACTCATTGAGCAAGCTGAACGTCAATCTACTATAAGGGCATCTGAAACACCAGAACACACACAGAAAAGGAAATTTAATTCCTTTTAGGTATTTTAACGTTTTCTTATAAATAGGTTTTTTGTTACTTCATAATGCCTCGCAAACGTAAGTCTAGCCTTTCAAGAGTATCTTCTCAAAGAAGCGAAAAGATTAGCTCGATCGCTAGAATCTTTAGAAGATGCTGAACTGAGAAGGCAAGAACAAGCATAGCGTCAGGCTGCTTTTAGAGCATCCGAGACACCTTCTCAACGTCAGCAAAGGCGTCTTGAAGAGACAGAGCGTCAGGCTGCTTTAAGAGCTTCCGAAACATCTCAAAGTCAGGAAAGGCGTCTTGAACAGGCAGAGATTCAATCTACTTTAAGAGCTACTGAAACACCTGCTCAGTCAGCAAAGGCTATTCGAACAAGCGGAACGTCAAGCCGCCCTAAGAGCCGCGGAAACACCTGATGAAACTCAACACAGACTCATTGAGAAAGCTGAACGTCAATCTACTATAAGGGCATCTGAAACACCAGAACAGATACAGGCGCGAAGAGATGCAAATGCACAGCTCCAAGCTGAACGTCGACAAAATTTTCAAAGAAACAATTGGTCGGTTTTTAATGACGCAGCATTCAATTATGATCCGTTGATTGATTATATAAATCACAGATTAGTTGTTATCGGACTGATGGACAAGGCGTGTCGATTTTACAGCGCTTTAAAATGGAAAGATGAGACCGCAGGCATGTGCTGTTCCAATGGCAAGGTGTCTCTTCCGTTACTTGGGGAACCAGAAGAACCTTTGAAAACTCTCTTTTTATGTGATGCTAATGAGTCACGGCCCTTTGTAAACAGGAGACGGAAATATGCTTTCAAATGACGTCCTTCGGAGTTGACCGAAGAATAATAATGCTGGGTTGACCGGGGAATAATAATGTTTAATTTTTCCAGCTGAAAACGAACAGCATAAATTTTTACAAGTATATTTTATGGGTGACGAAGAAATTGAAGTAGACCGTTGCTGCCAATTTATCCAGGGAGTTGAGAGAGACAGAGTGTTCAAAATTCAAAGATTCTTGCATGAACGTAACATTTTAGTCAAAACATTTAAAACTGCTTTAGAAAACCTACCTGAAGAGGATTATAAAGTCTTCATTCACGCAGATCGGACCCCTCAAAGAGAGTATGAAAGGCGCTACAATGCACCTTTGATAAACGAAATAGCAGCCGTAATTAGTGGTGATCAATTTTCTTCACGAGACATTGTCTTCGAGCACGTAAGGATGCAACGGGTAGCCGATACACACAAGTTTTGTGACGCTCTGCAATACCCATTGATTTATTGGAAAGGACAAAAGGGTTATCATTTTCAAATTCCACTCATTAACCCGGTCACAAAGGAGCCTACTCCGAACAAAAAAGTATCATGTATGGTTTTTTATGCGTATCATATGATGTTGCGAGAAAATGATTTTAACCTCTTAGCCCGGTGTAATCAATTCTTTCATCAATTTTTGGTAGACATGTATGTGAAGGTAGAAAGTGAACGTCTGCGTTATATATTTTTAAATCAAAAAAAGCTGCGCGTTGATAATTATATACATTTACAAGATGCAGTTTCTAGCGACGCCAATGTAAACCCCAGATATTTAGGTAAAATGGTAATTCTACCCTCATCATTCGTTAACAGTCCCCGCTACCTACATGAGTATACACAAGACGCATTCGCCTATGCACGAACTTACGGAAGACCTGATCTTTTTGTTACTTTTACTTGCAATCCCACATGGAAAGAAATAACCGAGGAGCTAATGCCGGGCCAAAAAAGTACTGACAGACACGATTTAGTTGCTAGAGTATTAAAAAATTAATGTATGTAATTAACAAAGGGAAAATTTTTGGAGAGGTGCAGTGCTTCATATATTCAATTGAATGGCAAAAAGAGAATTACTGCACGCCCTATGGCTTAAAGAGAAGTTGCGGCCCAGCCAAATAGACGACCTAATAAGCGCTGAGATTCCGGATCCTGAGCAAGATAAAGAATTGTATGATACCGTCGTCCGAAATATGATTCACGGTCCATGTGGAGCACGAAATTCAATATCGCTATGTATGAAAGAAGGAAAATGTACAAAGAAATTCCCTAAACAGCTATTAAAAGAAACAGTGCACAATGACAATGGCTACCCTTTATACAGACGCAGAGCTCCCGAAGATGGTGGCAGGAAAGTTACAATCAAATCTCGCTCTGGAGCGTTCGAAACCTTAGATAACAGCTGGATTGTCCCGTTTTCGCCCATTCTATGTAAAATGTTTAGTGCCCACATTAATGTAGAAGCATGTAGCTCTGTCCGCGCAATCAAGTATATCTGTAAGTACATAAATAAGGGAAGCGACCAAGCAATATTTAATCTCAGGAGTGAAGGTGAGGCAAATCCCGTTAATGAAGTACAGACCTTTCAAGCAGGGCGTTATGTCAGCAGTAACGAGGCAGCGTAGCGTCTCCTTGGCTTCCCTTTACACGAAAGGCACCCAACAGTTACTCACCTTGCTGTGCACTTAGAAAATGGAGAGCGTGTATATTTCACCGAAAGAAATTTCCAAGAAAGAATTGCATCACCGCCAAAAACTACACTAACCTTCTTTCAACTTTGTCAAACCGACCACTTTGCAAAAACGTTGTTATATTCTGAAGTCCCCCGCTATTATACTTGGAACACATCTAGGAAGGAGTGGAAACGCCGTATTCAAGGCGCGCCTGTTGCAAATTGGCCCGGTGTAAAGTCATCAGATGCCCTTGGTCGTGTGTATACCGTCCATGTAACTAATTTTGAATGTTTCTGTTTACGATTGCTACTGCACCATGTTCGGTGTCCTACAGGATATAAAGACCTTAAAACTGTCAACGGTCAGGAATGCGCAACTTATAGAGAAGCATGTGAAGCTCTGCATCTTTTAGAAAACGATAATCACTTAGATGAAACCATGGAGGAAGCTGTGCAGTGCCAGTCACCAGCCAAAATTAGGGATCTTTATGCAACTCTCATATCATTGATTGATTGCGGGCTATCTAATGCACATGAATTGTGGGACAAATATAAAGAGTACATGGCGGAAGATATTTTGCGAAGGTTACAGCAGACACACGTGAACATGACATACAATGACCACATTTATAAAGCACTTGGAAAAATTGAAGATAAAGTAATGGCAATGGTAGGCAAAAAATTAAGCGACTTTGATAAGCCCACAGCGAACAACCGAAAATGAACTAAGTGATGAAATTATACGTGAAACAAACTACGATATACCAGCTTTGCAGCAGCAAGTAGCCGAATTTGTACCCCGCTTGCTTCCCGAACAAAAAGGAGTTTTTGACAAAGTATTAGGACAAATTGAATCTGGAAATGGTACACTTTTCTTTTTGGACAGTGGTGGCGCAAGACCTAAATTTTATGTGGGCAAGATACATTTTTTGGTTTGTCGTTCGTTGAGATAGAGAGAAGATACAGGTTTTGTCGTTCGTTGAGGATCCATTATCGAAATGAGACGAAAGAACTTATTCTCGAAGAAAAAATCGGGTAGAGGCTGAAATAAATCAAATAATATCACTTTATGCGGAAATTGATGAAGGTCAAAAGATGGTAAAGTATTTAACGTTCTTACGGGAACAACTTCGCTATTACGTTGTGCTTGTTGTAGAGTTACAGCAACAGAGTTTAATAAGTTGGATGTTGTCATGAAAAAACCCCGTAAATTCTGAAACCTTACGTCATTGATTAAGTCCCTTACATCCCTGGATAAGAATTTTTAAGTTCTTACTTCACTTGGGGTACAAAAATGACCCAGCAGTTACGAAGTGGACAGTTACTAAAAAATCACCGGAAGCCAAAATTGTAGAGGAGCGGGAAAAAAGGAATACAAATTGAAATAAGTGACAAAATGTCACTTTTGATCGATGTTGTTCGTCCAAATTCGGGGACAACCTATGATAGAAACACAGTACGAACAGCACTATCAGACCGACATCGGCAAACATTTGCAGATATCTTAGGTATAGTGATCTGGCTGGTGGATGACCTTCATACTATTTTAGTAGTGCTGTCGAGTAGCTTAATAATAAATGCCGCTAAATTTGACGACTTTTGTAAGTCTCTAGCTGCAAAGTATGTAGAAAAATACAATTAGTCTTATATTTCCGTCACTATGCACAAAATATTAATACATGGATGGCAACGTTACCCATAGATATGTTATCCGAGCAAGCAGGCGAGTCAAGAAACAAATACTGGCGCTATGATCGACAACACCATACCCGAAAATTGGACAGAATAACCACAATTTTAGACTTATTTCACCGTGCTTTAGAATCATCCGATCCTTATATATCCTGATTAACATTTAGTACACGTCATAAACATAAAAAATCTTTGCCCTTACTGAAATCAGTACTTCAACTCTTGAGCGTAACAACAGACAATGTTCACTACAGCCAAGGAGGGCTTGAAGAAAAACATTTCACGCTGACGACTGACGAAATGGTAATTCAATCCGATAGCAAGGACATATCATAAGCATGTAGCATTTGCTAGCATAATTGATTTAATCGATTAAAATTATCAACTTAAAAACTTTGTGACAACTCTATTCCCATAGAAATTATAAAACAACTTAGAAACGCAATATCTCCGAGATCTCGATTGACACATTTTTAGAATTTTCTCACAGTGAAGGCACTATACATAAGTATATTATGCAAACAAAAAAAACGCGACCCGTAAGTAGATAATCTTAATATATATATATATATATATATATATATATATATATATATATATATATATATATATATATATATATATATATATATATATATATATATATATATATATATAGGTGGATACCGCCACCGAAGTATGTGGTGTAAGTAAGAGAACAAATGAAAGGAAAAGTAATACGTTATGGTGGTATGATGAGGTACGGGTGGAAGTTGAATCAAAGAAGAAAGCATGGTTAGATTTACTATCAACCAAAGCTGGTAATTCTTCTGGTATGAATGATGAGATTGAAAGAAAAAAGGCAGAATTTAGACGTCTAAATAAGAGAGTAAAAGAAGTTGTTGAAAGGAAAAAGAAAGAAAGAACGGATAAGAATGATAGAAGGATATCTGATAATTTCCAGGCTAACATAAAAATGTTCTGGAAACTCGTAAGAACTGCCAGGGGAAATACAAAACAGCCTATAATAAATGCTATAAGAGACGAGAATGGATGTATTCTGAATGATGAAATTTCGAATTTAAACAGATGGAAGGAATACTTTGAAAGCGTGTTTATGAGTGAAGAGTCGTATGAATTAAATGAACTAGAAATTCCGAAAGAAGTGGAAAGGGGTATGGAGATAAGTGTAGATGAAATAATGAAAGCAATGAAAAGCATGAAAGCAGGTAAGGCAGCTGGATATGATAGAGTATCACTCGAGATGCTAAGGGCTGGAGAGGAAGTGGTGGCAGGCCTGCTGTACACCTTGTTTAATTTATGTTGGGAATTAAAACGGGTACCGGATGACTGGTGTAAAGCAGTTATAGTACCAATATATAAAGGAAAAGGGTCACAGCAGGACTGCAAAAACTACCGCGGTATCAGCTTGCTTAGTATTGTGGGTAAACTGTATGCTAAGGTGTTAATTGAAAGAGTTATGAAAGAAACTGATGGAAAAATTTGGGATGTGCAAGCGGGTTTTAGAAAGGGAATGGGGTGTACAGATCAAGTCTTTTCCATGCGCATGATTGCGGAGAAGTTTTTGGCCAAAAACCAGAAAGTTTTTTGTGCGTTCATGGACTTGGAAAAGGCTTATGACAGAGTGGACAGGAATGTGTTATGGCAAACACTGAACTCATATGGGTTGAGCGCTGGTTTGATACAGGCATTGAGGTCTCTTTATAGGGACTCTAGTGCTTGTGTCAGGATCAATGGGGTCTACTCGGACTGGTTTGGCATCCAAAAAGGTGTCAGACAGGGCTGTGTAGCTTCCCCTTGGCTGTTCAACCTATTTATGGACCGGTGTTTGCAAACTTTGAAAGATGAGGAATGTGGGTTAAGAATGGGCGAGTTAACCGTCAAATGCCTTTTGTATGCCGATGATCAAGTCATACTTGCGTCATCGGCGGCAGAGTTGCAAATGATGGTTACATTAATGAACTGGGAATTGAAAGAAAGGGGAATGAAAGTGAACGCAAGTAAGACGAAAGTGATGGTTTTTGAAAGAGAAGAAAGCAAAACGGTATGTGAAATAAGAATAGAAGGAGAGTTAATTGAGCAAGTGGATGAGTTTGTGTATTTGGGATGTGTATTTAGCAGGGATGGTAGATATGATAGGGAAATAGAACGACGAGTAAATGCAGGGAATAGAGTGAATGGGGCACTACACTCTATTATGAAGAACCAGAATGTGTCAAAACAGGCACGTATGGTAATTCATAATGCTGTGTTAGTCCCTACTTTAATGTATGGTAGTGAAAGCTGGGTGTGGCAGAAGAAGCACGAAAGTAGAATAAATGCTGTAGAAATGCGGTCTTTAAGGAATATGCTAGGGTTTAATCTGAATGACAGGGTGAGAAATTGCGTGATAAGAGATAAATGTGGTATGCAAGATGATGTTGTGACCAGGATTAAGAAAGGAATGCTTCGGTGGTTTGGTCACGTAGAAAGAATGAATGAGGAAAGAGTGACAAAGCAAATTTATATGGCAGATGTGAATGGCCGAGTCGGAAAGGGACGCCCTAGAAAAAAGTTTATCGACCAAATTGGCGATATTTTGAAAATGGGCCACGTTAGAAGTACCCTTAACCGACGAGCATGTATGCGTAGATATATGGATGTAAAGGAGGCGAAAGAGGTATGTCAGGATCGTGCCAAATGGAAGTCCGTAGTCTCTGCCTACCCCTCTGGGTGACAGGCGTGAGTGTTTATGTATATGTATGTATGTATATATATATAGTTTATATATATATATATATATATATAAATTTCGTGTCACGTTGTTTTTCCGCAAGGACTGCTAAACTACTTAACCGATTTTAATCAAATTTGCACACCGTTTGTAGTTTGACCCAACTTGAGAGATAGGCTAGTGTTTTTGCCCATGAGTGACCCACAATTTTTTTTTTGCGAATTGAAGGATTTTAATAGGACATTCAAAGGGTCGTCGAAAAGGGCAGAAACAACGTCTGCCTGGAAAGCTAGTTTTATATAATTAATGATTCTCGTTACGTTAGAGACCTGTTTTCGTTACGTTTACAACTTTTACAACTTTTTCAATCGTAATATCTTAGAAGCGGTGGCTCCTAGGAAAAAAAGTATTAAGACATTTTTTGTAGATAATTTTATGATCTACAACTTTTGTATGGAGTATTTCTAAGATAAAACTTACTGTTTTGCTGAAAATCGCGAAAAACTAATTTTATTGACCTTTGACCTTAAGTAAATTTTTTCCATACACTGGAATGGTGGTGAACTTCAAAATTTTAATTATATTTAGAACAATTTTACCGATTATCAGCTTGTTGTAACTTTATGTATCAGCGAATGTCTAGATTAGACCGGACTAATATTTCAAACCAACAATTTAATTTGTATTTTACAGGAGACTGACATTTGTTATGGTCAAGAAATACAGAACAAGAAAACTTTTTAAAGAAGGTCAGTGACCTTTCACTAGAATATTTGTATCTCCTGAAATAAGTGAAATATCAAAACGGGTATTTTTTGGAATGCTTTGTTAAGGTTTAATCTATAAAAATAAAAAATAAAACGTGCATGTCCGTAACTAAGGCAAACACACTGTGCGACGATAAACATTTATTATCTTTTTTATAATGCCTAAACTCTTAAAACATTTTTGTAGTGTCAGTCACATTGTAGGGGGTCACGGAGCAGGTAGAGTCAGTCACAGCTCATATCATAATTAAATGTAGCTTTTATTCATAGATAGCGGAAAACAGCTGCAGAAAGGAAGCGCACGCAGAGAGCGAAGCTGAAAGCTAAAGGACTATTCGAAGAATAAAAAAAAAGGAATCTGAAAACAGGAAACGCCAACGATGTTTGATAAAACAAACACCATCGATTGACATGCCATAAGCCTCACGTGAAAAAAATCGGAAGAAATAAGAAAGTGTCCGAAACGGTGTGTTTGCACAGTTTGCCACAAAAAAAACGTCAGATGTATCGTTTCGTCACCATTTGCCAGAGTGATGTAGATGATGATGGCGAAGTCAAACTTATGAGCCTAAAAGTTTCAAATAACGATGCCTTTTTGTTTAAAGCTGATGAGGAAAATATATCTTGTGTCTTTTGATGACATACTGGAGATATTACCTAATCCTAGTCCGATTCTTAAGGGCAATAGAGTCTATTATAAGTTATAAGTTTCCAAAAGTCTAGATGTCTTTGAAATTGCTTAAAAGAATTTACACTTTATTAAAGAAATTGTTAAAGTTTTTTAAATAAGCAGTTTCTAAAAAGATTTTGTTTTGAATTATTTTTTTAGGTGGTATTTATGTTCAAAAATAACATTTTAACGAGTTCATTAATTACATTTTTGTATCTTTCAAATAATTTTAGAGTTCCCGTTTTATGTGCTGTGATTTAAATTCTAAGGTTTCATGTAAAAATACTTACTTTTACATTACACAAAGTGAGTGTAGTGCCAGTCACGTTTTGGGATGTAGCGTCAGTCACAATTCATTTTACTAATTTTTTTTAATTAACTTAACGTTTTTATTTCACCATTTTATAATATTTTGTTGTTGTGTCATGCACTTTGGATAAAAACACAAATTAAAGCTATTACGCCAGAGAGGAAGATTATTGAAGATTAAAAACACTCGATAACGACTTGCTTTTGCATGTAGTGTCAGTCACGTTTATATTTTACTAAATAAATGATATTTCAAAATATCATTGGTTAACATTTTTTCTCTATAGAATAATTGTTGAAACTGCTACAAAGCTATGTTTAAATTGAAACTAAAACATAGGGGATAGTTCGGTGGCTGTAGAGTGACATAGGTTACTTTTTTCCGCGGAAAAACATCTCATTCCCGTGGGAAAATCGAATATGTTGCAAAATTAAATTCAGCTAGGTGGCGCCACCGTGATTCTACAAGACGGACGACGGTACGATGGACGAACACAGAAGGTCAGAATATCTGGATTATTATGTCTTTTTACCAAAATTAAGATAAAAAATGTATGGATCTGTATTTTTCCACGCAGGACTGGGAAGAGAGCGATAAAAAACATAAAATTCACCAGTTGATTTTCTTCAAACGTTTTGGTGCATTGTAATTCACAGAATAGGCGATAACCTCGCAGACGATATTAAGTAATCCGTTGATGCTCTGCCTACCCCGCAAGGGTTACAGGCGTGATTATAAGTATGGATCAGAAATACTATCACCACCTGTCACGCTTTCACCCTTAACTATTACTTAACTGTGGTAGAAACAGTTCTTAGCAAGCCTTATTAATAAGCCTTAGTAATATTTATTGAATGGAAATGAATACAGTTCTTACATGTGGTTATGAATGAATCGGTATTACAATAAGAAAAATTTTGCAAATTTATATGAAAAATATTTTTTGAGAGTTCTTATTAACTAACGTATACATAGTTTAAATTGATTCCGCTAGATATCGTTACTAGGTTTTTAAAACGCGGTAACGAAATGTTTCCTGCCATGTACTTAACTCCCGCCGTTGAGCCGCGCGTCAACTTATAGTGCATACTGTACCTATACGCTTAAATTGTTTCTATTTCGTAGTTTATTCGACTACCTGCTTTCGATTTCGGTTGTTTGTTATTTGCTTTGTGATTTGGTTAAGGTTGAATGGATTTATATTGGCTTTCATTTTCGGATTTGTGTATTTTCTTGGATCGGTTTTGATGATTTGGTTGGTATTCCTTTATACATATTTAGACTCTGGCTTTGATATTGGATTTTGTTTATTTAGAATCGAATTACGTAGTTTCACTACACTAAAATCGCCTAGCATGTAACCTACTTAAAGGTGCACACGACGGAGCCGCGTGTCACGAGGCGCCGAGTCAGCAGGCGCCGACAATCCGACGCCCGTTGCAAGTTAGCATCGGATTTCGCCATTCTTAGGTCACACTTCGACCAAGTTAATCATTTTAGTTTTAGTTATAAAAGTATTGTAATCTTTCTTTAATAAATTTATATTTTAAGAATTGGTTTTTTATAAGTCCTGCGGCTGCAGCTAACGTAATTGGCGCAGTCGGTAGGATATTAGAGTCAGTACATGGCGTTAAAATCTCCCAAAATCGGTAGATTTCGGTTGGCGCTGAAAGACGCTGATTTGGCTCTCAAGCCTTAATCTAGTATCCGAACCACGTGGCAGCAGCACCGGGGACGAGTATCCGAAAATCGATACGCGGAGGAAACCATAATGATATTGTAAGTACGCAAAACTTTCTTTTTGTGTTGCTTTCCTTTTATCCTTTAAGTTTTATCCTTATTGTCCAAAATTTTCACCCAAAGAATAGGGGGCCTAGCGAGGCTGGTTTTCGACAGTCTCGCCGAAATATAGATTTAGATAATTTAAGGAATATTGAGGAAGAATTAAATTTAAGTTCACTAAATTCTAAAATGTCTCATGACCCCGATGTAATATATAAGGCCTTGCGCCCAGTGCCAGATTTCGATGGTAATCCAAATATTCTCACTAGATTTATTAAAATATGCGATCAGGTTGTATTAGCTTACATGAGCTCTGAAGCCGGTAGTGAATTATCTAATTTATGTCTACTAAACGGAATTTTGAACAAAATCACTGGACCTGCGGCTTCAAGCATTAATTCTAATGGCATCCCTGATAATTGGCTAGGGATTCGCGAATCTCTTATAAATAACTTCGCAGATCAAAGAGACGAAACTGCGCTATACAATGACCTTTCCTTAGCGTCGCAAGGCCACAAAAGCCCTCAGGAGTTTTACGATCACTGTCAGACTCTTTTTAGTACCATCATGACATATATATCGTTGCACGAAACTATCCCGACCACTATCGAGTCTAAGCGGGCATTGTATAAAAAGCTCACTATGCAGGCTTTCGTTCGTGGCTTACATGAGCCCTTAGGGTCTAGAATAAGGTGTATGCGCCCTTCTACAATAGAGCAGGCATTGAAATTTGTTCAGGAGGAATTAAATATTTTATATTTGCAACAGCGTAATAATGATGTACACCCTAAAAATCTCCAGCCGCCTCCAAGAGCACAAATACAAATTCCAACGCCTTCTCAATCTAGGCAAAATTTCCAGCCTCCACCTATGATGTTAGCACCCGCTACTCAGAGACCGATGTGGATGCCACCTCAACCTCAACCATTTAAATTTACTCAACCGCAAAATCAATTTAAGTCCAATGCGGGCCCTCAACATCAGCCTCAGTACCGCATGCCAACACGTACTCAACAAATGTTCAGTGCACCACCACCGAATTATAACCCACGTAGTAACGTATTCCGTATTCAGCCTCGTTATCAACAGCCTCAGAATTTTGGTCCTAAGCCTATGAGCGGTGTTCAACATTTCACGCCTAAAGCCTTACCGCCTACAGGACGATTAACTGGCCATGATTGGAACCAGCATGGTAACCCACCGCCTACGAATTATCTTAAAAGCCGTGAAATGAACTTTAACGAGTGTGACGGCTATGGTAACTATTACTATGAGCCTGACTATAACAACTATTACGCGGATTACTACGAATGTCCATCTTACGCGAGTAGCTATAATGATTATATAAACCACGAGAATTACGGTCCCGAGTTCGTTCCGACAAACGATCATCCAAGCGTCAATGATACAGAAAACGATCCTAAGCCCTCCACTAACCAACAGGAAAATTTTCACGAGGATTCCCCTTCAGACAAGCCAAGATAGAAATTAATTTACAGACCCAGCGTCAGCTACCATTTATTCGGATATTAGACCCTCCGTTGAACCTTCTCATCAATACCGGTGCGAATCAATCATTTCTGAGTCCGGATGCTGTAGAAAGATTTTTCCCCCATTATCAACTTGACTACGATCCTTTCGAAGTTACTAATGTTCACGCTGTTAGTCGAAATGATTATTCCATTACGGTGCCGTGTTTTCCGGAAATTAACGATAGCGAACCGATAAAGTTTTTCGTGTATAAATTTCACAACCATTTCGACGGGTTAATTGGGCTCGACCTGTTAACTAAGTGGGAAGCAAAGATCGATTTAAAAGCATTACATTTAACTACTCGGTCTGCAGTGAACCCAATATTGTTATATAATTCACGAAACGCGAACCTGTACGAGGATATAATTCCTGCGAACACTTCAAAATTAGTTAGAATTCCTGTTGACAGTAGTGATGGTGAAGTCTATATTCCCGAACAAATTTTATGTAACTGCGTCGTTCACGAATGCATAACCAGCGTTTCCCAAAATAGAGCTATTTTAGAGATCGAGAATACTAGCGATAATGACGTTGTTTTTTCCCTAGACCGTCCCGCTCACGCACAGCTGTTTAACGTTGAGTGCACGCGCACCCAGCCTATAACCGAACGTGCTAAAGACGTTTTATCGCGACTTCGCACTGACCACCTTAACGAAGAAGAAAAGGCTAATTTGATGACTCTCTGTGCCAAATATCATGACATATTCTATATCGACGGTGAAAACTTAACATTTACGAATCAAATAAAACACCGCATCCGTACGACCGATGAAATTCCTATACAACGTGCTCCTAAAATGGTGACTTTATTTTAACACACATATACGTTTTAACATTTTATTTCATGAAGATATTATATTAACACTAAACGTTATTATTTACGGATTTATTTGAAATTTTAGAAAATAGTATCTTAGAGCAACCTGTACGTAGAGAACTGTCCCGCAGCGGTCATTTTCCGGGGTCACTGATCATAATTCATAACATTGCATCATTGAAATTAAAACGAATAAGCAATACCATTGAGGGAAAGAAACTTTGTCAGCAAGCGGGCGGCGCAAGCGACGTGTGCCTCTCACCCCGCCGCACCGAAATCGAATTATTTTTTTGCATTTCTAGTGGTCAGCGAACCCGTGTCCCCGAACCCGAAAATAATTACGTCGGCTAATATTTTTGTGAATGTTTCCGCGAAAAAGATGCTTACCTATTGTTTTAATAATTAATTTTTGTGTAATTAGGTTATGGTACTGCGATAAAGATGCTTTGTTTTGTTTTCGTTTTCTAATCTAGTAGGTACGTTTACATCTCTTGTGATACGGACGCTTTTAAACTTGTGATCGTAATGGCAAATACACATCCGAACTACACAGCAGCTGAATATGCGCACATTTAAAGCGCAAAAAGTGGTACCCATTCAAGGTTAGAAAAGTACATACGCATCACGCGTAAGTAAGTTAAAAAGAGTGAATTATTGTCAGTGGTTACTGAGAAAATTGAAGAGGACTGTGACATTCTTTCCCAAATTTGTTGGACTGACGAAAGCACGTTCACCAGAAAAGGCATGACCAGCACAATCCGCACCATTGGGCACCCAAACACCAAAATCATCAATCAGTAGATACCGACCATCACGAGTACAAGGTTGTAGGTACCAGACGCTTTGCGCGGTTGCCAGCTCGCAAAACGACGCGTTGCCGCTCCGACTTAACTAGGTAATTTTATTAATGAATTTTGGCAAGGGTGATCCTAATTTTAGTAACATTTTTGTTATATAGTTTGAAAAAATTTTTTTTTCAATTTACGAGTAATTTTAATCTATCAAATTTAATATGATTTATGGGCACTAGCCTCACCCGTGTGTAAAATTAAAGTCACCATTGTAGGAGCACGTTGTATACACAAAGAGCTATCGATATCCTTTTGTTCATCGACAAGAGGTACGTGATCAAATAGATAAAATGTTAACTCAAGGCATTATACGTCCCTCCGAGTCCGCGTGGTCCTCCCCGATTTGGATTGTCCCAAAAAGGGCAGACGCTTTGGGGAAAGAGAAATGGCGTCTAGTGGTAGATTTCCGTAAACTTAATGAAAAAACTAATGACAAATATCCTATCCCGAATATCTCAGACGTTCTGGACAAACTGGGTAAATGCCAATATTTTACTACTCTAGATCTCGCCAGTGGTTTTCACCAAGTAGAAATGGACCCCGCTGACACGGCCACTACGAATTCCTTCGGATGCCCATGGGCCTGAAGAACTCGCCCTCCACATTCCAAAGAGTGATGGATAACATCCTCCAAGGTCTCCAGAACCAGATCTGTTTGGTGTACCTAGACGATATCATAGTATTCAGCACTTCGCTGCAAGAACATATGGTCAACTTACAACAAGTCTTCCAGAGACTTAGGAACTCCAATTTCAAAGTGCAAATGGACAAATCAGAGTTCCTTAAGTTAGAAACTGCTTATTTAGGCCATATTATCAGCAGCGAGGGCGTGAAGCCTAACCCAGACAAAATATCAGCGATAGAAAAATACCCTATGCCTAAATCCCCTAAGGAAATAAAGCAATTCTTAGGACTATTAGGATACTACCGGAAATTCATCCCTGATTTTGCAAAAATAACAAAACCCCTAACACAATGCCTAAAAAAAGGTAAAAAGATCACTTTTGACCCCGATTATGTTAACAGTTTTGAGAAGTGTAAAACCCTCTTGACGAACGATCCAATCCTTAAATACCCGGACTTTAGTAAGGAATTTATCCTTACTACCGACGCCGAACTATGCCATCGGCTGTTTTGTCTCAAGGGCCGATAGGCTCGGATAAACCCATCTCATATGCTTCGCGGACACTCAATGATAGCGAACAAAATTACAGTACCATTGAGAAAGAGCTCCTGGCAATAGTATGGGCCACAAAATATTTTAGGCCCTACCTATTCGGCAGGACATTTAAAATACTTACCGACCACAAACCTCTACAGTGGATTATGAGTTTAAAAGAACCGAACTCTCGCCTTACTCGATGGCGCTTAAAGCTCAGCGAATACGACTTCACTGTAATTTACAAGAAAGGGAAATCAAATACGAACGCAGATACCCTCAGTCGCATTCATATTCATAACGAAGAGACAAATTCTCTTCTAGTGAATCCCTCGGAACAACCAGAGCGCAGTCACGGTTCTACAACCGCTACTATTCATACGAGTCACGAAAATCCCATATTGGAAGTTCCGATAACCGATGAACCACTAAACAAATTTCATCGCCAATTGGTCATCACTATCGTAGGCGAAGTAAAAAGGCGACCCGCATTTCGGTGCAAGTAACGGAATCAAATTTAGAAACCGATATTATAAACGTAATAAAGGAGTTTGTGAACCCAAAAATTAAAACCGGACTTCTAATCAACCCCCCGTTAGGGCTCTACTCAATTATACCTATCATACAGAACAACTTTAAAAGCTCCGCAATGAATCTCGTGCTTACCAAAAGTGAACTTGAAAACGTTAAACCTTATCTTAGGCAACAAGAAATTATAAAACATTATCACGAGGGTAAAACGAACCATAGAGGCATTAATGAGTGTTATTTGTCTCTTTCGAAAAAATACTACTGGCCTAAAATGAAAGAACAAATAACAAAATTCATTAACGAATGTATTGTGTGTGGCCAAGGTAAATACGACCGTAATCCTATCCAACAAAGATTCAACGTTGTTCCGCCTCCGAGCAAGCCACTAGAAATAGTTCATATGGATTTGTTCACGGTAGATAGTGAAAAATACATTACGTTCGTCGACGTATTCTCCAAGTACGGACAAGCCTATCACCTACACGACGGTACAGCCATCAGCGTTTTACGGGCCTTACTAAAATATTGCACGCACCACGGTTTACCTTTAACGATAGTAACTGATAACGGCACTGAATTCACTAACCAACTATTTTCCGAATTTTTAAGAATGCACAATATTAACCATCATAAAATACTGCCCCATTCACCAAACGACAATGGAAATGTAGAACGTTTCCATTCAACCCTTCTCGAACATCTTAGATTACTAAAACTTCAGCGTAAAGATGAGCCAGCTGTAAACCTAGTACCATACGCGATTATCGCTTACAATAGTTCGGTGCACAGTTTCACGAAATGCAGGCCCTTCGATATAATAACAGGTCACTTTGACCCCAGAGACCCAGTAGGTGTAGACCTTACCCAGCATCTACTCCAACAGTACACTCAAAATCATAGAGAACAAATGAAGTTAGTTTATGAAATTATAAATCAGTCCACCTTACATGATCGCACAGTTTTAATTGAGAATAGAAATAAAGATAGAGAACCCGAAATTCAGTATGAACCACAACAGCAGATTTTCATAAAAAACCCGCTTGCTAGCCGACAGAAATTAGCACCCAGATACACTAACGATGTTGTTTTGGCTAACCTACCTATACATATTTATACTTCACAGAAACGTGGTCCCGTTGCCAAAGCTCGCATTAAGCGAGTCCCTAATAGCGCGAAATTGTTACAGAATCCCGCTGGTGATGATGGCGCATCTCACTCAAACACAGGAGATAAGACTTGAAAGTCTCAACGAGGGTCCTGGCCTCCTCCCTTATAAATTAGGTCGAACTCGTCTAGTGTCACATTAAGATAGCTTCTTACAGTATATTCGCATCAACAATATAGAAGAGAAAACTATTGCAGTGAGACAGCAGTTATCCGACTTTGAATTAAGATTGAATAATGATACGTTTTCCCTATATTCTCTTCAAATCAATTATTTATCTCATAAAGTTAATAGAGGTTTAAATCATTTAAAAGGGCTCGAACCTAGTCGAGCGAAGAGAGGTTTGATTAATGGCTTAGGATCTGCTATTAAAAGTTTAACCGGAAATTTAGATTATCAGGATGCTATCAAATTTGATAACGCAATAAAAATCTCGAAAATAACCAAGTTAAAATTATATCGGAGTTTAACTCGCACATAAGCCTCAGCAAGGAATGGATGACACAACATAATGGCGTCATAGATCAGCTAGTTAGTAATCAGCAATCAATTAATGCTACGTTAGAACTTTTGTTGAATAGTACTGCTTATAAAGAAAATAGTTTAATAAAATATGCTCATTTCGCTCAGCTCTTGACCATCATAACGGAAAACGTCGATGATTTGTTGGGAGAATTAGTTAGAATAAAAAACATGCTAGCTCTTGTGCGCGCCTCAAGCACGCATCATTCAATGATAGATATCGATACTTTAAGGGTAATGATAGAAAGAGTAAGAATGATATATGGGGACGATAGAATATTAAATTTAGACTTACGCGACTATTATAGTATTATAAAACCAGGTTCATACTACGTCGAAAAACAGATAGTTATAGTTTTTAAAGTTCCCATAGTTAGTGCGAACATATTCGATCTGTATAAACTTTCAATAGCCCCGAATAGGTATAACAAGATCCTTATTCCACCCCTTCCTTTCCTAGCAACCAACAGGGAAGCGTATGCGTATATGGAGGCTGAATGCCCGAAGGTAGACCACCAGTACCTCTGCGAAGACGATACCATAAATAGAGTCAAGAATCATCATGACTGCACACGAGAGCTCGTCACAAACTACGCCCTAGGAGATGACTGCAACTTGACCACTTTAACACTGGAAAAGGAAGCCATGGAGCATCTGGACGCTGGAAACTATGTTGTCACGTTCCCTCGCACCACAAGAATCCATCTACGATGCGGAAGAGAAGAATACAAGCAGCTTCACGGAAGCTATTTGGTAACAATACCCTTAAATTGCACAATGATGACGTCAGAATTTACAATAGTCAACGAGAATAACCAAGTATCCGGACAGCCACTAATTATCACCGATGTCCCACGCAACTTCAAAGAGGAAACCACATCTCAACACCGAATCTCGCTGCAATCCATCGACCTGAGAAAACTACATGAAGCCCACAATCAAGTCATGAGAGAGCCGATAATGGTACAAGACACCATAGCTAGCAACACTCTGTACCACACTACTATTCCCATTTATGTAATAATAATTGGCTCGCTTATTACAACAGCAACTGTAATAATCTGTCGATGTTACAATCTGTGGAGATGCAGTAAGCTGCAACAGCAGAGCACCCAGCTGCCAGCACCTGGAAAGCATTCCTATGAAGATCCCAAAAACGCAAAAGCATATCCAGCAACATTTTCCCTCAAAGTCGGAAAATAGTCGCTGATCTGTGGGGGAGGAATTACGTAGTTTCACTACACTAAAATCGCCTAGCATGTAACCTACTTAAAGGTGCACACGACGGAGCCGCGTGTCACGAGGCGCCGAGTCAGCAGGCGCCGACAATCCGACGCCCGTTGCAAGTTAGCATCGGATTTCGCCATTCTTAGGTCACACTTCGACCAAGTTAATCATTTTAGTTTTAGTTATAAAAGTATTGTAATCTTTCTTTAATAAATTTATATTTTAAGAATTGGTTTTTTTTTAAGTCCTGCGGCTGCAGCTAACGTAATTATCGTGAATTGGTTTTCGTTGTTTTAGGTTGTTTAACAACATTTCAAAGGAATATTAATAGTACCTATAGAAATAGTGTATACGGTACCTATACACTTACTTCTTTTTTCGTTGGTTATATTTATATTGACTACTGCTTTCGATTTCGGTTTTCTGCGATTTGTTTTGTGATTTGGTTTAAGATGATTCGATTTTTTTTGGCTGTCGTTTTCGGATTCGTGTTGTGTCTTGAATTGGTTTTGTTGTTTTGATTTTAAAAAATATTTAAAAGGAATATTTATTCCTTTTAGATATTTTCGATTTCATCATCATCATCATCATCATTACAGCCCTTTACAAGTCCACTGCTGAACATAGGCCTCCCTCAAGGTATGCCACAAAGCACGGTCCTGAGCCACCTGCATCCATCGACTTCCTGCATGTCTTACCAGGTCGTCACTCCATCTAGTGGGGGGTCGCCCTACACTTCGTCTACCGGTACGAGGCTGCCACTCGAGAACCTTTTTTCCCCAACGGTTGTCGGTTCTTCGAGCTATATGGCCGGCCCATTGCCACTTCAGCTTACTAATCCGTTGGGCTATATCGGTCACTCTGTTTCTACTGCAGATATCCTCATTTCTAAGTTTATCACGCAGAGAAACTCCGAGCATAGCCCTCTCCATAGCTCGCTGAGCGACTTTGAGCACCCTCATGCGGCCAGCAGTGAAGGACCACGTCTCAGTTCCATATGTCATCACTGGCAACACGCACTGGTTGTACAACTTAGTTTTGAGGTATACCTAACGAGAAGATGCGTTGTAATTCATTTTCGATTTGCTTTTAAAAAAATATTTAAAAGGAAATTTAGTTCCTTTTAGGTATTTTAACGTTTTTTTTATAAATAGGTTTTTGTTACTTCATAACGCCTCGCAAACGTAAGTCCAGCCTTTCAAGAGTATCTTCTCAAAGACAAGCGAAAAGATTAGCACGATCGCTAGAATCTTTAGAAGATGCTGAACTGAGAAGGCAAGAACAAGCAGAGCGTCAGGCTGCTTTTAGAGCATCTGAGACACTTTCTCAACGTCAGCGAAGGCGTCTTAAACAGGCAGAGCGTCAAGCTACTTTAAGAACTACTTAAATACCTGCTCAAAGTCAGAAAACGCGTCTTGAACAGGCAGAGCGTCAAGCTACTTTAAGAGCTACTGAAACACCTGATCAAAGTCAGCAAAGGCGTCTTGAACAGGCAGAGCGTCAATCTACTTTAAGAGCTACTGAAACACCTGCTCAAAGTCAGCAAAGGCTATTCAAACAAGCGGAACGTCAGGCCGCCTTAAGAGCCGCGGAAACACCTGATGAAACTCAACACACTCATTGAGCAAGCTGAACGTCAATCTACTATAAGGGCATCTGAAACACCAGAACACACACAGAAAAGGAAATTTAATTCCTTTTAGGTATTTTAACGTTTTCTTATAAATAGGTTTTTTGTTACTTCATAATGCCTCGCAAACGTAAGTCTAGCCTTTCAAGAGTATCTTCTCAAAGAAGCGAAAAGATTAGCTCGATCGCTAGAATCTTTAGAAGATGCTGAACTGAGAAGGCAAGAACAAGCATAGCGTCAGGCTGCTTTTAGAGCATCTGAGACACCTTCTCAACGTCAGCAAAGGCGTCTTGAAGAGACAGAGCGTCAGGCTGCTTTAAGAGCTTCCGAAACATCTCAAAGTCAGGAAAGGCGTCTTGAACAGGCAGAGATTCAATCTACTTTAAGAGCTACTGAAACACCTGCTCAGTCAGCAAAGGCTATTCGAACAAGCGGAACGTCAAGCCGCCCTAAGAGCCGCGGAAACACCTGATGAAACTCAACACAGACTCATTGAGAAAGCTGAACGTCAATCTACTATAAGGGCATCTGAAACACCAGAACAGATACAGGCGCGAAGAGATGCAAATGCACAGCTCCAAGCTGAACGTCGACAAAATTTTCAAAGAAACAATTGGTCGGTTTTTAATGACGCAGCATTCAATTATGATCCGTTGATTGATTATAGAAATCACAGATTAGTTGTTATCGGACTGATGGACAAGGCGTGTCGATTTTACAGCGCTTTAAAATGGAAAGATGAGACCGCAGGCATGTGCTGTTCCAATGGCAAGGTGTCTCTTCCGTTACTTGGGGAACCAGAAGAACCTTTGAAAACTCTCTTTTTATGTGATGCTAATGAGTCACGGCCCTTTTTAAACAGGAGACGGAAATATGCTTTCAAATGACGTCCTTCGGAGTTGACCGAAGAATAATAATGCTGGGTTGACCGGGGAATAATAATGTTTAATTTTTCCAGCTGAAAACGAACAGCATAAATTTTTACAAGTATATTTTATGGGTGACGAAGAAATTGAAGTAGACCGTTGCTGCCAATTTATCCAGGGAGTTGAGAGAGACAGAGTGTTCAAAATTCAAAGATTCTTGCATGAACGTAACATTTTAGTCAAAACATTTAAAACTGCTTTAGAAAACCTACCTGAAGAGGATTATAAAGTCTTCATTCACGCAGATCGGACCCCTCAAAGAGAACATGAAAGGCGCTACAATGCACCTTTGATAAACGAAATAGCAGCCGTAATTAGTGGTGATCAATTTTCTTCACGAGACATTGTCTTCGAGCACGTAAGGATGCAACGGGTAGCCGATACACACAAGTTTTGTGACGCTCTGCAATACCCATTGATTTATTGGAAAGGACAAAAGGGTTATCATTTTCAAATTCCACTCATTAACCCGGTCACAAAGGAGCCTACTCCGAACAAAAAAGTATCATGTATGGTTTTTTATGCGTATCATATGATGTTGCGAGAAAATGATTTTAACCTCTTAGCCCGGTGTAATCAATTCTTTCATCAATTTTTGGTAGACATGTATGTGAAGGTAGAAAGTGAACGTCTGCGTTATATATTTTTAAATCAAAAAAAGCTGCGCGTTGATAATTATATACATTTACAAGATGCAGTTTCTAGCGACGCCAATGTAAACCCCAGATATTTAGGTAAAATGGTAATTCTACCCTCATCATTCGTTAACAGTCCCCGCTACCTACATGAGTATACACAAGACGCATTCGCCTATGCACGAACTTACGGAAGACCTGATCTTTTTGTTACTTTTACTTGCAATCCCACATGGAAAGAAATAACCGAGGAGCTAATGCCGGGCCAAAAAAGTACTGACAGACACGATTTAGTTGCTAGAGTATTAAAAAATTAATGTATGTAATTAACAAAGGGAAAATTTTTGGAGAGGTGCAGTGCTTCATATATTCAATTGAATGGCAAAAAGAGAATTACTGCACGCCCACATTCTAATATGGCTTAAAGAGAAGTTGCGGCCCAGCCAAATAGACGACCTAATAAGCGCTGAGATTCCGGATCCTGAGCAAGATAAAGAATTGTATGATACCGTCGTCCGAAATATGATTCACGGTCCATGTGGAGCACGAAATTCAATATCGCTATGTATGAAAGAAGGAAAATGTACAAAGAAATTCCCTAAACAGCTATTAAAAGAAACAGTGCACAATGACAATGGCTACCCTTTATACAGACGCAGAGCTCCCGAAGATGGTGGCAGGAAAGTTACAATCAAATCTCGCTCTGGAGCGTTCGAAACCTTAGATAACAGCTGGATTGTCCCATTTTCGCCCATTCTATGTAAAATGTTTAGTGCCCACATTAATGTAGAAGCATGTAGCTCTGTCCGCGCAATCAAGTATATCTGTAAGTACATAAATAAGGGAAGCGACCAAGCAATATTTAATCTCAGGAGTGAAGGTGAGGCAAATCCCGTTAATGAAGTACAGACCTTTCAAGCAGGGCGTTATGTCAGCAGTAACGAGGCAGCGTAGCGTCTCCTTGGCTTCCCTTTACACGAAAGGCACCCAACAGTTACTCACCTTGCTGTGCACTTAGAAAATGGAGAGCGTGTATATTTCACCGAAAGAAATTTCCAAGAAAGAATTGCATCACCGCCAAAAACTACACTAACCTTCTTTCAACTTTGTCAAACCGACCACTTTGCAAAAACGTTGTTATATTCTGAAGTCCCCCGCTATTATACTTGGAACACATCTAGGAAGGAGTGGAAACGCCGTATTCAAGGCGCGCCTGTTGCAAATTGGCCCGGTGTAAAGTCATCAGATGCCCTTGGTCGTGTGTATACCGTCCATGTAACTAATTTTGAATGTTTCTGTTTACGATTGCTGCTGCACCATGTTCGGTGTCCTACAGGATATAAAGACCTTAAAACTGTCAACGGTCAGGAATGCGCAACTTATAGAGAAGCATGTGAAGCTCTGCATCTTTTAGAAAACGATAATCACTTAGATGAAACCATGGAGGAAGCTGTGCAGTGCCAGTCACCAGCCAAAATTAGGGATCTTTATGCAACTCTCATATCATTGATTGATTGCGGGCTATCTAATGCACATGAATTGTGGGACAAATATAAAGAGTACATGGCGGAAGATATTTTGCGAAGGTTACAGCAGACACACGTGAACATGACATACAATGACCACATTTATAATAAAGCACTTGGAAAAATTGAAGATAAAGTAATGGCAATGGTAGGCAAAAAATTAAGCGACTTTGATAAGCCCACAGCGAACAACCGAAAATGAACTAAGTGATGAAATTATACGTGAAACAAACTACGATATACCAGCTTTGCAGCAGCAAGTAGCCGAATTTGTACCCCGCTTGCTTCCCGAACAAAAAGGAGTTTTTGACAAAGTATTAGGACAAATTGAATCTGGAAATGGTACACTTTTCTTTTTGGACAGTGGTGGCGCAAGACCTAAATTTTATGTGGGCAAGATACATTTTGCGAGGCCCTCCGCCCGCGCAAGAAGACGGATTGCGAGTATATAAAATGAAAAACAAAACACTTGACGTTATGAAATTTTTATACATACAAAATCATTAAGTACCAACACCAAACAATTTCAACGAAAAATGAATAAATAGATATTCTGCTTTGTATAATATAATAATAATAATAATATTTATTCACTCCACAATTTTACATCGTGACTTACACTATTTAAATAAAAGTACCATCAATTACATTGAGAGGTTAACGTCGGCAGCCGTACTAGTATAAACTGTGCCACGGCTGCCTGCGCCTTCCACTCTGGGAATCAAATAATAACCTAATAGGTAAGATCTTTTACAACATTTCTCAACAAATAATATTTACAAACTTTTCAAGCTAAAATAAAAATTATAACATGTAGGTAGATACAAAACAAAATAGAATTTAAGCAAGATTACCACTTGGTGTGTTTGATGTATGGTATAATTATAAACGCGGAGCGTGAATGCATGGGGGAGTATTATGTTTGTACGAATTTGTAGTGTGGGTTTTGAGTAATTGGATGTGTGGGATATGTAAGTGTGTGTGTGTGCGTGTGTGCGTGTGTGTGTGTGCGTGTGTGCGTGTGTGTGTGTGTGTGTGTGTGTGTGTGTGTGTGTGTGTGTGTGTGTGTGTGAGAGAGAGAGAGAGTCTATTAAGGTGTTTTATTGAAGGGTTTTAATCCGAATAATATTTTCTATCTCGTCAAAATCTAAATTCAGTAACCAATCCCGTGTAGCAAATTTACATTGATGAAGGGTTAAAGGGTAAATATTTAAAGCTTTATTTGCGATGTTATAAAGATGGGAACTTATAACAAAATAATGCCGTTTTGCAATAGTGCTTCTGTGTGGAGGTGTTGTGCAAACCTTGCTCTTATTACGTTTTTGAGTTGGAACGTATGGCAGTCCTAGATGCTTACGAAGTATAGTGTGGAAGATAAAGAGTTTTCTTACCGTAAGAACTGAGCATTCACGGTAGAGTAGTGACGTGCTATACCTACGCGGTCTTTTATAAATTACTTTTAAGATTGCACGCTGAGCACGCTCCAGGGGAATCCTTGTATTTTGAATGTATCCTGCTGAATTGTTTAATTATAGCCTTATAATATAGCTTGGATGTTATATTTGCCTCGACAGATAAAACTTTCAACGCTGAAAGTCTTTTCTGGGACATTGCATTCCTGAGATCATTTTTAATGTGTTTTAATTTTAAGAAGATTCCTTCAGCAGAGGCTGAAGGTACACAACAATACCGATGAGTAGATCGGTATTGTTAAATGACGATGTAAATATTTGGGTATATTTTTTTAAATTATTTTCTGTAACGTGTTGGAGAAGCTGTTTCACATCTGTTACAAAGTTAGGTAAATTAGGGATCATTAATTGTAATTCTTCATGTAACCTTTCGAAGGTTGAAAGTCACTGCTTTCACCCACTCGCAGGGCTGTGTGTAAATCTTAACAGTTATTTTAATATTAGATGGTTTGGAATATTTTTTGACTTGTTTAAATCATAAAGGAAACCAAAATTTTCATAATGTTGGTTTAAAGCTATAAATCTTAAAATCCATATTTGTTATAATTGAACAAGCATGGTGTTGAAGAAATCTGTTTCACACTGACTTTTAGGAGACTGTATAGGTTAATCCTTGCCTTCATAATCCAACATCTTTTTCTTTTTGGCTACTCTTTTATTTTTAGTCTTTTGGCAGATTTTTTTTTCAATAAACTGTTGGGCACCAGACAAGCATTTTTCGAAACAAGTTTGTCAATATTCTTTAATCCAGTCACAAAATGTACGTAAACGTTCTAGAGCATTAATTTGTCTTCACCTATAGTGACAAACCTGCCAAAACAGTTACTACAAAAGTTCTTAAAAAGCTTTGTGTCTGTTCCGTTTATCTACTCATGTGTTGTGTACAGCGCAAAAATATACCTACAGTAGCCACGTGGGCTGCTGTACCGCACTCTTTACTCGATTGCCACGCGCCCACGATTAAATAAAGTCAGTATTCTGTGTCTAACAAACAGAACGGGGAATCCTCAGCCTTTGTCGCCTCCATAGATTACTGTATATATACAGGTCGCCCCGCAGCGGGGATTCCCCGCAATAGTAACGCAAACTAATGTCAATAGACTGAATAAAAACATATTTAGTTATTTCAATAATATCGATTCATGACAATGAATTTTTTTTGGCGCGTTTACGGTTTTAAGTAATGCATAAATTCGCTAGATGCATATGATCGCGAGGCCGTAGGCGGCGGCCCACGTCGCCCACGCCTTACGCCGCCTCTGCCCCTGGAGGAACTGGGAAGACATTTTTGTTAAATTTAATATTAGCGCAGGTACGGAAAGATAAAAACATTGCTGTGGCCGTAGCTTCTTCCGGTATAGCCGCCACGCTGCTAAGCGGGGGCCGCACTGCACATTCTGTTTTAAAACTCGCCGAATCGCCGATCTGCAACTTTAGCAAAAATAGTGCACCGGTTATAATGCTACGACAATGCAAACTTAGTGTGGGACGAAAGTACAATGTCGTATAAAAAAGCTGTATAAGCACTAAATCGAACGCTCCAGGATTTGCGCAGCAATACCGATGCAATGGGAGGAATACTGGCTGGTGGCTTTCGCCAAACTTTACCTGTCATTCAAAAGGGCACAACTGTAGATGAATTTAAAGCATGCCTCAAGTCGTCTATTTTATGGAACAAGGTGACAAAATTCAGTTTAACTACGAATATGAGAGTGCATTTGTATAATGATATCAATGCTGGAAACTATGCTGACACACTATTAAAAATTGGTGATGGGCAGTTGGAAACGGATGTTGAGGGCTGCGTTAAATTGACGAGAGATTTTTGTAATTTAGTACAGAGTTATTCCGAATTAATTGCGAGCGTTTATTCAGATTTAACGAACAACATGCATGAAGACAAATGGTTATGTGAAAGGGCGATTCTTGCACCAAAAATGAGAGGGTTAACAAAATAAATTCAGATATATTAAGCGAAGTAGCAGGAGAAATAGCAGAGTATTTGTCAGTAGACACAGTTATGGACACAGAACAGAGCACTTCATATCCCGTAGAGTTGCTAAATTCTCTAGAGTTGTCAGGTGTGCCCTCACATAAGCTTCAATTAAAATTAGGCGTCCCAGTCATGCTAATGTGAAATTTAGATGCTCCTCGGTTATGTAACGGGACAAGGCTGCGTGTGACACATTTTGGACGGAACATAATCGGTGCTATAATTTTGGAAAAGGTGAATATGTTATTATACCACGGATCCCTATAATTCCCACAGATCTTCCTTTTCAATTCAAAAGGTTGCAGTTCCCTATTAAGCTCAGTTTTGCAATGACAATTAGATAATAAAGCGCAAGGGCAAACGTTACAGGTAGCGGGGGTCAACTTAGAAAAACCGTGCTTCTCTCATGGTCAGCTGTATGTAGCATGTTCGCGTGTGTCAAATGTCCAGAATCTCCACATTCTTTCCCCAAATGGAAAAACATATAACATTGTGTACAGTAGCGTCTTAAAATAGTGTTCAGTTAGTTTTTTTGCAAAATTCCCACAATCAATTAATCAGAATTCCCACAGATCTTCCCTTTCAATTCAAAACTTCCTATTTAGCTCAGTTTCTTTTCAATTCCAAATGCTGCACCTCTGACGGACCTATTAAACTCAGTTTCCTTTCAACTCAAAAGGCTGCATCTCTGACGGATCTTTTATTTGGCTCAGTTTCCTTTCAATTCAGAAAACTGCATCTCTGACGAATCAATTTAGCTCAGTTTCTTTTCAAAATTCTTTTCATAATTAAAAAAAATCCCATTTTCATTTGGAATAAAAAGGCTATTTTCATGCTTTCCTATACGCTGCGTTTCAAAACATTTAAATAGGCTGACGAATCAATTTTGCTCAGTTTCCTTTTAATGGCTACATCTCTGACAAATATATAAAACTCAGTTTTCTTTCAATTCAAAAAGCATGGATAGTTCATTTCCCAGTGACCATGCGGGCGAAGCCGCGGGTAACTGTTAGTAATGTATTAAATTATCAATTGTTAAAAGTAACACCTAAAATACGAAAAATAAAGCAGCCATTATGTACTCCGTGTCCTCGTTTTTTATTTCACCAGCAATACATTTTATAAAATATAAATAGGTATTTACTTAATTAAGTATCGAACTATTAATATTTCATTATCATTTTGTTGAAAAGAAATTCCGAAGAAACTACCCACGGCAATAAATATTTATTTTTACAGGTTATGACTCGAAAATACAATTTTCCGGTCTGATTCTTGGGGAAAATAGTTTAAGTTCATTCTGTAGACTCACCTTTGCAGAGATTATTAGGATTTTGTACATTTTGAATTAAAATCCAACAAAACATAGGTAGGTGCTGCTTATTTTTGGAAACATTTTATATGATTTTTAACTTCCCGATAAGATTGAAATTTTTCAAAAATAGGGAAGTTTTGAGATCCCAGGAAGCTATTCTGACTAATTTCACGTGGACTGTGTATATAATACGGATGTATGTATGTATGTATGTATGTGTGTGTGTGTGTGTGTGTGTGTGTGTGTGTGTGTGCGTGCGTGCGTGAGTGCGTGCGTGCGTGCGTGCGTGAGTGCGTGCGTGCGTGCGTGCGTGCGTGCGTACGTGCGTACGTGCATGCGTGCGTGCGGACGTGCGTGCGTGCGTGCGTACGTGTGTGTGTGTGTGATCTCAATGTGGAATTGATTTGGTGATAATATGAACTCATTCGGACGAGTAGATTTTGAGAAATCTCAAGATCAAAAATTTTGAAAAACTGCTTTTTTTTGGTATAACTTTTAATATCGATAAAAATGCTATACCCTACCTATACCTAAATAAATAGAATGGACTCTTTGGATAGATGGACTCCCCGTAACGTCCATTCTATTTATGTATCATATTAATATAATGTCACTATCATTTATCATCATTAAAGCCCTTTACAAGTCCACTGCTGAACACAGGCCTCCCCAAGGAATGCCACAAAGCACGGTCCTGAGCCACTAGAATCCGTCAACTTCCTATATGTCTTACCAGGTTTTCACTCCATCTAGTGGAGGAACTTTCGACACTTCATCTGCCGGTACGAGGCTGCCACTCGAGAATCTTTTTTCCCCATCGGTTATCGGTTCTTCGAGCTATATGGCCGGTCAATTGCCATTTCAGCTTACGATTAGTAAGCTGAAATGGCAATTGACCGGCCATATGCCATTGGGCGATGTCGGTCACTCTGGTTCTACTGCTGATATCCTCATTCCTAAGCTTTCCAGCTTCGGCAGTTCCACGTATTCTAGGGGGCTTGACATATCGCAATCCATGGGCTCTTGATCGAACACCTAATTGCCTTTGTCGGTGAATGTTGCGGAAGAGGAAGTTGCTAAAAACCGTGAATGTAAACGATGGCCAGAATTCGTAAACAAGAAATAAACTAAAGTAGGGCCACTACGAAGTTAAAGCACAAATTAAATCTTGAAACTTGAGAGATTATTAAATCTCTAGACTCGCACTTACTAAAACCCCATGATGTTCTACCTCCGCCGCAAATTGACAGGGCCACGGAAACGCTTTCAATGGCAGCTCCTCCTTAGTTACTGACTTCTACCCCCCGTTTTTCTTCTCAGATAAGGCGCACCAGAAATACAAGGCACACTGTCCTTCGCGGCCTGACTCCACCTGCACTACGGATCCCCGAGCCCGATAGGTGAATGAAGCCAGGAAAAAACGAGCACTTGGAAGCATCAAGTGGTGCAACCTCACCAAAGTCGCGAAGGATAGTCGAGTGGCATCGCATCTCCAATTGCCATACTAACACTCCTCTTCCCTGACGACTCCACCTCGACTACAGCGGTACTGGGAGAGGAATCTCCTCTAGCCGCAGCCCATTAACACACATCCAACATGGCTCGACATCATCAGGTGACCTTCCGACACTTGGCTATGGCCCTTGAGTTTGGGGGAAAATGAGGAAAGAAGAAATAAAAAATATATTCGGGACAATAATCTAATACTTTTATACTTACTAATACTGGTACTACCAGAAAATATATTCGAAATACTGCACAACAGTCGTCTGTGAAATGTTCAGAACAAATAATATGTTCATTTTATTACAGACGCCAATTCACAATATTTATGCGTTTAAGCCATAATTTTAGTCTAGGTTCAGTTGTAAACCTGTTAATTAATAAACATTTGATAATCATCTGTTGTTCTCTCGACTCTGGCGACTTTGTTTGTTAACAGATAACATCGATAAATATTATAGACAAGGAACTCGACAACGCTATTGAATTTTATTGTTTATCAAAACTCAGTAATATGCATCCAAACATGTTGGTATATATGATATTAAGATTAGTAACAAATTTTTAAGTACTTATATTATGAAATAGTTTTAATTTGTTTAATGTTAGCTGCAAATTCACTTACTTGTGAAATGTTATACCACTTCGCTTTTGGTAACGCATTTTACAGATTACGCACACTCTCATTGTTATCAAGAATAATTCTTATTATGTAACTATACACAATCAAACAACATAAAATACTTTCGTTTTTTAGTTTGAAAGTTCAAAATACGATTTTTTTAAATATGACAATTTAAACAAGATAACTGACTGGCATATTATGTCAATTTTAGTTTCCAAGACAACCGTTAGGGGTGCTTCAAATTGGCACAGACCGTAGACAGAGAAACCTATAAACAAATTGACGCCTTCTTTCGCATTCGCACACGAAAAAGATAGATTTATGCATACGTCTTGCATAGAAATGAGATAGAGCGGTGTGATTGTTTGTCCCTTTCTCCGTGCCGGTTTTTTTGTTTAGCAAACTCTACAGTTTGCTAAACAACTTTAACATCGTAGCGATTTAAGGAGTTTACAAGTTGGATTAAGTGAGAAAAAAGTGTTTTGTGAGCTTAAGATTGGTGAATCTTGTTCAGTTCAGTTCTTAGAACAATTAAATTTTTATCTAAATGTGTTTAAAAGTCATAAAGATTATTGTATAACCTAAAAATTCGTTATCGTTCTTTCTCACTCGAGGCCACGCCGATCATTAGTCTATAGGTTTCTCTGTCTACGGCACAGACATTTTGTATGGTATAGCCAGTCCAGCGTAGTTGGATATATAGAGGTCAGTGGTCTACGAGTGACACAATCACAATGCAATCACCCGTTTTTAAGTGAGAAAAAAGTGTGTGAGCTTAAGATTGGTGAATTTTGTTCAGTTCAGTTCTTAGAACAGTTAAAAATTTTATCTATATATGTTTAAAAGTCCTATATCCTCTATCTATATATGTTTAAAATTCGTTATCGTCCTTTCTCACTCGAGGCCACGCTAATCATTAGTCTATAAGTTTCTCTGTCTACGGAAACACACAACTCAACTCAACTGTCACACTGACAGTCTGCACCACAAACGTCAGTTTCTCTATCTAGTCTGTGGTCTGCACAACGTAACCATAGATTACTGCGTATATACTAGAGATAGATGTGCGACACAAGTTTTATTTTCGTTATTGATACGTGCTTAGAATAGCAGATGGCGCTAAATAAAAAGTGCTTTAAGCTCGCCCTTTACTTGCACTTTACAATTTTTATTTTATATACAACCATCAATTACATTGCACAAGTGCTGCAATGTAATTAATAGTTGTTTATGTTTCTTGTGCTAATTGTTAGTTTCTGCTACAAAAATAAAAACCGGTTATTTTTAAAATGTTTATTGTTTAAAAATTCTTGGCTTAATTATTGATTAACATTAGGTGTGTTAAATTTACCAATATTTGCACAATATCTATTGATTTCTTTATACAATGTCCCTACTGGTTAGTTGATATATTACAGAGAATAGAATACATAGTATAATTATTATTCAATATAGATTATTACATAAAACTTATTGAATGTCATGTTTTATTTACAACTGGTTCGACTCTTTTTAAAACATATTTCACTTTACAATAATTTTGTTTGTATTTTTTAAATAAATTTTAATAGAACAAGCATGGTGGCGATCACCTCATTCCCAGAGGTTATTTTTATTGATGTATTCTTTGATATTATAAACACTTTTTGTACATTTTTCCTTTAATAAAACATTTAAACTTGTTAAACGAAAAATTTTGTAACATTTTCTGGGATTTTGTTGTAAAAGCTTCTACATTCTACATTTCTACATTTGATGATCTTACATTGCCCCATAAAAGAACTACTGGTTCAATGGAGTCTAGTAACTGGTATTAAAAGCTGTGTTTATTTCTATTGTTTAAAGTATGAACATCTCTATTCTCATTATATATTATGAAAGCTATTTATGTTTTTATGTACCTACATACATTACATTTTCATAATTATAATGCGGGTTATTTCATTAAATTTATTCTTTAAGGGACTCTTTACAATTTAAGATATTAATTGTCCATACGACGGCTCTATTTTACAAAACAAGTATGGTTTCAATGTTAGTTGCATGAGCCCAATAGTAATACCGAGAAAAACGGTGGTATTCACAAGACTAAACTCCTTCCCATTCAAGAGCATATTAGTATTTGAATCCTTTCCAAAGTTTTGCTCCTCTTCCGAAATTTCATGAATTAGTATCAATTAATTGTTAATAGTGGTGCATCTTTACTTGAATGTAAAAAGATACATTTTGGAGGAGCATTATTAATCTTTAAAATATGTACTTGAGAACGTTATCATATTTTAGTAACATAACTATTTTTTTTAAATGTGTGTAACAACTATACCTTTTAAAAATACAAATAATTTACAAAAGTGACTTCTTATGCCCACTTTACCATTGTTTACATGTGTAATCAATATAAGTACTATTATTTAACAAAATGAACATTTTATATATTATAACATAACATACTCATACATAATACAACTTTAAAAAGAATATTTGAATTTATAATCAATCTAATAAATTGTGGAAAAGACTACATAAAGCAACAAAAATAATACCAAGAAAAAAATTGAATAAAACTCTGATATGTTTGACTATGCACACTCACATAACCCTGAATATGCAGTTAGTACAGTATAATGTGAATGTAGTGGAAGATAATACAATTTTTAAAGACAAATTGTTTAGCACTTTCAATATGTAAGCCTTAAAAGATATAGATTCTTAAGGAAATTGTTCATTTTGTCCTCAAGATGGACATTAAAAATGTCCTTAAATAAATACTTATTGAACCAAGTATAAACCAAATTACATTTATTACAAATGAAAGAACTAAGCTTGAGTATGGCAGATTTCTTGTCTTTCTGAACGCTGATGAAATGCTAGTGTTCTCCGCACTACATTACAATGCAACTGTCATAGGTTTTGAAGACTGAGGATGTTAAGAGTGAAAATATGACCATGAATATGTTTTGGTTTGATGATAAAGGAGATAAAGGCCATAATAAGCTATCAATTTGTTATAGATTTTGCAAAAATGCTACTCTGGCTTTAATTAAAAAATATACAATATATAAAAAAAGATTTATAACAAACATGATTAAATGGTGTTTATGATCAATTTACAATTAACACCAAGGTAAGCGATAATTAAGTTAATAAAACAAAGGCAGAAATAATGCTTTTGAAATTTAAAATAAGAAACAATTCTCTTTATTTGATCCTACACTTATGGAAGAATTAAGATTTACAGGCATGACATAGTAGACTGCTAAATGGGAGCATAAATAATAATTACAGTTAGATATTAATGGGGGAGAAAATGAACTACTGAATGATGGACATGTAAGCTGACAGATACCTCAGTGTAACCTGACAAAATACCTAAATTTAAGAGTAAAGCACGAAATTCAACCAACGTGTATCAGATGGTCTAAGATTTTGTGCAAGTAAGTCTTTACAATTGAAAAATTAATAATTAATGTTAAATAAATATTTGTCTGTAACAACTTTGTTTTGATTTTATTTTCAAAACATTATTAATTACCCCAAGAGAGCAAAGATACTGCAGATATTACTGACTGACTGAAGTTAGTCACTTTTGTTTGATTTTATTTAATTCCTTTGATCAAAGATTTTATAAAAAGTGTCACATTATTCAGAACATATATGCTGTGAAACTAAAGTTTTACCTATTACAATGAGATTTAAGGAAGTTAAAAAAGATATGGAAACAATTTTTGTCTTCGCCATTTTCATTGCTGCTTTTATTTGACATTTTTGCTTTTTAAAATCATGATTTTGTTAATTATTTTTTTTTATTTTCACATCTGTACGCCTTCTTGTAATCGATGTACCTGAAAAAAGTACGACAATCAGGTATGCATATAGAGATCAAATGAAACAATGACAGCATAGATCAAATTGTATTGGATTCTCCTTTTTTAATGAATGATTTTGAATTGCAAATTCTGCCTTATAATGATATAATATATATTATGCAATATGCTATTAGAAAGCTTCTGGAGCATGCGCAGTGCTGCAGTGTGCACAGTGCAAAAATGTAGCATTTCCACTGCATGGCTTGCGTCCCAGTGATAACAAAAGGAGGATGGCCAAATCGTACCAGACAACGAAATTACAGCGTCCCAATATGGAATATTTATGTAAAATACCCTTATTGTTAAGGTATAAATCTCTAAGTAGCCACAAAAAAAGTTATTCATTTATTTCTATTGTTGTAACTGTTCAAAATTATTTCAAATAATGGTTTCAGAACGCACCTAATGACGATTCATTTCGTGTGTGAAAGGACTTGGTATTCAAAGACTATAATTATTCACGTTTTTATGAATAGTTGTTAATTTTAATTCAATTATGCTGATTTATTATGTACTGGATTAATATCAATCATTATTAATTAGTTCCACGTCATTGACCATCTTATGTACCATGTTTTTAAGCAAATATATTTTCTATTCTAAGAATATGTATTTTTATAGAATAAGGGTGACAAAGGAGCACACATTCCAATAGCAAAGGGCAATCGGCAAGTGCGTGCTGAAGCTCATAGACACCTAAATTAATAATATAATATATAAAGAATCAAAATGCAGACACCGCTTGTCACCCCTACCCCATGAAATTCCTTGTTTCCAGTAAAAAGGGTCTGATTCTCTACGCTCACTGTAAGAAACAGAGCATCATTAAGCTGGTATTTTGCGCTGTTAGTTTGTGAGAGCGTAATCCTTCCCCGTTCGAGCTGACTCATTCGTGCTACAACCATAACATAGTTGAAGCTTGGCTCGCAATAAGGTATAATAGAATATAAGATATAATGAGTTCATATCGATACCTTTTCCGAAAAATTGGGTTATTTTTACAGGAACATTACAGTGATGTATTTGATATTTAAGTCTAATTAAATAGTTTAATTAACTTAGACAGTTTCATGTATTTTTGTACTTAAGCTGTGCATAACTGCTTAAGTGCAACTGAATGTCTGTGGAAATTGTTTTCGCTAATGTAAAACTCACATTTAATTGTACATACATCATGTATTTTACTAAAAAGCTGTATGTTTTCCTTATATAAATAACTGAGTAATAATGTCCTCCAGACCGAATTCCGGCCACGGCGGCCTGCCTCAACGGAGGCTAGCCATCGGCGCAGGACAGGATTATAGTGCCCAAGTGTATGCGCAAGCACAGGTGCACTCTCTATTCCCTCACTTTCATAATCCGATGGGATGGTAAACTGACACGACCGGAGAGAGAAAAGGCGCAGGACCAACGGCTTTACGTGCTTTCCGAGGCACGGGGGTGAGGCACCGCCAACTTCCTGGCTCCGGGCAATTACTGAGAATTTCTCGATGGAAAACTCAATTAATTTTTTGGTCTGACCCGGGATTCGAACCCAGGACCTCATGATCAGCAGTCGCACCACTACAACCACTAGACGAACGAGGCAGTCCGAACTGAGTAATTAATTAATTAGTTAAATAATTAATCGACCATAATTTTAATATCAAAAATTTAAAATTAACAAGTAATCATCAGGTTACGTTATTTATAGGATTATTAAAAATACCAGGATTCAATTAATTTGAGAAACATCCACTTTAATTTAATTTAACATTCAACATGTTGAGCAGGAGTGCCGGTGTCACACAAACACTGACGTGAACCGAGGACGTTGTCATGAGGTACAATTGCCACTTAAGGACGTGATTATGTTAATATTATTATCCCTCATGATAATGTATCCATATATGGGTAAATAACATAATAATAATATAAATTGTCATCATTTTTTTAAGACCACTGCTAAACACTTATTAATAATGCTAATTACCCCCCTCACTTATCGCTTACACTTTTAGGCTACATCGCAGTCGGATGAAGCGGCCAAGCAAGGTTTTTCGCTATCTATTAATTAAAATGTGCAATAAATTGCCTTTAGAAATAAATACTTCCATTAAACGCGTGTCGACAATTGACAAAAACATACTTTTTGAATCACGCTTTCTACAATATAGAAGAATATAATATGAAATGTTAATTTTTTGACTTGCTTGACATGTAAATGTAGATGTATTTTAATTTGTAATTTTAATAATCTAATGTAATGTAATATCATTTGAATTGATTGTAATTTTGACAAACCAATGTTATATTTTAACAAAATGGTCAATAAATAAAAAAAGTAAGAGGTATTTGTTGATTCAGCCTTAAAAATATTGTTGACGTTATTATAAAAAAATCGTGACTATTTAGATATTATTTTTAAACGCGATTGTGTTTACAACATAAAAACAAACCAATCTAACTATAGTTTGTTTTGTTTTGTTTGGACATGAAAAAAAAGTCCAGCTCCTATAGAAATTTGGCCATCCTCCTTTCGAAGTTATAAATACAAGAGTTGTAACCGCTTTCTACATTTGAACCATTATTAGTCGTAGTTGTTACTATTATAGTAATCTTTAACTTATCACACGGAAAACTTACTGGTATAGTAATAGAATATAGTTACAGTAATTACTAATAGTCTAAGATCCCGCTGCAAAATCACTACGTTCATTAAGTAGTGAGTCAAACAAACATTTTTACATACTTTTATGAATAGGAGAATACACTGATAACACCGCAGCCAGTCAAAAGTGGCCAAAAGTAATTTTAATTGAATTAATGTTAATTAATATTCAAAAAAAATTTCGTTCACCTCTCTTTGAAATAAAATATCATCCACATCATAGCAATGCATGTAAAGAATTCTAAAATCCATAGGTGCCATTGCACACTCGGCCGCAACTACCTCGCAGCCAGGTGTAAGCAGGTAATATTTTGATATATTTATACGTTTATGACTTACACGGATGTTCTTTATATCAAATTAAAGCTAATTTTTTTCTAATATGATGATCTATTTCTACCTGTGAAAAAATAGCCGCAAATTAGGAGTGCTATCTGTGGTAACGCCAGTTAACAATCTACTTTATCAACATGACTAGTGCATATTTTTTGTTTCCTTCCTTCCTTCCCTTTCCTACCGCCCGCGCTGCCGCCGAGGTGGAAAAGAGGATCTCGGCGCGCGTCAGTATACTAAGTGATATTACGCCATCCGCAACGCACGGTCACCCGTCGCGTCTTATATATATTAACCGCAAACCGCGCAGGATGAACATTGAGTTCTCCTGTTTATGTTTAATATTCACCGCATCAGACATTGTGTCTTTGTAACTCATAAAAGTGTGAGACGCCCCCGTAAGGGCAAAGGTGGAGAGTGTGGGACTTCACGAGACTGTTCCGAGAGTGCGTGTGCGCCGAACCACGTGGCGAGCTCGCTATATAGCAGACACTCCAGGAGGAAGGCGCGGCAGCCCTCATCAGGTCAGTGCGTGCTATCCCACCTATTTATTTTCCCCTTTGCCGTATGCACCAAAATTACAGTCCACTAAATCTTTGTCGAAGATACCTTAAGTTACTGGCGTCTCCATTTTTAATGGTCCTTCGAGCCGGATTGACCTTGACTTTCCGCCCTTATTAGATCGTTATCGTAATAAGCGTTTATATAATTAATTATTTATATTTTAATCCGACTTCGGATTAACCCCGCCCTTATTAGAACACTAGAATAGGTCCTAATAGGTGACATTCATAGTAATTTTAAAACTATATTCATAGAATGAATAAGCATGTAATTATCTATATAAATTATTTGTTGTATGTTCACATCACGTCATCAACTTTTAACTACATCTATAGATTATACTGTTAAATTACATTTATTATTTGCACACATATTTAAGCATTATATTCGTTATAAATAACTTCATAATTATTATAAAAGTTAACAATTAAAGTTCATCGTTAACAAAACTAATATTTAATAATTCAACCGCGTAGCGAGGTCGCTTACAGACTACCCGCTTATAATTATATTATTTTTGCCGCATAACTTAAGTTGTAATGCCGCCTAAAAAACAAATAGCATCGAATAATAGCGATTCCTCGGATAATGAGGGCACACCTGATGCTGAGTTGGTTTTATTGTTAGCTAAACGAGATGCTTTAAAAATTATAAAATTTTATTGCAAGCACTCGTTGACAAATATGAAGACCGGCGTATGCTAGCATCTACATATATTAATCAGATGTTCGAATTTAAGCCATTGCAATCGGCCACCGCAAATAATTTTGATTTATTTACTGATAACTTTATAAGTGCAGTGCGCGCTTTACAAAACTTAAAGTTAGATAATCTCGCGGACTTAATTGTTCTTCATATCGCGCTTAAGAAGCTGGACCCGGATACCAATCGCTCTTTCGAATATAGTCATAACTCGATGGTACCTACCTTTGATGATTTAGTAAATTTTATTAAGACCCGCTCCAAAGTTTTGCAACGCACCGATTCTAGTACAAATTCTAATAGCGCACCAAACAATCGACGAGGTAACGGTAATAATCGTCGCTGTAATAATACTTCGTCGCCGAAGTATCAGGCGTACGTAAGCACGACGACTAGTTGCTCAAAGTGTCTGTGCGATAATATTGTGCATCAACACCTATTTAAGTGTGCAGACTTTAATAAAATGACGCCGCAGGAACGATTTAAATGCGTAAAGAGTAACAATGCATGTGTGAATTGTCTCAGTTTAAGTCATCGAGTGTCTAGTTGCTCTTCAAATTATAGTTGTCGAGTTTGTAAATTTAAACATCACACATTGTTGCACTTTCACCGCAGAAGCGATAATGCTTCCCCTGCGCTGGCGCGTTCTCCACCGCTTCAGCCAGTTACACTGAAGTCTACAACCCCCGCGCCCGCACACTCGCCACCCCTCACATCGTTCAGACGTCGCGCTGTGTACTTCGTTCAAGAATGTTTCTCAACGTTCACCGCCTCCCGCGCGCGCAAGTCGTTCGCAGAGAACTGTTTTATTATCAACCGCTCAAGTATTTGCTTACGATGCTAAGGGAGAGAAACAAATTATCCGTATATTATTAGACTCCGCGGCTCAAAGCCATTTTATGACTAAAGAGTGCTGTCATCGTTTAGGCGTTCAACAACACGATACCGAATGTACTGTAGTAAAGGGATTCGGTGGAGTTGAAAAAATTGTAAAATCGAAATCGATTGATATTAAAATTTTCTCACGATTCGACTCGAATATTAACTTCAATATTTCAACGTTAGTTGTTGATCAAATCACCGACCTTTTGCCCACCGCTGTGGTAGACACATCTGTCTTATCACACTTCCATGGCATAAGACTCGCTGATGAATGTTATAGCATGCCTAATAAAATTGATGTTTTGATAGGCGCATCCCTTTTCCCGCACTTACTGTGTCCAGACGTAATTTATTCGTCTAACGACTTGTCCGGGCCCTCAGCTTTGAGTACGGTATTTGGTTACGTTATTATGGGCTCAGTGCCGACACTTCAGGTAAATCATTCTTTAACGTGCTGCTCAGTTCTAGAGTCTCCTATCGTTGACAAATTAGTGCAACGATTTTGGGAGCTTGAACAGCCACCCTCCGCACCGCCCATTCAGTGTCCTTCAGACATTGAATGTGAAGAGTTTTATAAATCTACGACATCCCGCGATCCTTTTACTGGTAGATATATTGTTGGCCTGCCATTTAAAGATGACGTTTACTCTCTCGGAGATTCTTATGAAACCTCTCGTCAACGATTCATGTGCTTGGAGAGGAAACTTCAAGCCTAGCCTACATTAAGGTTAGCATATGATGACGTCATAAAGGAATACTTAGCTAAAAATTATATATCCCCCGCACCGCCGTATGACTCTCATGAACCCGCTCCAATATATGTCATACCGCATCATGGAGTCTTACGCGAAGATAAGAAGTCAACGCGTCTGCGCATCGTCCTGGACGCTAGCGGTAAGACTAGCACTGAGCGATCATTAAATGATATTCTGCATTCAGGACCAAATTTGCAAGGCGACTTGTTCAATATAATTTTAACTTTCCGCTTACATCCAATCGCTATGACAGCCGACTGCCGCCAACAATTTATGCAAATAGTTGTTCGCGATTCTGATCGTCGTTACCAATGCTTCCTATACCGCTTCCGTCCACAAGACCCACTTGTGTTATACCACTTCAATCGCGTGTGCTTCGGTTTAACTTCGAGTCCATACCATGCATTGCCCACGGTAAGACAGCTCATTGATGACGACGGCGCAAAGTATCCGCTTGCGAGTCGTATCGCATTTACTTCGCTATATATGGACGACATGGCGTTCTCTATGCCCAGTGAATCCGAGGCCAGTGAGACCTCTCGGCAGCTGATAGACTTATTCAAGGGTGCCCAATGGGACCTGATAAAATGGCATAGCAACCGAGTTCGATAAATCAATGCCACATAAAATACTAGGCTTGCATTGGTCTACCGATAGTGACGCCTTTTATTTTAAGATATCTGTTCCCGCTGATGTGACGTGCACTAAGCGCGCCATCTTATCTACTGTCGCTCGCCTGTGGGACATAATGGGTTTCGTTGCTCCCACAGTCGCGTACGCCAAATTGTTAATAAAGCAGCTTTGGCAACTTAATTTAGATTGGGACGACATACCACCACCGCCAATTATTAAGATGTGGAGGCAATTCTGTGCTGAATTACCAGCTTTTAATGATTTACGTATCCCGCGACATGTTGGTGTATCCAAAAACTGTACTGCGTCACTCCTGGGGTTTTCCGACGCCAGCGAGCACGCATACGGTGCCGTAGTCTACATACATGTAAAGAGCGTCAATGGTAACACCGTCCAGTTGATTTGTGCAAAGACTAAAGTCGCACCGACGAAACCACTATCTATTGCACGCCTTGAGCTTTGTGGAGCGGTTTTACTCTCAAAATTGCTTCGCAGAGTACTCGACAATTATTCTCTTGACCTTGCAATATCAGTCTATGCCTTTGTAGATTCAAAAGTAGCTCTGTACTGGATAAAGAGTTCGCCACACAAGTGGCAGACCTTTGTTGCAAACCGCGTTGTTCAGATTACCGACAATATTCGCGCTGATAACTTTTATCATGTCGCAGGTACTGAGAATCCCGCTGACATACTTTCACGTGGCGTTACGCCAAATAAATTAGTTTCAAACCCCCTGTGGCTCCATGGGCCTCAGTGGACTTCGTTAGATCCATCTCAATGGCCTCTTCGTACTTTAGACAATGAGGTTATTGCAAATATGCCTGAGAAGAAGATTTTGTCGCACACTGTGTGCACATCCGTCTGTAATTCTGCGATTTATGAGCTCGCATTCCGCATCTCTTCTTGGAGTAAACTTCTACGTATAATTGCGTACGTGTGTAAGTTTGCTAAATTATTGCCCCGCCGCAGCACTACTGTAGTGACTGCTGATGATCTCAGTTTCTCTGAGGTTATAATCCTCCGCGCCCTGCAAAAACAGCATTTTGCAGTGGAATATTTAAATATTGAAGGTAACAAACCTTGCTCGCCCGCTTTCAATCGTTTAAGGCCTTTTATTGAGAATGGTTTAATCCGCATTGGTGGTCGTCTTTCGAACTCTGCATTAGATTACACGCAAAAACATCCAATTATACTCCCGCGCAGTGATCATGTAGTGAACATGATCATTGACTATTATCATATTAAAAATTTACACGCTGGGCCTGAATTGTTATTGTCATTGCTCCGTCAAAAATTTTGGATACTTTCCGCACGCCGCACTGTGAGAAGCAGAGTCTACAAGTGTAATATATGTTTCCGGCTTAGACCCCGTCCAACTTACCCTTTGATGGCTGATCTTCGCCATAGTCGTGTAAGACAAGCTATTAAGGCATTTACACACACGGGCTGCGATTATGCCGGTCCTATCGCATACACTCCTGTACGTCGTCGTGGTGTACGCAGCGAGAAGGCGTACTTATGTGTTTTCACATGCCTCACGACTCGAGCTGTACATATAGAAATCGCTACAGATCTTAGTAGTTCTAGTTTCCTCGCTGCGCTTAAACGTTTCCTCTCTAGACGAGGGCCGATTCAGTTTTTATATTCGGATAATGGAACGAATTTTAAAGGTGCCGCTTCGTATCTTCGCGATCTCTATAAATTTCTAAACGTTGAATACCGCCCAAAGCTTGAGCAAGAGTGTGCTGAGAATCGTATAACATGGAAGTTCATCTGTCCCAACTCTCCTCATTTTGGAGGCGCCTGGGAGAGTATGATCAAAGTCGTAAAAACGCATCTGTTCCGAGTTATCGGACATCAGTTACTTTCATACGAAGAGCTTAATACTGTTCTTGCGCAAATTGAGTGCTTGCTAAACTCGCGGCCCTTGACAGTATTGAGTTCTGATCCTGCAGAGCCTTCAGCTCTTACTCCGAGTCATTTTTTGAATACCGCACCTTTATTGTCATTACCCGCACCCAAAGTCAAATCTGACTCTACCAGTCTGTTACACAGGCATTCTTTACTGGATAAATTAGTTCAGTCGTTTTGGGACCGGTGGAGGACGGAATACCTTCACGGATTACAAGTTCGTCAGAAGTGGAACACCCCGTCTACGGCTATCGTACCAGGCATGGTTGTAATTGTGATAAATGATAATGAACCGCCCCTTGCTTGGCCATTAGCGATTGTCGAGTCTGTTCATCCTTCGAAGGATGGCGTAGTTCGAGTAGTGACCGTGAGAACTACTAAGGGAACATATCTCCGTCCTGTTGCTCATATTTGCCCTCTCCCAAGACAATAAATCACGATTATTTTGATTATAATTATTTATCTAAATTAGGAATTAAGTTTATATTTATATATATTAAAAAAGTATTAAACCGCAATATTATATTTATGTATACATTTTCTCGCTTACCAAGTAAGGTTAGTAGATGAGACATGCGCATTGAGCGCATCCTCTCACTTTATATACCGATAATTTATTTGTTTTCCTTTTACTTTTATATTACGGTTGTCTTTTAAAGGTGACCCTTTAAGGGCGGGAGGAAATGGTAACGCCAGTTAACAATCTACTTTATCAACATGACTAGTGCATATTTTTTGTTTCCTTCCTTCCTTCCCTTTCCTACCGCACGCACTGCCGCCGAGGTGGAAAAGAGGATCTCGGCGCGCGTCAGTATACTAAGTGATATTACACCATCCGCAACGCACGGTCACCCGTCGCGTCTTATATATATTAACCGCAAACCGCGCAGGATGAACATTGAGTTCTCCTGTTTATGTTTAATATTCACCGCATCAGACATTGTGTCTTTGTAACTCATAAAAGTGTGAGACGCCCCCGTAAGGGCAAAGGTGGAGAGTGTGGGACTTCACGAGACTGTTCCGAGAGTGCGTGTGCGCCGAACCACGTGGCGAGCTCGCTATATAGCAGACACTCCAGGAGGAAGGCGCGGCAGCCCTCATCAGGTCAGTGCGTGCTATCCCCCCTATTTATTTTCCCCTTTGCCGTATGCACCAAAATTACAGTCCACTAAATCTTTATCGAAGATACCTTAAGTTACTGGCGTCTCCAATCTGTTAAAAACGCGAGATATCCGAAATAAAATGAGAGAGAGTTAGCGCGCAACGCCACTTGTTAGATGAGGATGGCGAATGCCAGCTGTGTGAGTACTTAAAGCCATTGCGCATGCGTCGATAGATAGGGTTCTCAGCCGGCGGCTCAAACAATAGTAGGAACGACTTTACATTTACTCCAAAATTATAATTATGTAATGAATATTATGGAAAAAAAAAAACTGAAAATAATAAGAAATTTATTTTATAATAAAAAATTGTGGCGTTGCGCGCTAACTCTCTCTCATTTTATCACGGATATCTCGCGTTTTAAAAATTGTTTAAAGTTATGTCATAAGTAATAATCGAAAACTATACCGATTAGGTAATCTACTACAACTGCGCTGATTTATCCTGAGGGTCGCCCGCATAAACCAAGAGTATTACGAATGAAACTGTATCAGGCTTTTTGATTGTATGAATACTGTTACGAGCTTGAGGTTCGTGACAATAAAAATTGCCGTTAGAATTACCTAAATTAACACTTTAATTTACTTTACACTAATTAAAGTTAAAAACACTAATAATTAATCACACTGATTCACTTTATTCCGCTCCGAAGCTTCGCTTGTCTCGCCAACTCCAATACTTCCCCGATCGCATCTTGCAGCGCCTATTTATATAAATTAGCAGCGAAATATCCAGAATATTCAAGTAAACACGCGCAAGGTACCGAGAGTTCGTGTTTCGACTTCAAGAAGTTTAGTTCTTCGGTTCGAGACTAGATGGCGCTAGTGCCGTCGACTTGAGCGCGTAACACTGCCCCCTCCTAAGACATGCTCGTCCCGAGCATTATCGGCCCCATAATAACGCGCCAGGCGATCCACATGGACGATCTTAGGAGTCCCTCTTGCGCTTTTCTGTATCCGGTAGGTTACATCGTTGATCTTGGTCACAATCCGGTACGGGCCGTCCCATTTAGCTTGAAGCTTAGGAGATTTCCCTTTGCTGCGGACTGGATTGTGTAACCACACAAGTGAACCTTCGTCGAACCCTTTGTTGTTCATTTTGCGGTCGTACCGGGTTTTCATCTTTTCAGACATTTGCTGGCCCGATTGTCTGACGTGCTCATAAACGTCATTCATTTTGTTCCGCAAGTCATTTTCATAATCGGTTATACTGCGTGGAGCATCAGGCGGTATCCCAGTGATCAGGTCCGCAGGCAGCCGTAATTCTCTCCCAAAGTTTGCGAAAGCTGGTGTCACTGATGTACTTTCGTGAACAGCGCTTCGATATGACAACAAAAACGGTTGTATGTGCTTGTCCCAATCTCGTTGCCGATTGTCTACAACTTTTGCTAGGTACCTCTCCAATATCTGATTAAATCGTTCTACCATTCCATCAGATTGCGGGTGATAAGAAGTCGTTCTTGTTTTATGAGTACCCATAACTCGGCAAGTTTCCTTAAATATTTGAGACTCAAAATTCCTTCCTTGATCGCTGTGAATCTCTAAAGGTACTCCAAAACGACAGAAGACTTCATGAACTAGTTTATCTGCAACTGTTGAAGCTTCTTGATTTGGAATGGCGAAGACTTCTGGCCACTTAGTGAAGTAATCCAACACAACCATGAAATAGTTGTTACCGCTTTCACTCTCCGGAAACGGCCCCGCCACGTCAATGGCTATTCTCTCCCATGGTGCACCAACATTGTACAACTTCAATGCACCTCTACTACGAGTCTGAGGTCCCTTTACAGCCGCACAACTTGTACATTTGCGACACCAGTCCTCGATATCGTTTCGACAGTGGACCCAGTAAAACCGTTCTCGGATCTTCAGTAGAGTTCGTTTAACTCCCAGATGGCCTCCTGAATAATCATTATGGTACAGCTGTAGAACATCCGGTACTTTAGCTTTAGGGACAACCATTTGCAAATGACAGCTGTCTCCCCGAACACTTTCCCATTTACGGCACAGAACTCCACCCTGAAGCAGCAAGCTGTCCCACTGGGCCCAATAGCTTTTAGTGGTCGAACTCATCGCTGAGACGTCGCTCCACTTGGGCTTGGGAGCACTGGCCTTCATCCATTTCAGAATCGGCTTGATGTCCGGATCTTCCTGCTGTGCACGTTGTAAGCTGTCCTTCCACTCGTTGCTGAGGTGGTCTGTCCTGACCATCCTCACGGATACCACTTCCTTACTCTCTTGCCTAGTACAATGTTTCCAATCTTCAGGACAAGGTCTTCTTGACAATGCATCTGCGTTGCCATGAGATTTTCCGCTGCGATGTCTTATAGTAAAGTCGTATCCCGGCTGCTGCTGGGCGGTGATGTTAGCCGCACTTCCCTTCTGAGATCGTTCACCTTCCCTTTCTAGGGTTCGCTTAGGGCAGCTGGACTGAAGATGGCCCCTTTCCCCACAGCCATAGCACCTAGGGCTGTATCCTTTATTGCGGTCGCGAACTGTACCTGCTGCAACCTCCCTAGCGCGAGGGAAACGACGATCCTGCCACCGCAAGGCGGTGCCGTTAGCGCACTACCCTCTCGAGATCGATCAGCTCTCCTTTCTACAGTTCGCTTAGGGCAGCTGGAGCGAAGATGGCCCCTTTCCCCACAGCCATAGCACCTAGGGCTATAACAAAGGATATATATATATCCTTTGTTGCAGTCACGAACTGTAGCTGCTGCATCTTCCCTGACGCGATGGGAACGATGATCCTGCCGCACGGCTTCCACCTCCAGTGCATGGGCCAAAGCTCTGACTTCCAGGTCGCGGATGCCGTCTGGATGAATGTCTGCACCAGATTCCCTTCAATAAGCGCAGGTACAGACCGGTATGCTTTTCGCACCAGCTTCTCCACCTCTAGAGCCCACTGCTGCAGGTTTTCGTTGATGCGCTGCACGCGATCTTTAAGCTGCGCACGAAAGACGTGTTCCAGGTGAGCGTCGCCATATCTCGCCTCCAATGCCTCAAGGAGTTGCTCATAAGTCACTTCCTCACCGAGAGCTTCCAGAACCGCGCAGGCCTAAGGTGAGAGCAGTCATGGCCTGACTTTTATTCCAGCCGTTCGCCTTCATAACAGCCTCGAACTGGATTTTGTAGGCTGACCAGGAAGAGGTACCGTCGAACGGTGGCACCTTGAAGCCACGTAGCGAAGGTGTTGTAGCTACTACGGGAGCTGTAGCTCCATCTCCAAGTTTGAGTTCGTCCAGTGATTTCTTCATGTCAGCCATTACGTTGTTAACCCGATTGTTTACTTAGTCGATTCGGGTTTCAGCTTTCGCGATTTGGGTTTCAGCCTCTGACAGGCGGTTGTCATGCTGAGCAACCCTATCCTTCACCCCCTTGATCTCCTTCCCGAAGGTAGCGTGAAGATCCTTCATGAGGAGCATCTGCTCTTCCAACCGACGGGCCTGTTCCTCTTGTCCGTCCCGCAGCTGCTCTTCCAAACGACGGACCTGTTCCTCTTGTCCGCCCCGTAGTTGCTCTTCCAATCGACGGACCTGTTCCTCTTGTCGGCGAACTTGTTCCTCCTGTCGGCGAACCTGTTCATCCTGTCCACCCCGCAGCTGCTCTTCCAACCGACGGACCTGTTCCTCCTGTCGGCGGCCTGCTCCTGCAGCATCACCACCAGAGCACCTAAGTCAGGTGCTGCAGATGTAGGAGCTACCGACGGGCCTGCAGCCGGTGGCTGGCCCTCCGACATCTGCGGCGTTGCACCACCAAATCTTCGTTGGTCCGTCTCCTGCTGGCGTTGACTTCGGGTACGGACACCCTCCGTTTCCTCCTTAGGTAAAATCGGCATGATTTTATCCCACTTCTGACACCAATTGTTACGAGCTTGAGGTTCGTGACAATAAAAATTGCCGTTAGAATTACCTAAATTAACACTTTAATTCACTTTACACTAATTAAAGTTAAAAACACTAATAATTAATCACACTGATTCACTTTATTCCGCTCCGAAGCTTTGCTTGTCTCGCCAACTCCAATACTTCCCCGATCGCATCTTGCAGCGCCTATTTATATAAATTAGCAGCGAAATATCCAGAATATTCAAGTAAACACGCGCAAGGTACCGACTTCAAGAAGTTCGTGTTTCGATTTCAAGAAGTTTAGTTCTTCGGTTCGAGACTAGATGGCGCTAGTGCCGTCGACTTGAGCGCGTAACAATACTTTGATTGAGACAACAATATCTACCAACTAAAAAATAAACGAAAATTGTAAGATTTCTTCATAAAAAGTTTATTTCTTACAGTTCACAATGACAATACAAAGTTATAATGCAGCTAGTTTTTTGTCATTTTCTATGGAGTTGTAACGAAATTTTTACTAATCCAAGTTCAATTAATAAGTTGGTATTTATTTTATTTATTTTTTTATTTAGTAGTATAGGGTGACAAACGAGCACACAGTCCACCTGATGGTAAGTGGTTGCTGTGGCCCTTAGACATCTACATCCGTCCTCGATTACGAATCAAGGTGCAGATGCATTGTCACCCATGAGGACTAAGATGGAATGCCTCGTTTCCAGTAAAAAGGGTCTCCGGATCTCTACACTCACCATACAAAACACAACAGCATTAAGCTACCATTTGACGCTGGTATTCTGTGAGAACGTGGTCCCTCCTCGGTCGAGCCGACCCATTCGTGCTATAACTATACTACTAATATAACATCAGCATGGCTCTACCACGTAAAAAATGGTAGACTATTACTCGTTAAAAATCCGTTAACTTGTTAATTCTAATTTGATGCGATACTTTTCCTTTTAACTTCATTATATATGCTACTATTGAGTATACTTTCCACATTTCCAAAAATAGCAGTTTAGTTGGCAGAGGAGACACATGAAAAATACGACTTTAAAGCTTAATATTTCGGAAACAAACCCCTGAATCGTAAAGGTGTTCTTCCATACTCGCAATGTTTTTGAAATACCTATCATACAATATCTTACAGGATGGAATATATGGGTAAAAATAATCATCATTCATTTACCTGCATAGGAGGTGTACCCAAAATAAAAATGTTTTTAAGATTTTATTTCACAGTTTTGTAGACATGATTAATGCCTATAAACTATGCAAAATTACAAATTTGTAACACTTAGTGTCTCTGAGTAAAACTGCGTTAGAATGAACATGGAGAAACTATAAGGTTTCCTTGTTGTGTGTAAATATGGAACCCTAAAAATCTAAAATATTATTAATTTACTATCTAGGGCTTTATAACCATTTACCACCAGGTGCAGTTGTAGTAGTTGTTGTCAAGTTATACACTGACATACCATTGTCTTTAATTTAAAAGTGAATAAGTTTTTTTTTTTCTTAAATTAAATAAATCTTTTTCATGGAATGTGACCTGTTCTTGTTCTAAATATTAATTTAATAGCATTTCTTTTTAAATTTGTATCTACAAACCAAGGTATTCGAGGTAGTTCACTCTGTATTGTTTTGTACCAAACACCTTTCGTTTTAGAGCGTTCATTGAAAAATTCTTTCAATTTGTTATGACATTAATTTTTGAATTTTGGTAGTACTTCTGAGTAGCAAGGGTCAATATTATATTCTACACCATTTATACAAGCAGAGTTCACTAATCTATCTGCCTTGTCATTACCCAATATTTGGTCTATGTGCTGGAATCCATTGCACTCTTGCACATACGTCGCGTAGACTGCACTGATATATTTTTTGGGAAAGTATGCAATAGGCTTTCGAAATACCTACGATTCCAGAGGCAGATCGAGCCAAATGTTGGATAGCAGTTTTCCTGTCCGAGTATATAATAATTTAGCTTCAGTTATAGCTTGCAGCATACTTTAGGGCTTCGGATATTGCAATGAGTTCAAGGGTCATAATACAAATGTCATTAGTAACTTTATAAGATTTAGAAACTGCTTGATATGGGTCGAAAAAGCTGCCCCTTGCAACTTTAGCACTCTTTGATCCGTCTGTGTAGATTTTGTGCCAATCGTGATATTTATTTTCAAGTTCTTCAATAACATTTACTTTAACGGAATTTACTCCTACCCCTATCCTATCCAATCCTATCCTTTAGTTATTGATAAGACAGTGCTTTACTATCTATGGCTTCATTACCACTGACCATCAGGTGGGGTTGTAGTAGTTGTCGCAGTCAAGCTATACACTGACATACCTATAATAAGTAAAAACAAAAAGTTTGCTTGCCCACCTTTACTAATATTATAATCATGAAAGTGAGTTTCTTTAGTCTGCACTGCTAAAACAATTAAACAACTAATTAACATGACAATGAGAAAGTTTTTAATAGACTTACCAAGGTTAAGACTGGGGTAAGCTGTTTTTGCAAGTCTTTTAGTTCGAGGATATAGAAAACGGTCCTCAAAGTGCCGATCGCAAATGCGGTAGTTATAGTAAAATTCACGATCGGTTTTATATTTTAGATGTTCCAGCTATCCTTTTCAACTGCTGAAACCTTTCTAGTGAGGTATTCTGGTTTCGGAAAATAGTGTAAAACATCTGGAATAATAAAATATAATCATTAATTCCGAGGCGAGAGAGGGAAACTGAAACAGGAGATGGGCAATAACCCGCCTGCCAAGCGTGGCAGCTATGGCAAATAGTACCTATGAGGCAATCCGTGGAGGTGCCTTGAACCTTCAATTTCTTAGATATTAGCTGTTTACAAGTGAATAAAAAATGAAAATTATGCCAATATTAAAAAAGTCCTTACCAAATTGGTCACATTTAAAAACACATTGCCATTTTTCTTCTTCTTCACATTTTTGACATTTTTGCACACATTAAAAAAACACTAGGTCGCAAATATTTATTATAATACAAGAAAGCATATAAACAAACGAGATATCAGAATAATTTGAAATTAATATTAATATCAAATTAACCTCAACTATCAGTGACCGGACCGCCATTAACTGCGTAGTGGCGTGGTGCGTCTAATTTAGTCCAGTGCTTTGGAATGTAGATGGCAGCACAAAAAAAATCATTTTGTACTCAAAATAATGGGTGCGTTTGGCAGAAAAACGCACCGGGTGCGTTTGGCAGAAAAAAGCGCTAGGAAGCGCTTGTAAGCAAAATGGCGATCGTAAGCGGTAAGCGCTGTCAAATCGTAAGTAGCTATTTTCCTCCAGGACACGATGTTAGTTTTAACCGGGGAATCTAACCTAATTTAAATATATGTTTGTAAAGTATTCATATTAAAAACTTACCAATCATGAATTTTTAATAGCATGTATATGTTTATTCATGTCATTATATTACTTAAAACTAATATTGCACAATACAACTTATAAACTCTACTTCAAAACAAATAAATTAAATAAGCAAAATGGCGGATTGTGTCAGCGCTACTGAAGTAGCAATCGTGTCCTGGCCGAAAACTATTTTAGCGCTTATAAGCGCTTGCTAGCGCTTTTTATTGCCAAACGCACCCAATGTTCTAAGTTGCACGCCCATGCAGTCTAGTATATAGTCAGTAATCTGTGGTCCACAGAGTACATTATATATATAATGCAGTCTTGTGATTCTGTTCTGTTAAGCTGTTAGTAAATCAGTGATATATTTAAATAATTTTTATTCGTATGGTCTACAGTTAAGTGGTTCTCTTTGTGTTTGTGATTTTTCCGTAAAAATTCTGGCGAACAAGGAAAAAAGAGTTTGTGGCTTTTTGTATCTTATTTTTTATATATTTACAAAGTATTTCCAGCTTGTATTTATTTTAAATCAAGAAGTTTAAAGGATAGTAAAACTAAATTGCAAAGTTAAAATATATATACATTATAATCTTAAACTGAGTGTAATTCCCACATTTAAAAATAAATTAAAACAACCTTTCTGAAAATGATAGCCGATTCTACCCCAAGAGTTTTGTCAATCCAGAGTCATGTTGTACATGGATATGTAGGAAATAAAAGTGCAGTGTTTCCACTTCAAGTAAGTATTTTACAGTAGTTTTGTCTTAATGTCTAATATGAAAAAAATGACTGGTCATAATTGGCTAAATAAATATTAATACACCGAATTGTTATTAAAATTTCTTAAGCTCTATTGAAAATAGATAAATAAATAAAATTTTTGGGGTTAGATAAATGTCTTCAGAGATTTTAGTAAGATATTAAATAGGTGTACTCATAATTATAGATATAATGTTTTTGAGGTAATTGTTTTTACTTTACATTGAAGTTTCATTACAATATCTAATAACCACTTACTATAAATTTGGTTTCCAGGTCTTAGGATTTGAAGTTGACTCTATAAATACTGTACAATTTTCAACTCACACAGCTTATCAACATATCAAAGGAAATGTTTTACAGAATGAAGAAATGGAAGAACTAATACAGGGTCTGGTTTTAAACCAAGTTGATTATTTTACTCATTTTTTGACTGGATACTCAAGATCACCAGATTCATTAAAGCAAATAGCCGAAATCATAAAAAAATTAAGACAAAAAAATCCTAATCTTATTTATGGTAAGTTAAATGAATTAAATTTTATGAAATTACTTTATAAGTACCATTTGTTTTGCTTCATATTACTAAAATAGTATCCCAAACTTGGATTGTCTAATGTGTAACATAGATATGTTTTACTTACATAAAATTATTTTCTGGAGCAATTTTTTTATATTTATACATATAGGCTTCCGTTAAGGAAGACCACAAAATGTAGTCCTAAGCAACCTACACCTTAGTTTGTTTGTTTAGTTTGCGACAGGCTGTTTTCCGCAACTCCACGTCTATGCGCGTATTTTGCGTGTGGGCAGGAATAATGTGATTATTCGAGCCATGAGATCTCCCTGAAGAAGCTCAACAGTCCCTTGATGTTGCATGCAACTTCGGGGAGTGATCCTGGCGTGCCGAGATGTTTAGCCCTGTACGTAGCGACCTACAGACATTTCAGTAGCACGTGGGCCGCCGTTTCTTCCTCCCCTATACATGCCCTGCACAGGGGACTATCTGTAACACCTATAGTAAATAAATGTTTGTTAAAGGTGCCGTGTCCTGTGATAGCACTTGTTACTATCCTGATCTGCGGCTTGTTCAGTCTCATTAAAGCTTTGGTTAAGCGACTGTTTATTTCAGGTAGGGCCTCCCTAGCTTGTCTACAGTCTACTAGATTTTTCCAAAGCTGAGCGTGTTAATTAGTGAAGTGGATCCACTGTGTCCCTTTATCCATTGCAGAGTCACATTGTTGTTTTTACTTACCTCATTTAATCGTTGATGGCATTCATATATTAGTCCCGAGTTCACCCCATTGCTACTCAGAGCTTGTAGTACCGCCCTACTGTCGGTCAGTATTCTGATGGGGAAGTCATTAACCTTCCTAGCATCTATTGCTATGGCCGCTTGAATGATACCCATACATTCCGCCTGAAAGACCGTGTTATAGGTACCCAGCGGTGTGCATATGTGAATATTGAGGTCTTCAGAGAAAGCTCCAGAACCTACACTTTCATTTGTTTTAGAACCATCGGTGAAAACTCTAAGCTCTTTTGGGCTTAATCCTTCCGGCTGGCTGTTTTCATTTAATTGTATCTTGTATTTCTTATCGAAAACAAATCGTTTAGGAATCCTATCATATTTGGCTTGTAGGATAGGAATTTCTGAGTGAATTCTATCAATTATGCCTGTATAAAACAACCTACATCTTTTGGCTTTCTGTATTTTTTATTAGGGTGTACTCTTAACTGGTACAAAGGCTGGCACTCAGGAACCTTTCTCCATCAGCACCTCAAAAAAGAAAAAATGTGAAAATACTTGGTAAGAAGCAGCAAAACGCGGTTGAGGAACCTTTACTTAAAATAATCCTAAATATGAAGTAAGGGTCGTCCATTAACTATGTGAGGTGTTTTTTTTTATATTGACCCCTCCTTCCCCTTGTGATTTCGTGAGATGTGTGGAGACCTCCCCTCAAGTGTGATTTAAAGTTAGTTAAAGTAAAAGTTACAACATATATGTTCCACTGCTGGGCACAGGCCTCCTCTCAGGACAGGGTTTTAGAGCAGGGAAGTTTCAACGAAGCTGAGCAATGCATGTTGGCGAAGTTCACATGTCTCCAAAATAGTTTTTTCTTATTTCTCAGACATGCAGTTTTCCTCACGATGTTTTCCTTTACCAAATTGCAATGAACAATTTCATTGGTGCCGGGGAAATCAAACCTAATTTGCTTGCATACTGTAAAATTTCCAAAGAGTGCTAACTATCTGAGCTACCACAGCTCTTAAGTGTGATTTACCCTATAATTTTTAAATAACTGAATTTAATGTATGTTCATGTATTTTGCTATTTACCATTAAATATCTAAGTTTTAAACTGATGGAATAAGAGAAAAAAGTTTTTTGTTTTATCAGTCATAATAAAATTCCTCCTTTTTTAATTGAAAAGTAGACAAGATATTTTCAATGGCCACTCCCTTTCAATGAGATTTGATGACATTTTGCTAGTTTGCTAGATCAGTCTAATGCAAGGGGCATCTCTTTTAGAGGACATTTCAGCTAGACATCTCATTTTAGAGGATATTTCAGCTTGGAAAATTCAGTGGACCTCATATGCCCTGGAAATATTTCAAGGTTATGCTGTTTTCCCATACCTCTACTATACTAGATAGTTAACTACTAGACTAGACTAGATATTTAATTCGTGCCGATTATTGATATACAAAAAACCTTAGGGTTTTTTGTATATCAATGGCACTGATAGTTAATTTATCTGCAGCAGCGAGTTAGTGGATGGCATTGTGATATGGAAAAGCTTACTTAAATCATGGTAATAGTAATTTTGTACTAATAATAATGCTGAGAAATAACAGTTATAAGTATCTTGTAAAAGTTGGTGAAAACTGAATCTTACTAACTACTATACTGTAATATGTCGTTTTAGTAGTTAATTAGAGAAACTAATAAGCCGCATATCACTGTTACAAAGACAAAACAGCATAAAGAATATTAAAATAAAAAGTTGCAATTGTAAGATTAATTAGAATTACACCCTGATTCAGCCCAGCCCCAGCAGTAAAGCTCAACCAAATTGACCAGTAATTGATGGGAAGGAAACGGTCTCGAGTTGCATGCACACACTGCCAAGCACTTCTTTTTCTTCTGTTCACAAGTTGAGTAGACCTGATGGAATCCCTCGAACTATAGATGCGTGGTTCAGAGTTGGCATAGGTTCTAGTGCATCTTTCTGGTAGTCCTACTCTATATACATCACCCTAGATTCATAAAAGTCAGCTTTAGTACTCACGACTCCTAAAAAAGGGAACCTTCCTTCTTCTTCAAATCAATTGAGTCCATAAAAACTACATAATAATATATACTTGTATGGTAGCATAAAGAACACCAGCCTACTAGTAACCGTTAGTAAGGTTTCCATTGGTATCGCTCTGCTTGCGAAGTTTTAGTCTATAATCCGAGTCTTATAGACTTAGACTTTAGTACAAAACGCTTATTTTTAAGCTTCCTTACAATAAGTTTCCCGATAACTTGGGTCGGCTTGACCGGGGTGAAGGACCACGCTCTCACAGAATACCAGCGTCAAATAGCAGCTTACTGCTGTTGTATTTCGTATGGTGAGTGTAGAGAACTGGAGACCCTTTTTACTGGAAAAGAGGCATTCCATCTTAGTCCTCAAGGCTGACAACGCATCTTCATTTTGATTCGCAAACGAGGATAGATGCAGATGTCTATGGGCCACAGCAACCACTTACCATCGGGTGGACTGTGGACTCATTTGTCACCCTTTTCCTATATAAAAAAAAAACTTGCAACTAATAAAACAAACATCGTGCGCCGCACTGACCCTGAGATTGTCCAATGTCCGCTGGCTGTGCCAGCGTAACCGGTTTGTTCCAGTCTCTCTGCGTACGTGACAAGCATCAAGTGGTCACGCACACATATCCCGCTTGCTTGTAGTAGAGCAACCGATTCAAGGGGTTGTATGAAGCTTTATCTCTGTTCACATCGTAGTACCTCCTGCTGGCATTTAACTGTATACAACGAAGAGTTGTTCAAATCGTCGACGATCGAGTTCTTTTTGATAGGCTTGGTCCACTGACCATGCAAAGAGACATTGCATCCCTCTGCATGTTTTATCAAATTGACTACGAGAACTTTTCCGAAGAATTAGAATTAATTCCAGACGATAAGTTCCACCACTCAACACTGTGACAGTGCTCTAAATTCCACTCGCTAAATTGTCACATTGCGACAAGATAGACAAAAAGTTTAAAAATGGTTATATGCATGCCATAACTAAAATAAAATATGAATAAAATTTAAATGTCAAAAACAGACATTTTAATTTTATTTATATGTATGGATATGGCTCAGGACTTAATATATATTGTATATTAAGTAGTATAGTTAAAATGAATCGTAAGCATTACGATTTATGACTTTGTTTAATAACATTTTTATGACGTTATATTCATATTATTAAACTCACACAGCATGTAGGTCTTAGATCATTCAATGAATGGTCTAAGATGTAGGTTTATGATATTTTAATCATAAGTTAATAAAACGATACAACAACATAAATAATGCCAGTTTCTATTATAAATTAGTCATATTATTCTTGCGTCTCGTAGCTTTATCGTTCTGGGTATGATTATAAAATTTATCACTAGCCAAACAATGTTAAAACGTATAATATCGAGTAAAGTTAATATAACATACGCATAACATAAACACTCACGCCCGTCACCCAGAAGGGTAGGTAGAGACTATGGACTTCCATTTGGCACTATCCTGACACACATCTTTTGCCTCCTTTACATCTATATACCTACTTTACATGCTCGGCGATTAAGGGTACTCCTAATTTGACATATCTTCAATATATCGCCAGTTTTGTCGATATACTTTCGTCTAGGGTGTCCCTTGCCGGCTCTACCGTTCACTTTTGCAACATAGATTTGCTTTGACACTCTTTCCTCAATCATTCTTACTACATGATCAAACCAGCGAAGCATTTTTTCTATCCTGAAATAAAACAGGAGTTGTGAGAGCCCTTTATCCCTACGAAAGAGCACAGATTAATAATAGTACTATGTACAGAAGCTGCACTCCTTTGATTTTGACTGCTTGCCGACCTTTTTATAGCCTACATAATTATTATTAGTTAAATAAATCGCGCACGCAAGCTAAATAAAACTTTATCGCTGCATCTTTTCCCTTTCAACGTCACGGCGGACTTTCCGTGGTTACTAAGAGCTGTCTTTAAAGAGTAAAAAATACATTGCGAAATGGTAAGTAAGTTACTTGTGTGAAGTACCTATTCTCACTATGATCCACTGACCATATTTTCGCTACTACGTTAGTTTTGTGATGCCATATATGTGCAGTACTGTACTTTGGCCCTTTTAGCACCAGGTCACAGTTATATATACGGGAGAAAAACGAACAGAAAAATCTGTTCTTCTCAGTTATTGAAGCTTAGAGGATTAATAGGTATTAATGTAAAGCAAAACAGCTACATAATACCATAATGAAAAAGGGATATAAAACAATTAAGACGGTTCCCCTAGCGAGAGACCTTGAGTGTTCGGTCCCATACAATCCACGCGCTCTCGCTACAATATATCACGGAAAAATACGCCCGAATATTTGGAATTATTTCAATTATAAGAGATAAGCGAACTTAAGAAATTAAATAAAACGTGTAGAATATAGATTTTTAAATTATCTATCCATTAGTGTAATTCTCAAATGATTAGAGCATTTCCTTTAGCAACAGATGCATGTGATCAATAATTTTAGTCATTTTTTAAAAGTAGATTTTAAATGTATTCATAACACATAAAAACAAATTAGAACGTGGAATGTGATGATAGGATATCGAACATTAATAATGTGCTTTTAGATGTAGCTTATTTCTCATAACTAATGAGATAATAGTCTCTGAAAAACGCACTTTTGCCAGGTTTTGGTCAGGGTACCGCCTTAACACATCAGCAATATTTTGGTCAGAGAATACGCGAACTACAGAATACATAATAGTACTTACGTACCCGAACGATAGACTCGCTAGTGTTTTTTTTTACACTGGACTGCCAAACTTATATCAAAATTTCCGCCAGATTACCCCAGATACTTCTTCGAGCTTAGATCTAGCGCCGAAGGCGCTTAAACGGGAACACCGCTTGGGCTCAGCGTTAGCAATTTGAATTTCTTCGAGCTGATTATCGTACCAGGGGCGTAGAATTGTCGTACTTATCAAAATAATGTTTATCATTAATAAATAAATCATATTAAACGTAATATTGGTATGTATGCATGTTCCCTATTCTCCTTTAAGAGACGGCTTTCAAATCAACAGAACAAATGTTTTACGCATGGTACAAACCTGAACAGACTAAAAGATTATAAGAATAATAATCAACTTACCGGTGTTCAGTGACTGTTGACTCTTATAATCCGGCAAACTATAAGTGGACAGACAATATTGCATTGCGCTATATCAACAATTGTATTTCGATTTCAGTTGGCTTACATGTTCATTCATTATTCATTCACCAACTCTAGAGTAACCTTAGCTATTCTACGTTTGTGTTGGAAAAACTTGAACGAAGTCGAATCCGCCCTTGGGCTATGTGTATAAAGTAAAAAAAAAGTAAAGTAAAGTTACAGCCTATATACGTCCCACTGCTGGGCTCAGGCCTCCCCTCATTTCTGAGAGGGTTTAGGGCAAGGAAGTATCCGCCGCGCTGCCCAAATGCGTGTTGACGAACTTCACATGTGTTCGAAATATTTTATTTTTCTTATTCCTCAGACATGCAGGTTTCCTCACGATGTTTTCCTTCACCGCCGAGCACGTGGTAAATCAGCACTTAAAATTGCAATTAACAATTTCATTGGTGCCGGTGGGGCTCGAAACCGGGTTACTCGCGTTCTGTTATATTTACAGCGAGCGTTAACCACTGAGCTACCACGGCTCTTAAGTATAAGTAAAATAAAATACTCAAATTTTGCATCATGATGGAAATTATCGTACAATCTGCGTACGATAATAATGTTAATGTGCTATCGTACGTAGGCACGCTATTATCGTACGGTTCTGAACGCTGCTTGGGCCGTCTCGTGATTGTAGGTAATTATTTCACGCAGGTAGCAAGAGTGACAGTCTGTCACTGGCAGAGGCCTGAAAAGAGCTGTAGTATGTACCAAATCGATTGAGAAAAACGGACAATAACCTTTCGGTCGTTTAACCAGGTTAAACAAACCTTCAATATATAGGCACATTTTATATGTAGTACTTTCTTTATTTATAATGATTTTTTAATTATTTTTTATAATGATTGATATAATATATATTTATTAACTATTATTAAAGAGTTATGTAAAAGATCACTGTAGAAGAAAAATCATCTATTGTTATAAAGTACTTTATTCATTTAACAACAAAAAGCATTAATATATAACACATATAAAAATTCGAGTGGTAACGACTCTGAATAAGTACGTACTTATTCAAAAGATAAAACTTTATTTTCAATATTATATAAGAACTTTATTTTTTAAAAGTGACGCATCTCTGGCTGCCATTGTCACCTTTCTTCGAACTGTGAAACTGTTCTTGTGTGTTCTTCACGAACTGTCGTAACGCGCGTTTTGTTTATTTTAAAGGGATGAATTTTCAAAAGCTTAATATGGTGATTATATTGCTTCAAATATTTTTTTTTAAATATGAAACTGTTATTAAATGAATTGCTTTGTTACTAACCATAAATTGAAATATAAAATATAACACATTTTTCACGATGTACCGTAAGATTTTACGATGTTTATAGGAACCACATAAAATATTATTTAAGAAACAAAAAAAACAAAACATATGTGCTGACCTAGAAGTGTGAATAATATCAATATTTAAATATTGTTATCACATCTAAATTGAGATTTTGTAAGTTACGCCTTTTGACACTCGGCTCATATCTGAGGTCATTGTCGATTTGGTGGATACTATAGTACACAATTCCTCTGAATTGTTTCTGAAGTCGATGCTAAGACAGTGTGTTTAAGAATTAAACCTGGTTGTTAACCATGGTTTTATTTTTATTAAATATACTTTACTTTCACAAACAAAATGTTGAGATTTTGTTTGTGAAAGTAAAGTATATTTAATAAAAATAAAACCATGTAGGTACATATTAGATATTTTCTTCTGAATCTATCCAAAACATTAAAATTGATTCTTTGTAATATAATAAATACTTTTCATGTGATTTTGCACTTTATAAAACAATTTTTTGATGTTGTGGTTTTTGATTGAATGAGTGAAAAAAGTGACACTTCTAGATACTTTTGCCCGAATTAAATCGTATACAATAAAATGGGACAATTGGCGCCCGTCACAAATCTTTTGCGGAACCGGATGCGTCCTAAGGCTCTAGAAACGGGAATTCCCTAGTTGATAAACCTAGTCATAACAATACTGCGTTCGCTGATGATGATGATGCTCTAATTTGTGACCAAAATTACATCACTCTGAATCTTGTCGAGTTTTTAATAATTGTATTGCAATATCATTATTTTATATAAAGAAAAACTCATAGGCCTACCTTAACGTAAATATTTATAAAATTTAAATGTTACTGGCTATAGGTCACAAAGGCTGATAGCTAATCTAGTTGTGGAATACAATAACACAATAATATGTAGACATAAGTAACATTAGAACATGCTGACGCAATTCAAACACTTCTTATGACAAATCGTTTTTATTAGAATTAACGTTGCTTACACTTTTGTCATTACAATAACTATTTATTAAACGTTCGGCACAAGGTTAGGTATAAACCCATGAAAGTAGGTCAATACTCAACATTAAAATTACTGTCGAACGCACTTTTACCATCGTTTATGATAACGAAGTGACAAACTGTGTCTAATTGCTCTAATATACGTAAAAAATCATTATAACTACTCTAACTCCGTGCTACAAAATATTACAGCATACGAACAAACCAATTTAAAACCTCAATTCCGACACGAATTGAATATTAATTGACATTTCGTTTGATGCCAATGCAACGCTGTGTGTCCGTTGTCATACAAAGCCTTTCTAACTACGGTCACTCCGTCTTTTCTATAGAGTTGATTGAAAAGTTTTTAAATAATCATTAGTATAAGCCATTACTTCTTTTATAATGTTTGTGGTTCTGCCAGCCAATATTACATTTAATTTTCACTACAACACGCATGTTTAGTAAATCAAATATTATCTAAAATATAAAGGAAAGATATATATATATATATATATATATATATATATATATATATATATATATTAAAGCGATATTTTTTTATAAAACTTAAGTCGCAAACGAACTCACAGTCGACCTGATGGTATTCAGCAATCCATCAACCCCTCCAGCCAACTCCAAATAAAAAAGGCTCAGCGTAGTCACCTCTGGGAATTAAGATGGAATGCTTCACAGTATGTGATTATACAGCAGGCCCTTCAGAGCGAAACACAGCAGTGCAATCACTGCTATTTAACGGCAGAAATAAATTAGAAGGGAATATTTATCCAGATAGACCTTGGCGAAAAAAGACTACTACTAAGGGAGGTCATTTTTTTTGCTACGTTTTCATTTATCCATAGAGTACACTGAAATACATTACTCCCATATAAATTTACATATTTTATATTTTTCAACGCCAAATCCAATTATTTTTTTCAGTATGCGACCCGGTTATGGGCGACAACGGCAAAATGTACGTACCGGAAGACATCCTCCCAGTGTACAGAGACACAGTTGTGCCCCTGGCGGATATCATAACGCCGAATCAGTTCGAAGCTGAACTAATAACCGGGATGAAAATGAACGACCTAAACGGGGCGTTGAAAGTGATACGCGCCCTTCACGAAAAGGGCGTCAAAACTGTTGTTTTGTCAAGCACGGATCTAGGTGACGATAAAAATATGATAGGACTTGCTAGCACCCAAGGTAAGGTATATATAGAAACATAGTTAATATTTGCCATGTAGTGGTGGCGTAAGATACTCTGTATCTGATTTTCTGATGGATAATGATTCAAACTTATTAAAATTAGTAGCAGAATTAGACCTTAAAACTTTTAAAGAAATCTAGAATCTACATAGCTAATGTTGTAAAAAATAACTATCTTAATACTTCCAAATTAAATGAATCACTGAAACTATTATGAAATTGTTTTAAAAATAGTAATTTTTAAATATAGTCTCTAGAAATAGTATTTATTCAATAAAAAAATTTGTTCATTGTCATTAGCTGCGCTGTCGACAATGATGACTATGAGAAAACTTACTTGAATCCTAAAAACATAGTTAACCACATAGAAAATGGGTGTTGTAAACATTTTCGACTAAAAAATTATGATGAGCATTGCACTGTGTCACACTATTTAAAAAAAAATCTTGTAAAGATACAAAACACAATATTGCAATTAGAAATAAAAAAAGGAAACATCCCATATTTTGAACAAATGAAAACTACCTACATACAGTTCCACCAAAATAGAATTAGCCCACTAACTAAATATTAAACAGGAGTTGGGCAGCAGCATTTTTCTCTATCATCTGATAAGAAATAAATAAAGAATAATAATAATAGAATAATAAAAATACTAATAGAGGTGACAAACCACCTGACGGTAAGTGAATGCTGTGACTAATAGAGATCTACATTTATCCTTAATTGGAAATCAAAAATGTAGATGCGATGTCACCACTGAGGACTAACATGGAATGTTTAGTTGTGTTTAGTAATGCCACGTTTCTAGTGAAAAGAGTCTCCAGTTCTCTACACCCGCCGTACAAAACACAGAAGCCTTAAGCTGCTATTTTACGCTGGTATTCTGTGCGAGCGAGGTCCTGCCCCGGTCGAGTCACCCATTTCTGCTACAAATAATATAGCTGCACTTGCCGAACTCCCTGCTAAGCGTCGCTGCCGTAGAATACTATAATACTCAGTAGAATGGCTGTCAACCTTATTTTGTGGAGGATATGCGTCGCCGGGAGCACACATACACAAGCAATTACGTCGTATTATCACTACTACAAACCCGATTAGCTGTGTTGACACTCAGATTTTAAAACATATTTATTTGTAAATAGCGGTGCAATTTGGCATTTTCTAAATAATTTGCATGCGAAATTTGGAAACGATTGTAACGTCAAAACACATCTCGTGTTGACATTTACACGTGTGAATTGACGTGTTAGTGACATTTTCGTGGCTACACGGGCTCCGCCCACTCCCCCGTTCTATTAAGTAGGCAAATATCTCTCCAATAAGGAAATCATCAGGTAATAATCAATGGACTGCTTCGTTTGTCTAGTGATCGTAAATGCAACTGCTGGCCGTGACCCTGGGCTGGGTCAATAACAAAACAGTTCTTGAAGTTTTTCTGTCAAAAACTCATCAGTAGGATCCCGGAGTCGGGAAGTTCGCAGTGTTTCGCCCAAGTGCCTCGTAACAGTTCGTCCCTGAACTATCTTCGGTCGTGCTGGTTTGCCGTCCACTCGGACTGTGAGAGTAAGGGAAAAGAGATTAATGGAGGAATAGAGTTTGCGCGTACAGTCGAGCACTATAATCTTGTTCTGCGCTAGAGACTAGTCTCCATTTAGATAACACGCCGTAACCGAAATTCTGTTCGGATTATTTACATACATACACTATTCAAAATGTGCAGCATTATAATAATTTTGATAGTCCCCCTAACCCCCTTTATCTTTTAAGGCTGTTAATTAAGATGATGATGATTTTCTTATACAATCCTGCAGTGCAATTGTGTAACTGGTAGGAATCGCAATTGGCTTCGTTTTGACGTTTGTTTTCGTTGTTCTTATTGGGTAAATGGTATATATTTTAAGTCAATGTAGTGTTACGAGCTTGAGGTTCGTGACAATAAAAATTGCCGATAAAATTACCTAAATTATCACTTTAATTTACTTTACACAAATTAAAACTTAAAACACTAATAATTAAACACACTAATTCACTTTATTCCGCTCCGAAGCTTCGCTTGCCTCGCCAAATCCAATACTGCCCGATCGCATCTTGCAGCGCCTATATATACAAATTAGCAATGAAGCATCCGGAATATTCAAGTAAATGCGCGCAAAGCGACGAGTATTCGAGTGTAGATTTTCTAGAAACTTATTTCTTCGGATGGCGCTGTCGGTTGAAAGATTTGTGATGTCAAGAACTGCAAAGCTCCCCTCGCTCTCGTTCCTGACACTAGATGGCGCTAGTTGACTTATTCACGCAACACTGCCCCCTCCTAAGACATGCTCGTCCCGAGCATTATCGGTCCCATAATAATGCGTCAAGCGATCCACATGGACGATCTTAGGAGTCCCTCTTGCGCCTTTCTGTATCCGGTAGGTCACATCGTTGATCCGGGTTACAATCCGGTACGGGCCGTCCCATTTAGCTTGAAGCTTAGGAGATTTCCCTTTGCTGCGGACTGGATTGTGCAACCACACTAATGAACCTTCGTTGAACCCTTTATTGTTCATTTTGCGGTCGTACGGGGTTTTCATTTTCTTAGACATTTGCTGGCCCGATTGTCTAACGTGCTCATAAATGTCATTCATTTTGTTCCGCAAGTCATTTGCATAATCGGTTATACTGCGTGGGGCATCAGGTGGTATCCCGGTGATCAGGTCCGCAGGCAGCCGTAATTCTCTTCCAAAGTTTGCGAAAGCTGGTGTCACTGCTGTACTTTCGTGAACAGAACTTCGATATGACAACAAAAACGGTTGTATGTGCTTGTCCCAATCTCGTTGCCGATTGTCTACAACTTTTGCTAGGTACCTCTCCAATGTCTGATTAAATCGTTCCACCATTCCATCAGATTGCGGGTGATAAGAAGTCGTTCTTGTTTTATGAGTACCCATAACTCGGCAAGTTTCCTGGAATATTTGAGACTCAAAATTCCTTCCTTGATCGCTGTGAATCTCTAAAGGTACTCCAAAACGACAGAAGACTTCATGAACTAGTTTATCTGCAACTGTTGAAGCTTCTTGATTTGGAATGGCGAAAACTTCTGGCCACTTTGTGAAGTAATCCATCACAACCATGAAATACTTGTTACCGCTTTCACTCTCCGGAAACGGCCCCGCCACGTCAATGGCTATTCTCTCCCATGGTGCACCAACATTGTACAACTTCAATGCACCTCTACTACGAGTCTGAGGTCCCTTTACAGCCGCACAACTTGTACATTTGCGACACCAGTCCTCGACATCGTTTCGACAGTGGACCCAATAAAACCGTTCTTGGATCTTCAGTAGAGTTCGTTTAACTCCCAGATGGCCTCCGGAACAATCATTATGGTACAGCTGTAGAACATCCGGTACTTTAGCTTTAGGGACAACCATTTGCAAATGACAGCTGTCTCCCCTAACATTTTCCCATTTACGGCACAGAACTCCATCCTGAAGCAGCAAGCTGTCCCACTGGGCCCAGTAGCTTTTAGTGGTCGAACTCATTGCTGAGACGTCGCTCCACTTAGGCTTGAGAGCACTGGCCTTTATCCATTCCGGAATCGGCTTGATGTCCGGATCTTCCTGCTGTGCATGTTGTAAGCTGTCCTTCCATTCATTGTTGAGGTAGTCCGTCCTGAGCATCCTCACGGATACCTCTTCCTTACTCTCTTGCCTAGTACAATGGTTGCAATCTTCAGGACAAGGTCTTCTTGACAATACATCTGCGTTGCCATGAGATTTTCCGCTGCGATGTTCGATCTCAAAGTCGTATTCCTGCAGTAGTTCAATCCACCTCGCAACTTGTTTTCTGGATTTTTAAACTGCAATAGCCATTTTAGTGCAGCATGGTCAGTTCGTAAGTGAAATTTTCGTCCCAGAAGATATCTGCTAAAATGCTGCAACGACTTTACCACAGCTAGCAATTCGCGTCTTGTGACACAATAGTTCCTTTCCGGTTTTGACAACGACTTGTTGAAGTACGCTATCACGACCTCTTGGTCACCATTCCGTTGAGACAACACACCGCCAAGTATTAGCCTATATCACTTGCGTCTGTGTCAATTATAAATTCTTTGCTTGCATCAGGGTATCCCAAAATAGGTGTTTTGCTCAGACGGTCCTTGAGCTCCTGGAATGCGATATTGCAACTTTCATCCCAGCAGAAATGTCGCTTCTCCTCGGTTAGCTTGTGCAGAGGTTTGGCTATATCTGCAAAGTTCTTCACAAATCGCCGGTAATAGGAGCACAGACCCAAAAATGCTCTAACCTGCGGCTTGTCTTTTGGAACCGGCCAATCCTTGACAGCGGTGATTTTCTATGGATCTGTGCGGATACCTTCTTCCGATACTACAAACCCCAAAAAGTTAATTTGCCGTTGGAATAGTGAACATTTCTTCGGACTCAACTTGAGGTTGGCACTCTGAATCTTCATGAGCACGCGTTCCAGGTTTTGAAGGTGTTCCTCAAACGTACGGCCTACGATGAAGATGCCATCCAAGTAGACCAGACAGGCATCGCCAATTAGCCCGGTAAGTACAAGTTCCATCAGCCTTTCAAACGTTGCTGGAGCATTGCACAACCCAAACGGCATCACTTTAAATTGCCACAGACCCTTTCCCGTCGAGAACGCAGTTTTCTTCTTGTCCTTAGGGTCAATTTCAACTTGCCAGTACCCACTTTTTAGATCCAGCGTGCTAAACCACTTTAATCCTGTAAGCATGTCCAGCGTATCATCAATTCTTGGCAAGGGATAGCTGTCCTTCGTAACGTCGTTCAGACGGCGGTAGTCCACACAAAACCGCATGCTGCCATCCTTCTTCTTCACCAGCACCACTGGTGAACACCATGGACTAGAGGAAGGTTCAATAACACCATCCTTCACCATTCCTTCAATCATGGTTTCCACTTCCTTTTCACGTGCTACCGGCAATCTTCTTGGCCGCTGACGGATAGGCAATTCTTCTCCTGTGTTTATTTTGTGTTGAACTAAGCCAGTCTTTCCTATGTCAGCATCGTTTGATGAGAATACATCGGCGTACTTGAGTAACAACTCCTTCGCCTTGACCAATTCGTTCGGGGAGAGAACACTGCGACAGTCTTCCAAAAGTGTGGTCACTCTCGTTTCTGCATCCTTGCTGGGGGTCCCACTCGATATATATTGGCACCGACGTAACCAATCCACTTCCTCACAAGTACCAATCAGTGTGCCTTTTTCTATAATCTGTTCCCGGTCGCAAAGGTTCAGCACACGTACTCCTGAGATGTCAGTGGTCCTGACCAAGGTTCGGGCTACTTTCCATGGAAGGTCATTGTTTACCCTTTCCACAAGTACACAACGGTGAGCTTGCCCAGCGTTTCGAGGAAGACTAACCGGAACAATCGTTTCCGATCTCGGCGGAAGAACAATCTTCTTAATGCTGTACACGTTCCCTGGTAACGCACCTTCCATAAAAAGTTCCTCCTGTCCACATTTCAAAACACCTTGCTTAACGTCGATCTCACAACAATTATTCCTCATAAAGTCTAGGCCTAGGATGCAGTCGTCCATTATATCAGCCACGATGACATTATGCAGGTAGATCACGTTGCCTAGCTTCAACTCCATCTCCTTCTCTCCACAGACGGGTATACGCTGACCGGTGGCTGTTACCAAATTAATGCGTTCTCGGTTGTATGCGGGTTGGGAACTAACAAACGTACGAGAGGCTCCAGTGTCTATGGTCAGTTTACACGGCATTCCGTTGACCTCGCCCTTGATGATTAGACTGTTCCCATCATGGGTTTGTGAGATCGAGATCCTTGGGGCTCTTTTAACATCAGCCAGCACCCGCCCCGCAGTTTTGGCTTTTACTCGTTTCTCTTCTACTTCGTCTCTGTTGGCCGCACTACCCTCCTGAGATCGTTCACCTTCCCTTTCTAGAGTTCGCTTAGGGCAGCTGGATCGAAGATGGCCCTCTTCCCCACAGCCATAGCACCTAGGGCTGTATCTTTTATTGTGGTTGCGAACCGTAACTGCTATAACCTCCCTAGCGTGAGGTGAACGATGATCCTGTCGCCGCCAGGCAGTGCCGTTAGCTGCACTACCCTCTCGAGATCGATCAACTCTCCTTTCCACGGTTCGCTTAGGGCAGCTGGATCGAAGATGGTCCCTTTCCCCACAGCCATAGCACGTAGGGCTGTATCCTTTGTTGCGGTCGCGAACTGTAGCTGCTGCAACCTCCCTGACGCGATGGGAACGATGATCCTGCCGCACGGCTTCCACTTCCAGTGCATGGGCCAAGGCGTCCTTAAGCGTCTCGTGGTGCCCGAGCCTCACAGCAGCTCTGACTTCCAGGTCGCGGATGCCGTCGATGAATGTCTGCACCAGGTTCCGTTCAATGAGCGCAGGTACAGACCGGTATGCTTTTCGCACCAGCTTCTCCACTTCTAGAGCCCACTGCTGCAGGTTTTCGTTGATGCGCTGCACACGATCTTTAAGCTGCGCACGAAAGACGTGTTCCAGGTGAGCGTCGCCATATCTCGCCTCCAATGCCTCAAGGAGTTGCTCATAAGTCACTTCCTCACCGAGAGCTTCCAGAACTGTTAAGGCCTGGTCACGCAGGCCTAGTGTGAGAGCAGTCATGGCCTGATTTTTATCCCAGCCGTTCGCCTTCATAACAGCTTCGAACTGGATTTTGTAGGCTGACCAAGACGAAGTCCCGTCGAACGGTGGCACTTTGAACCCACGTAGCGAAGGTGTAGTAGCTACTACGGGAGCTGTAGTTCCATCCCCCAGTTTGAGTTCGTCCAGTGATTTCTTCATGTCAGCCATTACGTTGTCAACCCGATTGTTCACTTGGTCGATTTGGGTTTTAGCTTCCTTGATTTGGGTTTCAGCTTCCGACAAGCGGTTGTCATGTTGAGAAACCCTATCCTTCACCTCCCTTATCTCTTTCCCAAAGGTAGCGTGAAGGTCCTTCATGAGGAGCATCTGCTCTTCCGATCGAAGAGCCTGTTCCGCTTGCTGGCGGGCCTGTTCCTCTTGTCCGCTCTGCAGCTGCTCTTTCAACTGACGGGCCTGCTCCTCCTGTCGGCGAGCCTGCTCCTGCAGCATCACCATCAGAGCACCTAAGTCAGGTGCTGCAGATGTAGGAGCTACCGACGGGCCTGCAGCCGGTGGCTGGCCCTCCGACGTCTGCGGCGTGGCACCACCAAATCTTCGTTGGTCCGTCTCCTGCTGGCGTTGACTTCGGGTACGGGCACCCTCCGTTTCCTCCTTAGGTAAAATCGGCATGATTTTATCCCACTACTGACACCAATTGTTACGAGCTTGAGGTTCGTGACAATAAAAATTGCCGATAAAATTACCTAAATTATCACTTTAATTTACTTTACACAAATTAAAACTTAAAACACTAATAATTAAACACACTAATTCACTTTATTTCGCTCCGAAGCTTCGCTTGCCTCGCTAAATCCAATACTGCCCCGATCGCATCTTGCAGCGCCTATATATACAAATTAGCAATGAAGCATCCGGAATATTCATGTAAATGCGCGCAAAGCGACGAGTATTCGAGTGTAGATTTTCTAGAAACTTAGTTCTTCGGATGGCGCTGTCGGTTGAAAGATTTGTGATGTCAAGAACTGCAAAGCTCCCCTCGCTCTCGTTCCTGACACTAGATGGCGCTAGTTGACTTATTCACGCAACAGTATTCTTCTAATATCTTAACTTTAGTAACAAATTATCGTCGTGAAAAAACATAAAACAGTTGCTCTGTGATTCCCGGTGGCCAAAAAATTACCACCAGAGTTGTATAATCTTACTGCAGTTACCAAAATGCGTACCGCTTTCGCCACCACCCCTGCGGTCGGAAATAAAGGGTCTACCGGGAACAGGAGTCATTTTCGTTTATTTAGAAAAAATTAAGATTTACTATAATTGCGTTACGTTTATAAACATAACATGTAGAAGATAAAGTAATAAGCTCATTTCTTCAAGATTCTAACGTAAAATTTTAGGTTCGTGTTACAAAATCGACATTCCAAAAGTTGACGCAACGTACACGGGAACTGGAGATTTATTCGCCGCCCTGTTCTTAGCCTGGTCGCACAAAACTAACAACGACATTAAGCTAACGCTCGAGAAGACCATCGCAACCCTACAGAGTATTGTAAATGATACATACGAGAAGGCGAGAGGTATGCTATTGCAAATATTTTTAATGTTTTCCTATCTCCTCAGTGCGAGAATGGAATACAATACGAAAGCGGTAAAGATCCCACGTAGAATACTATAATACACAACATAATGGCTGTCAACCTTATTTTGTACGAGGAGAGGCGTCGCCGGGAGCATACGTAAAGAAATTCGTATTCGTAATTCGCCGTGTTATCGCTACTACCAACCCGATTCGCTGTGTTGACAGACAGATTTTAATACATATTTATTTGTAAATATCGTGAATTTGGCATTCTCTAAATAATTTGCATGCGAAATATGGAGACGATTGTAACGTCAAAACACATCTCGTGTTGACATATATACGTGGGAATTGACGTGTTAGTGACATTTTAGTGGCTACACGGGCTCGGCCCACTGCCTCGTTCTGTTATGTACTCGTATATAATTATAGTATTCTATGGATCCCCCCATTCGGAATCAAAGCGTATTCTTGTTCATTCATTGTACAACATTGTATTTACATCTGTCTTAGTGAATCTCTAATCTCTCGAGATTGAAGACTAACTTAAGGTGATACCTCGAAAATTTGGTGGTTTTTCTATTTAACGTATTTTTTAAAGTTTTATAGATTACAAACCAAAACTTTGGTATATGATTTTTGACTATATGATTTTGGATTGAAAAGGAAAACACGATATCATGTAATTTTCTCGATAGAAAAAAACTGCAAAGTAGGCTCTAATTATTTACATTTCTCGATGACACCACAATATTCTTACGAATAATTTCATGGAATTATTTTTAAGGCATAGTAAATAATCATATTTAACTTCTCATAAACCAGTTTTTTAATCCATAACGAAGTTTTGTTAAAATAAATAAAAATGTTGTTTGGCGCTTACTTAGTTTTTTTCCCGAGCGCTTGCTCGGTATGGCTATCTCATAATTTGCGTACTATGAAGTCATTGCATCACTTTCATTTTGACACTCCCGCAGTCGTCCGTTAGCTTCACCGACAAAGGAATAAGCCACGCCCCCAAAACTTCGATTCATTTCCAAGGTATCCTCTTAAATCCTTATTCTCTTAACTTTTACGTTTGAAAATGATTACACTCTTTCTTTGTAATCTACCTTTTCTTTGTAATGAAGTGACAATCCACTTGCAATATTATTTTTATCATTGTAATAAAGACATTATTGGAAGTTAAACTGGCTTACCCAAAGCTGGTTTTGTATCATACTCTGTATTGCAATTTGGTTAATTACTATAATATGAAGTTATGATTTATTTTGCAGCAATACAACCTACGGGCAAAATTCCACCAGCGCTCATCGAATTGAGACTTGTACAGAATAAATCGATTATTGAAGACCCGAAAATAACAATCCACGCTGTTGAGATCAAATGAAATTAATTGTTTTTGTTTTAAGTTTTGTCTATGTGTAGAAGAAATTTTAGTTTTTCAATGTTTAGAAGAAATTTTATTTGCAAGATATAATCTTGTCAATAGCGAATTTAGTTTTATTAACTTATAAATCAAACCAAACACTAAACAATAAATTAGGTATATTTTATGTCACAACTGTGTCATATTATTGAATTGTAATACCAAATGTTTCCTTATAAGGAAAAAATATGTATATTTCAAAATTTGTATTTATTATAATAAGCCTATTTTTATTTGACAGTAAATATTTAGTATGGTGACGACAATAATACTTATATGTATTGAAATGAAATATATACATTATATAAATAGAATAAAATTGGTATATGAATCACTTGCCGACATATTATTTTGTCTAATATTTTATGTCGAATAAAACGAATATAACGGAGAAAGTACAATCATAGCACATTAAAATAAACTGACCTAAATTAAAATAAACTAAACTAGTTTTACTGATTTTATCGCCTGTATTAACTTATTTTCAATTACCACTATATACTGGTTTACATTATAACGCGAACATTTACACATTTAAATAAAAATAGTATTTATATAACATTATACAATAATATATACATACTACACGTTTTATTTAAATGTGTAGTGCTAACGTAAATATAAGAAATTATTACACACAATTTTCCTGCAGTACCATTTGTATCTTTTGATAGATGTGTGATTGAGTGACTTGACTGTTGGATGACTGTTGACCTTTAGTTTATTGGTATTGCTTAAATTTGTCATTATATTATAAGCCCATTTCGCAACATAACGAAGTTGCGGGGCGAATGACATTCGCAACTATTTCTACCAGAGTCACACAATTGAACTGCTGGATTCAAAACTCTAACCTAATGTCAGAACGCGACTTACTGCAATTTGTTACAGTCATTGTAGCTATCTAAATTAAAAGCGAGCGAATACTTCTGCATAGATCTTATTTAGTTAGGCGTACCAAACATCCAACTACAATTTTACAATTACAATTTTACAAGTACAATTTTATTTACATACAATAATAAGAAAAAGCTTTTTCTTCACAGTAAAAAAGAGACATCAAAATGGGGTTACTTCTATTTCTACCTGATTTTGTGTGCCCGACAAGTGTGTGTACACGACTACACACAGTAGAAGAAGAAGTAACACTTCAGGCTCCTTGGGGATTCCAAATGACCAATGTTTATTGGATAAATAATGTTCTATATTTCGTCTATTATTTATGTTATTCTGTGGTTTCGTACAGTTCAGTATCAGTACAGTATCGCCGAACAAAATGTTCAATGTATAATTCATATTTTACCCGATTGTGGAGCAAATCTAATTGCGTTACAGCATTAAAATCGGATAAACAACAATAAAAAGACAATAATTTATTAGGAATAAATATATTTTATTGTAATATGACTGCACCTGCAGTACCCATAAGTATATAATATTATATTAGAAAAATTTTAGTTATATATTAGTTAAGTATCTTCTACGCTTCATTTTCAAACATCCATTAATTAAAAATTTCATTCAATGCTTTAATCTCAATTTATATAAATTTTTTAACACAGCTTAGACACTTTAAAAATTGGCAAATATGCCGACACTGTTAAATTTATTTATAAAATGCTAGTTTATTTTACCTGTATGGTAAGTCTAGGTGACCAATAAATTGTCTTCCACTTATTTTTAAGATATGTCTGTGATAAAAAGAATAAATCGATTTGCTTCTTAAATAAGCCTTACCAAATGTTTTTAATTCTGTTAATTTTTATTTGTGTTATATCGAAATCATGATTTTATGCACAATATGTGTACCATTTGTTGTTACTTTAAATAAATATTAACATAATATTTGACGTTTTTATTTTTACTTTCTAATTTCATACCTCTATAGCTACGTAAACGCGATCAAATGGTACATCATAATTAGTTTAATATTACGTGGTAGAACACGTTGTAGCACCAATGTGTCGGCTCCACCGGAGAAAAACCACGCTCTCACAGAATACCAGCTTAAAATAGCAGGTTAATGCTGCTATATTTCGTATTGTGAGTGTAGAGAACCGGAGACACTTTACTGGAATCTGGACATTTCATCGTTGTCGTCAGGGATGACAACGCGTCTGCATTTTTGTTCTTAATCGAAGATAAATGTGGATGTTTATGGGACACAGCAACAACTTACCATCAGGTGGACTATGTACTCGTTCGTCAAACCCATTCTATAAAAAATCATCATTATCACTGCAACCTGTCTCTCAAGTACTGGCGGTCCCAGCTTACAAATTTTCACAAAGCATGATCTCTCGTTACCTGCACGCACAATCACTAAATAATGTTTCATCAGATCGTCACTCCGTGTACCTACTGATCCCTATTAACCTTCACTGCGCTGAGGCTGTCTCTCGTAAATCTTTCCCATCAGTCGATGGTTCTTTGAGCTTAGTCTTTGGGGTAGTCTAAAGTCCGCTACTCTTGCTCTGATGGATATCCTCGTAACAAAATGTTTCAAACAAAAGTAGGCTATGGGTGACTAATCTTCCTCATTTGGCCAGCTGTGAACGATTACATCTTGGTTACATAAGTCATCGCGTTCAACACGCCCCGGAAATACTCTTTTGTTTTAAGATCACGTGCTAAACCCGTACATTTTTATATGTTAGCGTAATTGGAGCGCGTGCTCGTGTTTGACGTCATTTTAATACATTGTACACGTATTGTTTTTATAACAAATTCAGTGCCATTAGCAAGGCGTTACGATAAACATTGTTTTATTTTGCATCTTATAATCTCAGTATTTGAGTGGTACTCGTCAGCAGTATTTAATCTTGCATTGCATTGCATTACATACTTGCGTAGTTACACATACAAGTAGAACGGTTTTTTTTATTAGGAAACTTAACAGCATATTTTTAACAAACATACTTAGACTTATACTTGACCAATAACATGATATACGAAGCAGAGAGCTAAATGCTCTATTCTGGGTGTGCGGTTTACACAGCGCTCTAAACTTTTAATTTACCTGCCTCATAGATAGAGCGGAAGCAGTACAGTCCAAATTTGGACATAGCGAAGGCTTTCGACTTTATAATAATAATAATGATTTATTTGCAAAAATCAACATACAATACAATCATATTTCGCCAGTGGCATGCAAATATATAATTTTATAATTGTCAGTCTAGTGCTATATAAATGTTCTATGGATATCTATGATTAATTACAATTTAGTGATAAACCTAAGAATAAAATGTCACAAGATAAATAACTTACATATACATAGACGTTAACAATAAAATACAAAATTTGATCCAGTCTTAATGCCAAAATAAAAAATAAAAATAATGTCAAGTTAAGGTGTACATGTCAATAGTTATGAAGTCAAGTCAAAATTATATTTAATATCACTTTGATCTATAACAATAATAAGCCATTGCTTCAATGTTTTTTGAAAAAAGTTAAGTTGAGGCTATTATAGCAAGCATAGTGGAGCCCATTATGCTTAATTGGGATTAACTCGAGCGTGGTAGGGATCTATTAGATTTTGTAGATTTGTTGATTAAAAGAAAAAAGTCATATGACGTTTCCTCTTCCAGTAGTGTGGGAAGCGTCTACAGATTTTCAAAAATGTAAAAAAAAATAAACGAAATACTTAAACGTGTCAAATATTATAATTTAGATGCCCCAATGTGTCTGATATCGAAGGTATATTTATCTCGTGGTGGGGGTGGCCATCCCGATTCAAAAAACTTATTCCTGCACGTCAGATATTCAAGGGGGATGTTAAGTGAACGCTAAAAATTATTTAGTGTTTTGTTTTCAGCTTGAAGCGCATTATTTTTATTCTCTCTATAAACTGGGCTACGGCTATGCTCGGATTTTTCTATGTGAAAGACTTAAAAATTAGGATATCAGCATTAGTACCAGTGAAACCGACATATACCAACGGATTAGTAAGCTGAAGTGGCAGCGGGCCGGCCATATAGCTCGAAGAATCGACAACCGATGGGGAAGAAAGGTACTCGAGTGGCAGCCTCGTACTGGTAGGCGAAGTGTAGAGCGGCCCTCCACTAGGTGGAGTAACGACCTGGTAAGACATGCAGGAAGTTGATGAATGCAGGTGGTTCAGGACGGTGATTTTTAAAATTACTTGGGGGAGGCCCACGTTCAGCAGTGGACTTGTGAAGGATTATAATGTATGAATGAATGAGTTTTAAGTAATATTAAAAGAATCCCTTAGGTATATTAAAGAATTTCAGTGGTATTAAACACAATTTATATAGTTATAAAGTAGGTACACTAGTAAGTAGTTAAGTAAAGTTACAGCCTATATACGTCCCACTGCTGAGCAGCACAGGCCTCCCCTCATTTATGAGAGGGTTTTAGGGCGGGGAAGTGTCCGCCGCGCTGCCCCAATGCGTGTTGGCGAACTTCACATGTCTTAGAAATATTTTTTATCTTATTCCTCAGACATGCAGGTTTCCTCACGATGTTTTCCTTCACCGCCGAGCACGTGGTAAATCAGCACTTAAAATTGCAATTAACAATTTCATTGGTGCCGGCTGGGATCGAACCCGGGTTACTCGCGTTCTGTTATATTACAGCGAGCGCATCTGAGCTACCACGGCTCAAGTAGGTAAGCAATATTAATTACTTACCTACTTAAGTAGGTAAGTAATTAATGTTGATATACAAAGAAACGAAAAAGTTTTATACTTAGGTGATAAGGCCATGCTGCCGTTATATTAGTATTAATAGTAGTAGTCTTTGATTATATACCTGTCTATATAATCAAAGTTAGTAGTATAGTTGTAGCACGAATGGGTCGGCTCCACAGAAATAGTAATACTAAGACAATAGAAATGAATTAGCGCTCGATTACATTCCAAAACCGATGTCGCCACGTCTTAATATGAAACATACGAAATATACAATGATATGTTTCACATTACGAGTACATTGCTTGGCGAGTTTGTCAACGTCGCGTATCGGTAGAACAAAAGCATCAATGGTAATACGAAAAGTAATAAATGAAAGTTTACAAAGCTAAATCATTATATATACCTGCATAATATAGAACCTTGCGTTATACAATATTTTAAATAAATGTTACTGGAATTTTAGATTATTTACTTTATTTTACTTATAAATACATCTCACACATTAATTTCTATCCAGTTTTCTTGAGAACATTCGAATTTAAATATCTCTTCGGATCTTGAAAATAGCGACAGCAATAATTATTAAAACCAGCAATATTAAATGGAATATCCAATAAATGGAGTTATAATATTTTAGGACGGTGACCGTGTCATCAGCAACGTAACACGGCGTTAAATACAGCAGACAAAACATGCGCATTATAGAAAAACCGATGTCCCAAGGTAATTTCATCTGTAAATGGTGTTTTAAAAATTAGATATGGCTTATTTTTATCAAATTTACCCAATTTTATGTATTTGGACAAAAGGAGCCTTTTGTCGGGAGTGCTAGATAGCTACATAGATAATATTGATTCTTAAAGAAGTGCGATGCAAAAGTTAAATAAGTAATAAATAATAATTTTAAGTTCCTTGGCTTAATAAGATAATAGTCGTATTCTGGTACGCCCAGCTCTTTTCGGTATAATAATATATTTTTGATATTAAATAATAATCCCCACAACACGGTTTAAAAATCGTTGAAATAAGTAAACCAATCATGCCATATCTACGTGAGTGAATAGCTATCAGCGCCGGGTTTGAATGTCCACAAGCAAGATCACAAATTCCTATCAAAGAAGATTCTTGGGGCTTGGCAATTAGACATGTAGATAATCAAATAAGTAGCTCTCGTATGTAAAATGTAAAAGCATCTTAAAAATATCTTTTTGGTCGTAGAAGGAAAAGGGGAGAACTCCCGCGAGGCAAGGTGTTCTGCCCGGGGAGCGGCCAACGCTCCGTGTGATAGTTCGGAGCTGTTCTATATATAGGTACTATTTATGATTCAGAACTTTGATAGCGCGATTTAGGCTTCGGTGTGTTTAGCTGGTGGCGCGACAACAGCGCCGCCACATCAACCCCCTGCTCAGACCGGAGGTCGACAGTGCAGTCCGATTGCCGGTGCGTCCTTAATGCCGGTGGGGAATGCATGCTGTGTGCGTAAGGGCAAGTGAGACCGGTGCGAATAATATGCCAATGTGTAATGCATGCCGTACTACGCATTGGCAAGTGATGCCGGTGAGAACGATGTGCCGGAGCAAGTGCCAGAAGTCTGCCTTATAAATCTGCGGTGAGTCGAGGTGAAGACAAGTTGGACTGGCTTGCAGGAACTGAAAACTGCAGAAGACGATTCTCAGTAGTGAATGGTAGGGGTTCTTGAGGATAATGACGAAGGCTTGAAGTTGTAGTTTCCGAAGGTTGTTGGTTGCGTATTCAGACCGCGACAACAACCACATCTTCCTATGCAGTGATAAAGAGTTTCGGGATTGTAGCGCCATCCTGTTTTACATCTCTCTGTCCGCTGAAGGGACAGCTATCGGTTAGGATTTTTTATGCATATAAATTGTCCACCTCTAAATGGAGTGACGACGTAAGACATGCAGTAAATCGATGGGTGCAGTTGACTCAGGATCGTGCTTTGTGGCATTCCTTGGGGGAGGCCTATGTTCAGCAGTGGACTTGTAAAATACTGTAATGATGATGGTGAGGATGATGCAATAAATAGAGATTATATTTATATCGGCTAGAAAAACTGGGAAGTTGCCATCAAAGAAACACTTGTTTTTCATTAAATATTTATACTCGAGGATTTTGTTCCAATACAAAGTTGTTAACTAAATAGCATAATAAAATTTAATAAATCACGTATCAATTCTACCTCACTGTGAAGTAGCGGTGTAAGAATATCCATTACCCCATGTCATCCCGCGGGTGTCGGAAGAGGCGACAGTGGAAACAAATCGGGAAATGGGCAGCAGCGTCTTCCTAATAACGACGTTAAATAAAAAAATGCGGTTGCCAACCCGCTTGCCAATTGTGGCAACTATGGCAAATATGCAATAGATAGGGGAGGCTTAAAATTTTGCAGTAGCTTAATAACGGTGCAAACTTTATTAAAACTATTTAACAACTGCTTTCAATTGCTTTCAACAAACAAATTTGTGGAGTTTGCAAAAAGCTCAAAGTAATTAAACTACTTTTTACTTCGGGTACTGCTCTGCATTTAACTGCGAAAGTGTATAAAAATAAAAATATTTACCGAACCGTCAGTTGCGTATAGTGCGCTGTACTCAAACTCCAAATGTATATATAGCCATAAAGTCGTTGAAATTATTAACTGACGTAACGATGGACCGCACCATAGGGTCCATATCATGAAAGAGAATGCACTTCTGTAAATTTTAAAATTAACATTTTGCAGATTTACAAACAAACCTGGCTGGTAAAAATAGTAAAATGTTGCATGACGCTTACAGTGACCAATGTAAAACACTATACTCATTCACCTCTGATTTCATCATTACAGCCCTTCACAAGTCCACTGCCTCCCCCAAGGCTATGTCGGTCGCTCTGGTTCTACTGCGGATATCTTCATTTCTGAGTTTATCACGCATAGAAACCCCGAGCATAGCCCTCTCCATAGCTCGCTGAGCGAACTTGAGCATCCTCATACGGCCAGCAGTGAAGGACCACGTCTCAGAGCCGTAAGTCATTGCTAGCAACACGCACTGGCTATACAATATATTTTTTAGACTTTGAGGTGTACCTGACGAAAAGAAGTGTCGTAATTTCCCGAACGCTGCCCAGCCGAGTTAAAACCGTCGATTGACCTCTCGGTCGAAGTTGGACTTACCTAGTCGGACTACTTGTCCCAGGTAAACGTACTCGTCAACAACTTCGAGCATAGTGCTCCCAACAACCACCGGCATATGTGTGACATGTAGGTAAGCATGATCTTTGTTTAGTCCATGTTCATCTTAAGACCTACCCCTTAGGAGACACCATTGAAGTCACTGAGCATAGTCTTAGGTCCTCCAGCGATTCTGCCATAAAGACTATATCGTCCAGTAGCTTGAAAACGTCTTCCAATGCAGCGGTGAAGAGTTTCGGGGTTATAACGTCACCTACACCTCTCTGCAGTTGGATAGGCTTCGAACTCTGGTTCTGTACTCGGATAACTAACGTAGCCCTACTGCACAAATACTTCTGTACTGCGATGTACCGACAGTCAACTTGGCACCGCTGAAGGGACTATAGCACCGCCTAAATTTCGACGGAATTAAAGGCTTTCTCATAGTCCACATACGTGAGGCAAAGTGGCAGATTGTACTCTTCGGTCTTCTGTACAATCCGCCGCAGAGTATGTATGTGGTCTATGGTACTGAAGCCTTTTCGGAAACCGGTTTGTTCGGGAGGCTGGAAGTCGTCGAGTCTACGGATAGACGATTCGTAATGACTCTCGACAACAGCACGTAGACGCGGCTCAGAAGGGAAATCGGTCTATAGTTCTTTAAGAGAGCGTTTTCGCCTTTCTTGAAGAACAAGACTACCACACTTCTGCTCCACGCCTCCGGAGTAGTGCCACCATGGAGGGCGAAATTGAAGGGCTTCTGAAGGACTTTGAGTACCGGTGTTCCACCCACTTTTTTTTTTTTTTTTTTTTTTTTTTTATAGAATAGGGTGACAAACGAGCACACAGTCCACCTGATGGTAAGTGGTTGCTGCGGCCCATAGAGATCTACATCTATCTTCCATTACAAATCAAAATGCAGATGCGTTGTCACCCGTGAGGACTGAGATGGAATGCCTCATTTCCAGTAAAAAGGGTCTCCGGTTCTCTACACTCACCATACGAAATACAGCAGCATTAAGCTACTATTTGACGCTGGTATTCTGTGAGAGCGTGGTCCTTCCCCGGTCGAGCCGACCCATTCGTGCTACAAATATACTACTAATATAATTGCAGCATGGCTCTACCACGTAAAAAACTTTCAAAAGCTCCGCTGTAATTCCATCCTCGCCTGGGGCCCTGCCGTTTTAAAGGTGCTGAAGAGCTATTCTAATCTCGTTCAGACTGACGTTCGGAATATCATCGGAATAGTGTCGGATAAGACTTGCTCTTTGATCGTTACTCACACTTGCGTGTGGCTCCAACGACGATGTGTACAGCTGCCCATAGAACCTCTTAATCTCAATCATAATCTCAGGTGTCCCGGAAACGATGCTGCCACACTCAGTCTTCAACCTTGACAGTCGGCTCTTTCTGACAGACCGATCTCTGGCAAAGATTTTGGAGCCCTGGTCCCACTCGATTGCTTCTTCAATACGAGCAGTATTAAAGTTGCGTAAGTCCCGCCGCATGCATTTGGAGATCTGTCTGTTTATTTGCCTGTATGCTGTCAAATCTGCTGACGATTGCAGTATCATCTCCCGTCTAACAGCCCTGAGGTTAAGAGTCTGATCGGATAGTTTTTGTGTTCTTCTGCGTCGGGTCTTGCAGAACTTAGCTCCGACCGCATGGACAGTTTCCACGAGCTTGTCATTCATATCGTCTACTGCATTGCAATCCTCTAGGCACTGAAAGCGGTTTTTTAACCCGAGCTGAAAGGTTTCAGTATTCTGGATTAAAGCACGAGAGGGACGGAGCGTTGACTTTATTAGACGAGACCTCTCCAACTTAACGTTTAGGTTCAGTCTGCCTCTAACCATTTGGTAATCACTGCTAATTTTCAACCTTGCAATCACTAAAACATCTCATCATCTTTCTGTGGGGCCGCTTCTGGAAGAAAAAGTTCATCATAAAGAGTCCCTTTTTATCCATGAAGTCGGCCAGCTGCTGGTCCCTTGTGTTCCCTTGCCCTATCTCAAATTTCCCTACCTTCAGCTCACCGTTTTTTCTCGTGGCTAGTTTTGCGCTGAAGTTTCTCATTAACACCGTATAGTGAGTTTTGGAGGACTGCATGGCTCTAGAAATATCCTAACACATTTCCTCCACCTTCTCATCGGGATGTTTCAACGTCGGTGCGTAAACCTGTATGACCTTTAGCGAATACCGTTATGTCACCAGGTCCAGTCGTCGTAGGTGGCAACCAAACCTCCACCGGAAATTCTTAGCACCCCCTGCCCAGCCATTACCATGGTCGCCACCGTAGCCAGAAATAGCGGGACCGCTGGGGACTGAGGGCCGTTTCTTCGTAACTACACCTCTGATTCAATCAGATTTATTATTACCTTCTTCATATTGTGTTTCACACTAGTACCTCGGAAAACATGTAAAGCCGTTGCTCCTGACCTGACCCCTCCCCGTATCGGATTGCCGTCCCTATTGGACTACGAGAGAACGGGGATAATGAGATAAATTGTGCTTGCGCACACACTCGTACACTGTAGTTCTGTCCTGCGCAGATAGCAAGTTCCATATAGACTAGGCACAGTAATAAAAATTCTGTCTCTAGAACATGATTATCATTGAATCAGATTAGACTTTACATCTTAACTTAATTCTAAAAATATCCTAGTATGGCTAGTAAATGAACTACTTAAACAAAAAAAAAACTGTATAAGTACTCGTATATTGGATACTTTATAAATATGCGTATGAGAAAATACCTAATCTAGAGCCTACACTATGTTAAACCTTTACATATGAAATTGCCGTGTTTTTATGAAATAAGTTACCATATTTTTTTCCATATTTTTTATTTCTATTAATTAAAGTAATCACCCATGCAATCGATGCATCTTTGCTAACGCAGTGACAGTTTATTGATGCCCTTCTTGAAGAAATCGGCTGAACGGGAGGCAACAAATTCTTCAAAGGCATTTTGTACTGCCTCTCGGCCCGCCAAAAATAATTCAAATTCCGGAAAAAGTAGAAGTCTGTAGGAGCAAGGTTTGGTGAGCACAGCAGATGACGGAGAGTTTCCAACCCCAGCTCCAGTAACTTGGAGACCGTCTGTTGTACAGTATGAGTTCGTGCTTTGTTGTGCAGGACAGCTGAAACGAGCGATTGACAAAAGCTGGCTGAAGAAGTGCGAGCTTCTCCATCATTGTGTTCAGTTATTCACTGTACACATCTGCAGTAATGCTCATCCTGTTTGGTAAGAAGCTGTGATGAATCACATCGGCGCTAGACCACCAAACAATGACCGTCACTTTTCTAGGTGTAATTTTTCGTTTAGGGCATTGTTTAGGTGCTGAACCAGGATTTAATCAACTTACCGAGCACTTGTTATTGTTATACAGAATCCATTTTTTTGTCACAGGTAACAATGCGGTTCAAAATTTCTTCGTTTCTGTGCCTTTTGAGCAATGCAAGGCACGTCTCGACGCGTACTTTGTGCTTAATCGTTGAGTTCGTGGGGCACCCATTTGTCAAGCTTTTCACCTTGCCAATTTGTCGAAAATGGGCCAATATTGCTTTGGTCCTAACGCCGAAAACTGCTGCTGATTCAACTGTAGGTTGAGTATCATCATCTTCCACAATCGCCTTTAATTCGTCATTGTCTACCAGTTTTTGGACGATCACGGACTTTAATTTTCAGATCGAAATTTCTTTCTTTTCCTAACTTTACAGCACCTATGGTCACGGGGGCAATCTGTGGGTAACCGCGGTTAACTATGACATCGGGACGGGACGTCGAACATCTCAGTCCCGCCCGTGACCATGGCTGGCATGCTGTAAAGTGCTCGAAATGTCGGGAATATAAAAAAGTTAATTTACGCGATTAAATCCATAAACAGTACTTTTATTGAAATGTGTGGTGATCGCGTAAATATAATTACATTAAGTAGTGCGTTCGTTTGTAATATTTGCTCCGTAAACGTCATTGATGTTGCGTGCCGTAGCTGCCACGACTATAACGCTAACCTTAAACAATTAGTAATTTTGAAAAAACGAATTTTATGTTTATAAAATAAAAGTAATTCGAAATTAGAATTCTTAGCCAAACGAAAATTATTTTGATTGAAATGGCCAATACTGCAGAACGGCAATTTCATAGGTAAAAAGACCTATTATGGCCTATCAACTGGGCGCAGGTATTTTCACATTTTTGAGAAAGGTTTGACCGGTGTTTCTTAGCCCCAATGCGTGTTGGTGGACTTCGTGCGTCCTTAAAATATACCAGTTTTTAGACTTCCTCGTGATGTTTTCCTTCAACGCCGTGCATGTGATAAAATAGCAATTAAAAATTATAATTCTGTCGGTATATTGCAATTTTGCATTTTCACACTTTCACTGTCCGGTTTTTAAAGACACAATAGTCAGACAATAGCAATGACCTATATGTGGTGCACGGGGCAGCGAAAGGGTTGTCATAAATTTTGAAATACTGTAGAGCAGGGATTCCCAAACTATTTTTTTATTTTCCTAAATGAACTTATACCTCACACCCCATAGCCAAATTACTTTAAAAATACTATCTGTAGTTTTTTTTCCTATTGATACATAATACTTACCAATTTAAAAAAATTTGCGGTCGGTTAAGTGAGTAAACTTAATGTCATTTTCTCATCAAAATTTAACTAAATAAATAGACATACAATTCAGAGAATATCAATAACTATTAGTACAAATGACAGAATTACCAATTATCAGTTTTCCTTTATGTCGGCCCCTGGGGAACCGATTTCGACCCCAAGGGTCGATATCGAACACTTTGGGAATCCCTGCTTTAAAGTATCTAAAAATACAGAATTAGCATAAAAAAAGAAGAAAAAAACCGTAGTATTTACAAAACTTTTTGAGGTTTTTGTTATATTAGAATTTATTCGTATATACTAGTAGACAATGTTAACAACTTGCCTTACTTCCTTATTAGCTTTAATAAATTTCCTATACGCATAAGCCCAGAACCAATAACGTATCGACATGTCCCATCCTCTAATCGTGTCTTTCATTTTAGGTCCCAACAGAAGTTTTTCAGTTTCAAAAGAGTCCAACATTGCAAAGTTGTACTCGTGCTCTAGAGCGGCCTCTGGTGTTTTTGCGCTAGAAATTTATAGAAGTGTCAGTTTTCTTCTACATTGCAATCATACGTGGTTTGAACCACGGCACTATTTGAAACAATTTCGACCGCTTTAAACTGCATGAAAAATTAATATTATAATTCAAATAAAGCTGCAAATACAAAAGAAATACATTACTACCGTAAGCAATAGAACTAAGGGAGGAATATGTCAACTTTTCACCCAGGACACAGTAAATGGGGCTCTTCGCTCTTGTATTGTACGTGATAAGAATACCCGTAAGCGACGAGCGTGTATGCGTAAGATATACGAATGTTCTAGAAGCGAGAGAAATACGTCAGGATCGTGCCAAATAGAAGTTCGTAGTCTCTGCCTATCCCTCTGGATAGATGCCTGAGTTATTGCACCCCGTTGATTGACGGACGAGGCTCTAGCAACTGGAACTAAAAGCGGAAAATCCATCCGAACCCTTTACCCATATATTGCACAATTTCGATGGGAACTCGAACTAGACCAACATGGTTAGTTTGAACATATATTCCAAGTTATTGGAATATAACTGGCGCCTTCTTGGAATTCATTAGAACCAGCAGTGGAACTACAAAACAAACTACTCATACGTTCATACAATACTATAATACACAATAGAATGGCTGTCAACCTTATTTTGTACGAGAGTAGGCGTCGCCGGGAGCACACATATACGAGTAAGCAATTGCGTCGTATTATCACTACTACAAACTCGATTCGCGGTGTATCGCACAGACTGAGTAAATTTAACTATTTTATACTTTTGATTAATGTTCAAGATCATCATTAAAAAATCGTTTAAATTTTAATACATATTTATTTGTAAGTAGTGTGTAATTTGGGATTTACTAATTAGTTGCATGCGAAATTTGGAAACGATTGTAACGTCAAAACACATCCCGTGTTGACAGTTATACGTGTGAATTGACATGTTAGGGACATTTTAGTGGCTTCACGGGCTCCGCCCACTCCCTCGTTCTATTATGTATGTATTATAGTATTCTATGCATACGTTATTATTTATATTTAATATACGTAGTTAAGAATATTATAATCACAAAAGTTTTACTAACATCATGTTAAGAACGCTATAGTGAGTAGAAGGACCACATCCAGGTAGAGGCTGACACTTGGCGGGGTACACACCAAAGCCAGCCTCTGTGCATACACCCGTGGAAAGCATGGTAATAGTCTCGATTTGAAGATAATACATCAGGAGAAGAGGTATGTTATACAGGTATCGAAAGTCTGTGCCGTAGACGAGATAGAATCGTTTCTCATCATACATCTGGGAAATATTTTTAAATGTATTATAAATTATTGATGTAATTTAATATTGATTAATTATTAATGTATTATAATTACTGTTTAATCCCATACATGACCTACTTTTGAGCCGCGACTGACTGTTTTCGAGAGTCATTACAAAACGGCTCACGCTCACCAAACAAACCATTTTAAATAAACATTTAATGCTTTACAGCTTTACACTAAATGTAATAATATCATCCGACCAACTGTACAGAAGATCGATGAGTGCAATCGGCTTTGTCTTGGAACATGAAGACTGTTAGAAAACCTTATATTCCATTGGGCGGTGTCAGATTGATATTGAAATACTGGAGTGATTGTATAGTAGGACTATGATAATCCAAGTACAGAACCAGAATGCAAAATCTGTATATTTGCAAAAAGGTGAAAACTAAGTTACGTTATATTACTGGAACTCTCCATCGTCTAACAATAATTCTTTGTTTGTACTTTGTAGCTGATGGTGTCCATAATCTGCAGTAGGCACTAAACACCTGGTGGATTGTAATTCGTTAGTCACTTTAAGACTTTAGTTTTATAAAAAAGAGAGTAACCAATAGAGAGGCAATAGGCCGGCCATTTAGAACAGAGAATTGACAACTGGCCAAGAAAGGATCCCTAGTTGCAATTTCGTACCAGAAAGTAGAGTGTAGAACGACCTCCTATAATTGACTGCCTGATGAGAGATGTAGGTAGTTTATGGAGGCTGGTGGGTCAAGACCATATTTGGTGACATTCTATGGGGAGATGCCTTTGTACAGCAGGTGACTTGTGGCGTCTTAGATCCCAAGGTTATCAATGGCAACACGAATTGGTTGTCCAATCTTATTTTAAAGTTTTGAGGTATGTCAAACGAGAAGATGTGTTATAATCTCCCTAATGCTGCCCAGCCCAGTTGAATCCGTCGATTGGCCTTTCGGTCGAAGTTGGGAAAACTACAACAACTTCGAGCGCAGTGCTCTCAGCATAGGTGTGACATGGACGTTACACATTTTTTGTCCTTTGTTTTGTCCATGTACATCGTAAGACCTATCCGTTGGAAGACACAATTGAGGTCATTGAGCATAGTGCTTAAGTCCTCCAGCGATTCTGCATAGCGACTATATCTTCGGCAAATCGAAGGTAAGTGATTTAGACTCCATCAATGTTAAAAACCCTTTCCAGTAAAGTAGCTTCAAAACATCATCCAATGCACCGATGAAGAGTTGCGGGGATATAACGTAACCCTGACCTCTCTGCAGTTGCACAGGTTTCGTACTTTGGTTTTGTACTCGGATAGTCATCGAAGCCCTACTGTACAACACTTCAGCACTTCGCTATACCAACAGTCAACTTGGCACCGCTGGAGGGCAAATTTCGAATTTGCTCTTCAGACTGTACACACAGATTGAACTCTTCTGTACAATTTGCTGAAGGCTATGTATGTGGTCTGGTCTACCTCGGTTGACTGCCTCGTTGGTCCAGTGATCGTAAACGAGATTGCTGATCATGAGGTCCCGTGTTCGAATCTCGGGTCAGGGCACAATCAGTCATTGGGTTTTCATCAACATGGAGGTATAAAGTTGGCGGTGTTTCATCTTCGTGCCACATAAAGCCGTTGGTCCTGCGCCTGGTCTCTCTCCGGTCATGTCGAATTACCATTTCATCAGACAAGAATGACGAAATAGAGTGTGTACCTGGTACACTCGGGCACTAACTCCTGTCCTGGGCAGATAGCTAGTTTTCGTTGAGCCTGACCGCCGTGACCGAAATTCGGTCTGGAGTATTATGTGGCTTGCCATAAGCCACATAATATTCCAGTATATCGTAGTTTCCCCTCCCCTTCCCCCAAAATAATGACAAACAGTTCGGTATCGGAAAATAACGCAATGGCTACTCCCTTCCGTGTTGATCTATGCGTGTTTAAGTATCATTTTAGACTGTCATCAGATTGACTTAAATTATGCTAATAGTTAATGTGAAAATTAGTAACAGAAACGGAAGAATTTTTTGCCAAAAACCATTTTTTCAATCGAGCACACAGTCCATCACGCAGTTCACCTTATGATGATAAATATGCTGTGGCCCATAGACATCTACATTCATCCCAGATTAAGAATCAAAATGCATATGCGCCACCGCTGTGGATAATATGGAATGCCTCGTTTCCAATGAAAAGGGCCTCCGGTTCTATACACTCACCATACGATACACAGCAGCTCCTATCCTACGCTGGTATTCTGTGAGAGCGTGGTCCTACCCCGGTCGAGCCCATCCGTTTATGCTAGAACCATAATATATCCGCAGCGTGGCCCTCCAACGTAGAAAACGTAACTAAGTGCATGTTCAATCCAAACCCAATATTTTATTACTTATAATATACAAATATTACAAATGTTGCTTCCTCATGGCATTAAAGCTCTTAAGTATTAATTACCTGAGGAGAATACCTCATCCGCAGCAAAATATATGCGACGCCGCACAGAAACGCTTTTTTAAGCTTCTCCTCTGTTATTATTCTGCAATTGCCTAATGCACCGAAAGGAGTATTAAGATGATCGTAGAAAATTTTCCATCTGTAATAAGGACCTGAAATAACGCTCGTTATGATTTTAACTTGTAATAGGCGAATCAAAGGTTATTTTCCAGGAGGTGCCTGGCTCCTGAAAAGCGAGGGTCGATGAAACCGAAGCTGTCTACTCTACGATTTTGACTTAGTAATCATCCTGAGGTGGGCACCAGAAAATTAAGGATATGAACTGACCCACCAACCTTCCCCGTAAATAAGCCAATGTTTTAAATACACAAATGATGAAATAATTACGCAAATATGGTTTCTAAATTATCAAAAACCCTTTAATTCTTGAATTCGATCTCTAGATTAGATAGTTATTTTAGAGAGCATTAAACATCCTTACGTGGTATTCCATGCTACAGCTATATTAGTAGTATAGTTACACGAATCAGTAGCACGAATGGGTCGGCTTGACCGGGGAAGGACGACAATCTCACAGAATACCAGCGTAAAATAGCAACTTAACGCTGTTGTGTTTCGCTTTCGTATGGTAAGTGTAGAGAACAGGAGGCCGTTTTTACTGGATACGAGGCATTCCATCTTAGTCCTCACGGATGACAACGTAGATGTAGATGTCTATGGGTCACAACAACCACTTACCATCAGGAGGACTGCGTGTTCGTATATCAGGCTTATCCTACAAAAAAGCGAAGACTACGCTCTACGTCAAAGTTCACTCCCTGTCCGACCTCCTTACGAGATATTGCTATAACGCAACTAACTTATTACATAGATATATAACATTATACATTTAGAGCCGTGATAGCTCACGGACAGAGTCCAACCGCAAGCAACCGAACTTGAATCTCCGCCGGCACAATCTTATTACAATTATTAAGCTATTGCATAGCTTATATCGCGGGCTTTGAGCGCGGCGACCGAATGAAGAAATTTTGTAACGGAAAAACCTAAGACCCGAAAACCTAACATCGTCTAACGTCGTTTAAGTTCGGCAGATTTCGGCACGGTGTTTGTGTGCGTGCTACTAGACGTATGCGTATAGATTAGTTGCATGTATTGTAAGATAATAAACATATTCTAAACAATAATATAGTTTATTGCAAGAAGGTATTTAATAAACACAGACTTTATAGAAAATTATCGTTTGTCGGAAGAACTCGTTAAATAATTACCATAAACTTATAATTTCAATGATAAAAATTCCTGAATCACTTACATCTATTGTAAGATAATAAAAATATTTTAAACAATATCAACTTCCATTTATTCAATAAAAGAAATAAAATGTTTTCTTATCGGTCACCACGCTCAAAAAGTATAACTCAATTAATATCAAAGTTAAAAACAAAGAAAAAAATAGTGCATAAATAAAATAAATAAATAATTATAATTGCATAAGTTGCTAAAAATGGTACCTATGCAATAGCTTTACCGCGGCAGTACCCGAGTGCTACACGTATTTTTTATTATTTAAGTGCTGTTTTCTCCTCTTGGCGATGATGAAAAATAATTTTTTGAGTTATTTCACCATTATTTCTCTTAAGAGCACAAATAATAAAAAAACTGTGGTTGCCAAACCGCTTGCCAAGCGCAGCAACTACGGCCAAGATACCAACTGTGAGAAATCTATTGGAAAAGCCTTGTGTTCAGCAGTGGATTTTTAGTCTTTTGGACCTTTAGGCTGTAATGAACAAATAAATGTAATGTCTGCCAATACGTAATAGTGCTGCATAGCAGCGTGACGAACTCCTACCAGCGCCATAACTTTCTTTGGTCAGAGATCTAAGAATATATATTTTACACTATTACTTAACTTCCTTACCTCTGTGCAACCCTATGAAATAATAAGCGTATGACAAAATATCAATCGCATCGGGTACTATGATTTCAGCATCAGTCATGATCGTTTTGTCTTCTTCTTTTGTTTTGTTCTGAACCACCTCCCGGTTATTGACTCGAGGTTTGTCGGGTATGCACAACTCGCAAGCCAGTCCAACTAACCTTAGTGCTATTATTTGAAATACGTATAGGATGTACGGGTCAGGAGGCAAATTAAAATGCAAATACAATAAATAAATCCATGTGTAACCCAAACTAATTTGATGCACGTAACTGAAATTGATGTCAATTTTGCATATATATGTTTATTGTGTTTATACACTTTATTAGGCCCGCTATACACTACATATGGGTCGGCCACACTCATACGGAATCCTGTTTTGCCAGCAAAAATTTTTGTAGTTGTGCGACGGCTCCTTGATTTTGTGTGAACTTGCTGCGTTCAGTGAGTGTGTCTCGAATCGGAATTCCAAAACGGAATTCCGATTTTTTGTTAGTTGGTATATCTTCTCAAAACCTCAAATCATCAAGTAGATAGGTCCTCAAAACCTCACAATCACAAATAACGACTAGCGCGGCATTTTACTCAAACAAGCGCCTTAATATGAGGCGACAGAGAAATGAAACATGAGATGGGCATCTTCCTGATAACCACCCAAAGTATTAAAAAGACAGGCCGTAATGATGATGATGGAAGGTGGTGTTTAAAATACGCTGACATATGAATACGTCAATAAACTAAGCCAATATTAATATATATTCAATTCAAATAAAAGACAAGGCCCGATTATCTCACTCACTCAGTCACTACCCGACGGACGACGACGGACCCAAAAAGATGAAATTTTTGTTTTGATGAAATTTCACTAAGGTTTCCTCTATAATGTGGGCAAGGATTAAGAAAGGTTTTTTTTTTAAATTACTACGGGTTCAGAAATAAAGAGGATTTATCTTTAGAGTTCTGTCCAAGCTTTTATAAGTATTATGTTTAGCTAAAATTTTTACAAATTGTAATTCAGGCAATTATTTGGATATTACCTAAAGACACTAAAGTTTTAGTTATTTGTATATAGACTATAGATATACAGATTATGTATTAAGTCATGGATGTTGTAGAATGTGAATGTCAATTGCAACCGTGATTTGTTGTCCTGATTGCCATCGCGTGTTTCTTTGTCATGCTCACGTTCAACAAAAGGTTTGTCGATGTTATAATGGAGAGTTCAATTAAGCACGAATAACAAGGAATAACATTATAGCGGTCGTTCCGCCGCATGATGATGATGATGATGATGATGATGATGATGATGATGATGATGATGATGATGATGATGATGATGATGATGATGATGATGATGATGATGATGATGATGATGATGATGATGATGATGATGATGATGATGATGATGATGATGATGATGATGATGATGATGATGATGATGATGATGATGATGATGATGATGATGATGATGATGATGATGATGATGATGATGATGATGATGATGATGATGATGATGATGATGATGATGATGATGATGATGATGATGATGATGATGATGATGATGATGATGATGATGATGATGATGATGATGATGATGATGATGATGATGATGATGATGATGATGATGATGATGATGATGATGATGATGATGATGATGATGATGATGATGATGATGATGATGATGATGATGATGATGATGATGATGATGATGATGATGATGATGATGATGATGATGATGATGATGATGATGATGATGATGATGATGATGATGATGATGATGATGATGATGATGATGATGATGATGATGATGATGATGATGATGATGATGATGATGATGATGATGATGATGATGATGATGATGATGATGATGATGATGATGATGATGATGATGATGATGATGATGATGATGATGATGATGATGATGATGATGATGATGATGATGATGATGATGATGATGATGATGATGATGATGATGATGATGATGATGATGATGATGATGATGATGATGATGATGATGATGATGATGATGATGATGATGATGATGATGATGATGATGATGATGATGATGATGATGATGATGATGATGATGATGATGATGATGATGATGATGATGATGATGATGATGATGATGATGATGATGATGATGATGATGATGATGATGATGATGATGATGATGATGATGATGATGATGATGATGATGATGATGATGATGATGATGATGATGATGATGATGATGATGATGATGATGATGATGATGATGATGATGATGATGATGATGATGATGATGATGATGATGATGATGATGATGATGATGATGATGATGATGATGATGATGATGATGATGATGATGATGATGATGATGATGATGATGATGATGATGATGATGATGATGATGATGATGATGATGATGATGATGATGATGATGATGATGATGATGATGATGATGATGATGATGATGATGATGATGATGATGATGATGATGATGATGATGATGATGATGATGATGATGATGATGATGATGATGATGATGATGATGATGATGATGATGATGATGATGATGATGATGATGATGATGATGATGATGATGATGATGATGATGATGCCGTCAAAAACTGCCGATTTATTGCGGCGAAGCTTTGTTTTTCTCCAAAAATAGTAAAAATAACCATTTAAAAAAATATTATTTGACATTTATACTGTTTTCGAAAATGTAAGGACACTTACATTTTCTATATTCCAGATAAAAGTGTTAGAATTCTTAGAGCTATTAACATAATAAAAATTTGTAACGCATTTTACTAACCGGCGATCGCAACATTTTAATATAATAACGTTTCCACAAACCATTGCAACCGAGTGTAAAATATAATGACCACAAATCAAGCACATGACTAGTAAACCAAGACCAGCTCCGTAATTTCGCTTCATGTCCGTTTTTTCGATTTGTTTATAGAAGGTACCGAGGGATAAGCAAATAACAAGGGATGCGAAATATATTACGTCGGTTAAATTCATTATTTCATTTATTTATTTGTAAAAATTACCAAATATTAAAATTTTGAAATGTCAAAACGTAAGAATGTAAAATGTCATATAAGATTTTTTATTGAAAAAAAAAGTGAATATAAAAGTTCCTTCATCTTTGCAGGCCTATGAGAACTCCTACGTCCTGTGCAAAGAGTATGTCCTATGTCTATGGGCCTGCTGTGACTTTCGGCGGGCTGTAATGAATGAACCAATAAAAACAATGAAAAGTCTGTGCGTGAACTCAACAGCGTCTGAAAAATGTTTATTATATAAGTAGCTAAAAAATTTGGTAGCTAATTTTTAAAAATTGTAGCCAATAGGAATCAAAACGCTGCTAGACTCAGATATAGTTGCTAAGTTAGCAACAGCGTGGTCTAGACATGCTGTAGCTATATTATGGTTGTAGCATGAATGGGTCGGCTAGGCCGGGGTAGGACCACGCCTTCCCAGAATACCAGCATTTTTTTTCAGTATGGCGTAAGACATGCGAGTCTTGCCATTTTAAAAAATCGTTATAACTTGCTCAAAATGCGTGTTTGGAAGACAACGCAACTGCATTTTGATTCTTAATCGAGGATAAATATAGGTCTATGGACCACAGTATTCACTTACCATCATGTAGACTGTGTGCTCACTATTACTCCAAAAAAATGTTTTTGCCAGAAAATTCTTCCGTTTCTGTTACGTATTTTCATATCACTTAATGGAATAATTAAAGTCAATCTAGCAACGTGGTGTAACAATTATCAAACATCCAAAATGACAGACATGCCCTTCAACCTAAAATTATTTGTACTTATCTGTTTACCCAGCCGATTTTGATCAACGGAGACTATAGTTGGATGTATCTACTGAACATCTTTGCAGTTGGCATGATGACAAGGAGGAAATCCTTAAAGTGCTAAGTACTTCCATAGATTGCCTCATAAAGAGGATTTTGCCATTTTTACACCAGACGATAAAAAAGGCAACTACAGAAAATATACCTACCTTACCTACCTACCCTAAATTTTTTTTCAATATGGATTAAAGAAATATCATCATCATGTTGTAGTCCTTCATAAGACCACTGCTGAACAGAGACTCAAGGAATGCCACAAATCACGGTTCTGAGTCACCTGGATACATCGACTGCCTGTGTGTCTTACCAGGTCGTCACTCCATCTAGTGGGAGGCCGCCCTAGACTTCGCCTACCGGTACAAGGCTACCACTCGAGAACCTTTCTTCCCCATCGGTTGTCGGTTTTTCGAGCTATATGGCCAACCCATTGCCATTTCAGCTTACTAATCCGTTGGGCTATGTCGGTTACTCTGGTTTTACTTTAGATATCCTAATTTCTAAGCTTGTTCTATCTATAGCCCGCTGAGCGACCTTTTTTTCTATAAGAGAGGGGTTAAGGGAGCATACGGCTCACCTGATGGTAAGTGTTTACCGCCACCCGTGAACAACTGCAACACAAGGGGAATCGCAGATGCATTGCCGGCCTTTTAAAAAGGAATAGGTTCTTTCCTTGAGGGTCCCTAAGTCGTATCGGTTCGGTAAAATCTCGGATGGTAGTTAATTCCATAAGGAAATTGTGCGAGGAAGAAAACTTCTCTTAAATCGCATAGTGGTGGACCGCCAGTCATCCAGGTGGTATGGATGGTATCGCGAGTTTTGACGCGATGTGCGATGGTGAAATTGTGCGGCTGGAATTAGTCCGAAAAATTCCTCAGAACACTCCCCGTGGTAGATGCGATAAAATCTCTTCACAGTGCTAGTGAGTCAAGCCGATTGGAAAGTGCTCGGTCGCTGACAATTGGAACTGCTCTGCACTGGATACGATCAAATGGAAGGAGCTGGCGCTGGAGAGCCCCAGCCCAGAGATGGGAACAGTATTCCATGTGCGGCCGAACCTGCACCTTGTAAAGTTGCAGGCTGTGGGCCGGCATGAAATACTGTCCCGCTCTGCTGAGCACGCCAAGCTTTTTAGAGGCAAATTTGGTCTTCTCTTTCATGTGACCACGAAACTGCATGTCACCGAGGATTCCGATACTGGCTGAGGTAACAAGGGGAGTGCTTTGAAACTGAGGAGATACGACGAAGGGGTTCTTTTTAGCGGTAAACATGCAATTTGTGTCTTCTGGGGTTTGAACTGGACTAGATTTAATCGTCCCCAGTTCGAGATTTTGTTCAACAAAGTCTCGACTTTAGACACAAATTTGTCCCAGTACTCGGAGACGTTTTCCCGAGAAATATTGCCATGGCCGTTTTATAAAGCATCACCAGTGCTGTTGTCTGCATAGCAATGAATGTTACCGGCTTGCAACATGTCATTGATATGCAGAAGAAACAGCGTTGGCGATAGCACGCAGTCTTGTGGAACACCATCGTTAATGGGCTCGTAATCGGAGTATGCACCGTCTACTACAACCTTGATGCTCCGATCAGCAAGAAAACTGGTGATCTAATTGCATAATTTCTCGGCCCAATCGTTAAAGCCCATAGGAAGGAAACTTCATAAGAAGCGCTTTGTGCCAAACCCGGTCGAAGGCCTTTGCTATGTCCAAACTAACGGCCAACACTACCCCTTGGACTCTACTGCCTCCGCCCATTTATGAGTTAGGTAACCCAGAAGATCACCAGCCGAGCGAACGCGACGGAAACCATACTGGCGGTTACTAATTAGCTAGTGAACCTCAAGGTACCGCATGAACTGGCTGTTAATAATAGATTGCAATATTTTGGAGAACATGGTGACGGCGATAGGCGGTATAGGCGATATAGTTGGACGGATCAGAGCGGTTACCTTTTTTAGGGATCGGGTGCACGAAGACTGTCTTCCATGATTCCGGGACTACGCCCAGGGAGTAGGAGTACCGGAAAAGACACGTTAAAACGGTGCCAACTCCGGAGCACACGTCTTCAGCACAAAAGGATTGACGCCATCAGGCCCACTCGACTTGTTGAAGTCCAGGGAGAGAAGTGCTCTACGCATCGGGCGATGGGTAAACAGCACATCCTGCATGGAGCACTCACACTGCGGGATGGTTGGCGGTGTGCTCCCCCCGTCATCAAGAGTCGAGTTGGACGCAAAGACAGAGCCCAGTAGATCGGCTATGTCCTTTGCGGCATGGGCCAGTGAATCGTCCTCCCTGTGCAAAGATAGGAGCGATGGCTGGCGGAAGTTCCCTTGGACATCCTTGGCGAGAGACCATAATGCACGTGTTCCCGAAGGAAGACGAACTAGTTTCTCGCCAATTCTGCCGATGTACTCTGACTTTGCCTTGACAATGACACTTTTGAAGGACCTGAAAGCAGAATTATACTTCTTTTTAAGAGCGCTTGTATTTGCATCCCGAAACGTCGATGCGCGAGCCCATTGCTAGTAGCACTTTTGCTTATGACGTAATGCAATTTTGCAGGAGCGACCGAACCAAGGCTGGGTTCTGCCTCCGATAGGTGACACAGATGATGGAATAAAAAGTTCCATTATCTGTGTCACCTATCGGACCATCTGATCTGGACCATCCGGCGAGAAGCAAATCCGCCTCCAAGGGTAGGATGCAGAAAAAGATCGCATCCCGAAATATTGCTCTGATAAAATAGTTACTTTAAAAGTTGTGGGTCAAAAAAATTGCCCCTTAAATTTTTCAAAACCAGCAAAGAATATAATATATTGTTGCCGTCAGTGAGTGTAGTGATTTTCTGTTTACTCGTAATCGTAATCGTACTGCTTGCTAATTTATATATGCTATAAATTTACACGGCTTTTGGCCCTTGGGCGGCACCTCAATCTACTGGCTGCTGTTGCTTGATAGGAGCTAATCAAATAACATTCATGGCAATAAGTTAATGTCATTATTAAAAAGATATGTTAAGCTTCGAGTAGATAGACCAAGGTACGTACATATAATTCATCCATATGTGTACGTTTTGTTCCCACATATTATTATTATTGTGCCTAAGTGTTCAGACATTTTGTGAATCTGTCGATTTCATCAGACGTTTTACTTTATAGTAGAGCTAAACGGCCGTTTTACTACATACACATAAGATACTTTACTCATTTGATATTTTGTTTTGATAGTGAACGGAATATGTGATGTAATAAGTGTCAGTAATTCCTATTAAAATACATGATCCACGGAAATTACTTGACATGCACTTGCTAAGTCTATCGTCGTTCTCATAGATTTATTATTAACTTACGCGTCGTTCCTGAAGACACAGAGAAAAATATAGACAAGTAGTTTTTTCTACTCAAAGCAATACTTAATAGAGTTTACGCTTGGATTTTATGGAGCAATATTTACCCGCAACCTTAACGACACGATACCCTGGTCCACAACAATCGTAGAAAATTATAACGTCCTCCAGACTGAATTTCGGTCACGGCGGCATATATAGTATCTGCGCATGCCAGGATTTTTTTTCAAAAAAAGTTACCCCCCCCCCCCCCCACACACACACACTACACGTGTGGGCAGTTTACAATCATAAATTGCAAAACGACAAACATCCAGACCCGGAACAATTATTTGTAGGCTATACAAATACTAGTTCTGTGCGGAATTCGAACCCACTGCCTCCAGCGCAGTCACTCATTGCTAAGCCACTGCGCCACGGAGCCGTCAAAATTCTAGTATCGCAGTGTATGCGAAAGCAATGATGCACTCTCTATTCCCCCACTCTCAGTCTGATGGGACGGCAAGCAATCCGACAGGTTCGGAGAAAGATCAGGCGCTTGAAGCACTACCAACTCACTAAAACCGGAATAAAAGTAAAAAAATAAAGTTACAGCCTATATACGTCCCACTGCTGGGCACAGGCCTCCGCTCATTTCTGAGCGGCTTTTAGGGCAAGGAAGTGTTCGCTGCGCTGCCCCAATGCATGATGGCGAACTTCACATTTCTTCGAAATATTTTTTTTTTCCTTATTCCTCAGACATGCAGGTTTCCTCACGACGTTTTCCTTCACCGCCGAGCACGTGGTAAATCAGCACTTAAAATTGCAATTAACAATTTCATTGGTGACGGCGGGGATCGAACCCAAGTTACTCGCGTTCTGTTATATTTACAGCGAGCGTTAACCATCTGAGCTACCACGGCTCCGGAATGCTGATGAGAATTTCTTAACAGAAAAACTCAAACTATTTTTTGGCCCAGCCTGGGATTTTACAACCATTAGACCAACGAGGCAATCACGCATAGAATATGACAGAAATGTAGCCCCTGGCCACACACTCGTCTTACGCGTAGAATATGATAGAAATATAACCCCCGGCCGCACACTCATCGAGTGGCATGGAAAGTAGCGAGGAAAGTAGGCAGAGACCTAGTGTGGCCACAATACTCATCATGCCGCACGTCATGCTCCTCGTCATGCCCACCCATCGCTCCCTGTTTTGTCGGATTTTAGGCGCGAGTCAAATGACAGGCAATATAAGCGCGCATGGCTGGCCGCCACACACTCGCGCAAACGCAATCCGAATCGAGCGCTCGTTAGGAAGCACGTCACTTGTCATTAATAATCATAAATAATGTACCTATCATCATCATTTAGTTATAGTACCCGGTTGACCGAGCTTTGCTCGGTATTTTTCACTCGGTTTTTTTTTAATTCGTGTGTTTTGGAAATTATATTTAGATACAATATAGATATACTGATGAAATACGAATAATATTTTTTGATCTTAGCGACATAATAGAAAAAACTGAACTGGTTATTTGAATAAAAAATCATGAGTGCAATTAGTTTAATTTATATTTTCGTGTTTTTAAAAAATACTAAAAAAAGGGCTCGGAAAAATATATTTTCTCAAAAAAGAATGGAACTTGAAAAAAAAATAAAAAAGTCGGTCGGTCGGTCTGGGCTCGAACCACGGTATTACGATTTTGTGACCGCCCAATCTACCAATTAAGCTATTTGTAATCAATAGTGAACTGTCAAAATTTACCTTCTTATTCTAACGATATTGTAGCAGTTTTTCATTGCCTAAAAACACGGACAAAAAGACATTTTCTAAAAGTAAATCGTAGCTAGATAGATTTATTGCCCCCGAAACTACCTGCACACAAAATTTTATGAAAATCGTTGGAGCCGTTTGCGAGAGTCCGATTATATATATATATATATATATATATATATATATATATATATATATATATATATATATACATACAAGAATTGCTCGTTTAAAGGTATAGGATTACAGAGAATCTCGACGACGACTTAAGGCGACACCGCGAAAAAATGCGATTAACCTCCTTTAAACGAATAGTAGAGGACTATTATAACACCACTAACGAAAGTGGAATTTTGATATAGGTAAATTCATGTCTTTAACTTGAATTTGATTGTTCAAAAACACGATTGTATAATTTTGACTCGATCATAATTATTTGTGAAAACACCTCTAAAAATCACTATGGTTGAAATTACAACGAAATTACTTAATCTATATGCTTGGGAATCACTCAAATATATTCATAACATCAATATTCATAATTTACTTGCTCATTATTTTGATTACTTAAATCAATATTTTTTTAAAAAATATTTTCAGATTCTAACAATTTCTTAGCGGTTTTATTCGTCGCGGGCGCTACGCAATTTTAGACCTCGACGTTTTTTCAAGTTTTTATAGAAATTATGTATTCACTCGGATCAGTACGGCGATAGCCTGGAGTCACTTTTTCGATGTGTCGTCTTAAAAAGAAATATACGTTATATTTCTTTTTATGACATTGATATAATTAGCTATAATAAATATGCATAGTTCGCACGCTGCAACTGTTTCAACATCCACTGTGTCGCAAACGCGAGCGACTTAGTGCGGAGCGCCGCGATTAATTACGCGTAAAACATTTTGTGGACAGACACGGCAACATCGCGACAGCGCGAGAAGCATAGTATGGTCGAGTCATAAGTGATGTATCATAAGAATATCATAGGAATATCGTAATTTTCACGTGATTTATGGCAGCGGTTTTTGTATTTGCCCGCCGTTGCCGCTGCAACAGCGTACAACCATAATGATGTAATTTTAAACCGTTGACTCTACGGTTGCATCGCGGGGCGAATGGTAGTGTCACCATTCAAATTGAAACATTATAAATAACCCGCCTCGAACCCGCTTCACTTGTGATGATCTCGCCAAGTTTGTAGGCGTTACGGCTTCCGCGGCGCGACCTACAATCCGCACAAAATGCATCTCGTATGTTTGACATAAAACTGCAGTTTGCGATTGCGGGTAAACATGGCTCCGTGAGATCTTAGTCTTACAAACAGCAATGAATAAAAGTAGGATTAAATATAAAAATGCCCTTAAATAAGGCAAATGTGTCACAATGAAGTAAATTTGACTTAAAAAATAAAAATGACCAGTTGATTAAATAAACAATTTACTACACATAAATGTAGGTTCACAATAAAATATTTTCTAACAGAGGTATTAACTTAACGTAATGTCTGATGCAGATTTAGTCGTGTGCAAGTAATCTTATTATTAAAACTTATTTATCAGCTAATTCGCAAATAAACTTCACTAAAATGTTACTTAATAGCAGTGCGAGAATATTTTTGTGTGAATCGAAAAAATATCATTACTAAAATAAACACCTTAAATGCATTTCAGTTATACGCCCAAACTATTATCAACTAATTTGGCATATCGGAATGTTGAGAATTTTAAACTAAGACATGGCGTCAAACTCGTCGCTATAAAGATTTTGCGAGACGAATCTTATAATTAATCCTACTTCGCCCCCATCATTCTTTTTTAAATATCGAGTAAAGGTATCTAGTCTAAAATTCTGTGCTGTGCAATGCTACACGTTTTTGAAGCAAAATTTAGTTTTAATACAGATAAAGCAAAAGCAACTATTATAAACAACTGCTACACGGTCATGTAGGAAACATATCTAAAGCCTCGGATGTAACTATGCTCACACACCATTATCACAACAGATACAATGATTTCATTAAACAACTAACCTATAATACTGCTCAAACTATTAATTTAAAAGCTATTCATACATTTACTTAAATTCAATCAATTATTTCAGTGTTGTAAATTCAATTGACTAGCATCTAAATTAATATCCTATTTTATAGATACATATTACAATCACATAATCAGTAAGTTGAAGTAAATAGTCAACGACAAGTATAAAAGACAGTTGTTTTATAAAACTGACTGATTGCTCACCTGATGGTCAGCGCATCAGCAAGCAACTTCAAACAAAGAAAGCTTCAAATGTGTCGTCAACTCCGAAGTTAGTTAAAGGGAGTCCTTCAAACCAAAACACAGCAGTACACAAATTGCTGCTTGGCGACAGAAGTTGATAAAACTGTAGGCAGTAGGCTGTGAACTCAGTAGGCAGAAAAGAAAGTCCAACCACCTATAGGTCGCATACATTCACAAATTCTAACTTTAGATTTGAATTACGTTCTGAGTATACTATGCAATGTAGTAAATAGTCATCAGTAATTGTAGTTTACGAGTTAGAGTTTAAACATGAAAGGAGAGGGCTCTTTTCTTGAAGGTAAGTTGTGTGTTCAAAATAATGTTTAATAATTATGTGCCTGGCGTAACAGTACGTCATGATTGTTTTAATTAGTTTTACATTACTGAAATATGACTTCAACATACTTCATTATTCCTAAGTATGAATAAACATACAGTTCCTTTACACGCTGGGTGATACATTGTGACTATCAACGTGATGTATAAAGTGACAAAAGCCATATTTACAAACACACAAACAACTAGTTTGGCTCTCCTTCTCTCATCTTTACAAGTTACCGTTTCTTAGTCTATGACGCTTTAGTAGGCTACCCTCAGGTTATCAAAACTCAAAGATAACAACACTTGAATTCTTATTTAATTATAAGTATATTATGTATGTGTAAAATAATGTATAGGTTGAAAAACAGTTAAATATTGTATACAAATAAACTATCGCATTAAAATTATTGAAAAATGTATAAATATATCTTTAGTATTTAACAACATTTTTGATAGAAACATTTAATTTACAATCGAGGAAAAAGTGTATGGTGCAGCAATTTAAAAGCATTTAGTCAATGTGCGTAACATATACAGGGTTATTTTGCAATAACCGGCCAAATTTGAAGAGAAGGTTCAGAATAAGTAATGTAGGCAAATTGTAAAGAAAAATCAATTAAAAAAAATCTCGAGCATTCTGTGCTTTTTATCTTTTAAATCCAAAATGAGTGAAAATGTATCATTTTAACTGACATCGTATGGGTCGATCGGTGGGCAAAAACTTTGTTGCCCATAAATCACATCCAATTTGGGATAATTTCAAATAAAAGTAGACGCCTAATTTACTAGTATAACTGGAATAACGGTATATCACTATTTATATATTAGAACTTAAGATTAAAATTTGGCTACTCTTTGAAAAATAACCCTTTATACAATAACATATAAAACACCAAAAACATTGTCCTTGTTATTACGATAACCCTCTCGAAAATGAGAGAGCGTGTTATTTTTTCAATTCAATAAGATAAAATGTATACAGGTTAAATTCAGTAAAGGAATATTAACATATAGCTTCAGAAATTTCGGAAAAATTATAAAAGGCTTTAGCTAATCTACCAGATTATTGTCGCGTTCCTTGAATTTATACGGAGTTGAGAACAATATAATTCTAATTTTTATAGTAATTCATTATTTGTTCACACGATGCTGCACTATTACCATAACATCAGCTTTAAAATACAATTCTAGTTTTGTTTTATTATTCTATTTTCAAATTACACGTTACGAGTAGAAACAAAACCTTGTCACAAGATTCATTTAATATGCGAAGAGGAATGTTTGTTTAGTGTTGTCTATTTGTACATAGTCATTAGATAAATTTCATGGCAGAAATAAGAATATTGTTCAAGTTATATGTATACTGTACAGTGTTAAAACGAAATCGGGACATTCCTCAAGATACAGAGGTCCATTATGTAATATTAATTAGGTATAATACAATATAGTTATTGCAATTTATTTATCTATAATACACATAAAACATTAAATTCATACTAAATCATCTCCCACCCTGCATATTTCATTTTCGCCTAACATTCACCAATTATACCTTATTAAGAATCCTTTAACAATAAGGCATATTTTCCCACTTTTAAGCTATTTGCAGTAAGGATAGCCGCAGACGAACAAAAATACCATTTATGAGTGTTTATATGGCAATAAAAGTATTAAAATTAAAAAGCGAATAAACTGAATCTGCATCAGACACGAAAGATATCATTAAATAAACTTGCATTGTTACAAAACATTCAAAAGTCGACCAGACGAAGACTGAGACTATATATTTTCTATGGAATATTTATTAAATTACAAACTGCGAGGAAAATGAATTTTGTTTGTTAGAATAGGCTCGCATTTAAAATTTCTCTAAATATTGCATTTATTACTATTGTTATTTATTACTCACCACACCAATATGTTGTTAGAAAAGTATTGCCTCTATGCATTACGAAAAGAGATTTTTTTTATTAGATCTACTTACAATGGTATCCATTTAAATAAATAACATTAACATTAAACGAACAATTGATATGAAACTCAACAAGGAAATGAAACATTAAGTACCCTTCAATAAATAGCGTTGCTCCACAATCATATTTACGAGATGATAACATAAGAACAATTAGAAGAGAGCCACCTTATACGAAGTAATATACCGTTTATATTGTTACTTGTGTGCAATAGTCAGAGGTATGACTGAAGTGCTATAACTCCTAATTACGTTATAAATCGATTAAGTCGAAGCTTCTATAATTATGTATTAATATTATTATGCCAATTCGCATTAAAATTTCAAAGACGATTCTAATATTTCATTAAATTTAGTTACATTTTTTTGATCTTAACATTTTGCTTGATCTATTGCACAAAACACAAAGTTCGACACTATAATTATCTACTCGTTTTATATCTTTATTTTCTTTACAATACCTACCACATATTATGAAGTTAAATACAACACGCTGAACATTACGTTAATAATTACAAAATCCAACTGTCACAATTACGTAAGTCAATAATCATTATACACAATCGAGTAATTGCCGCAAGTAAATAAATTTTACTTAAATATTTCATTATAGATTTCATCGATCCTATCACATTTGCAGGATATGACGCGAGCATCAGCAGTTGTTAAACAACATATTCGGCATACCAAATAGTTCCTAGATCCCTGTTAGGCCTCTGTTTAACAGGAGTCCCAGGAACCATAATGAATTTATCCATTTGCTCTAATCTGATGAAAACAGTGAACTATTTAGATCGTCATATATATCGTTTTGACTATGTTAATACATACACATACAGATGATAAAAATGTAAATTACATAAATGTATAGATTTGTTCCACTAATGTTCTTAATCAGATTTAATAATTATTTTAATAGTATAGTTATTTCAATGAGCATAACTAAAGTAATAATTTATATATTATATATTGCTAATTTTACACTATAGGTTGAAGAGTGGCACTGACTTCTATTCAAATAAAAAAAAACATCAAAAAAGAAGGACTGAAAACTTTGATCTTTAGATCATCACCAACATCTAAACCACAGTAAACAGTTTTTGCAAATAATTCTTAAATTTACCCAAAATGCAACAAAACTTCACTTTACAAAGTTTAGTAGTCCTTTCACCACACACAGCTCCCCTTGAACCTTTGAAGCCTTTAAACGTTGGGCAGCACAGCTCCTTCTTGATTGTACAATAAGGGCTTCCGTTACTTTAGACACTGAGCAGAGTTGTTTGTCGTCAAATTAAAAAGGACGCATCCGTTACTATTTTTAATATTTTGAGATAATTGTAATTACAAAAGGTTAATAAAAAAATATAAATTAACTCTTAAGTTATCATTGGATGTGGTTGAAATGTATATGGAACCACTCCAATTGCTAAACACGGAGGAAATATTGCTTCGCGTACTTTAAAAATACTAGCAGATGCGTTTTTTCTTTATTATTTACATTCGGAAAAATGTAGATATGCATACTTTTGACTTACGATAACAATACATAGTTGACCTGTCTCTTATTTGAGTATGTAGCCCTTTTGAGCTCTGTAGGTGTAATGAAAGGAACGGCTTTACGTGACCCTGCTCAGTGTAATTGAGTTGAGGTTTGTTTAGTAGAGCTGCTATATAGCCCCCATTTCTTTAACAGTCTTACCTTGTAAAAGATCTTTTGATGACAATTAATTAGTAAATAAAATTTTGCTCCTAGTTTATAAACTACGTAAATATCTAAATTATATTTTTGAAGTACTTGTTTTTGTAAAACTATTGAAATAAAAAGTACTCCAGTTAATTATTAATATAGTTTTAATGGTATTGTTGTAGTCGAATAGCGAATTTTTATATTTCGAATCTATATCTTAATCACCAGACTAAGGTCGGTCCTCGTGTCGTATTTTAACAAGATAAGACAATTAAAGAAGTGTAGTGTATTACACCGTATGTATTAACCGCGTAAGAATATCCATATCGTCCCGTGAATGACGTAAGAGGCGACAGAGTTTCTCTCTGTTGCTGGAAGGAGATGCTGCAGTGTCTTCCCACTAAAACTAAAACTGCGATTGCCAACCCGCTTGTCAATTACAATGCGGTTCAAATAAAAATAAGACCGACCTGGATCCATATTGTGACGCCATAGCTGTCAATTTTCACTAGTTAGTAGGTAGGGTGAGCAAAACAGATATTTTTTAAATAATATATATTTAAAATCAAATACAAAAGAATCACGAAAGAAAAAGTTTAAATCGGAATCTAGCACTTCAATAATAAAGAATTTCATTTAATTAATTAATTATTCAACTTAAAATTTACGTTCGGGCTAAAAGTTGCCCTTAATGACAATAGAAAAAAATTAGTTATAAATTATTATTCAAAAAGAATTATGACTTCAATAGATTTGGTAATGCTAACAAATTAAGTAAATGAAAAGTTCAAAATTAATTTTCTTTGCAAGCCATACTTTTCAAGTGACAGTTGACAGATCGCGGCAATTCGAGGTCATTGATGTTCCTATTCTTATTTGAATCGCACTGTGTCGTAAATATGTTCCTTATAAGGCCATCTACGAGGAGAGCTAAGTTCAGCAGTAGGCTTTATACTCGGGTGTGACGGTATACGGTATACGTGCGGCGGCTGCTTGCAGTCTACTTGATGAGCTGCGCGGCGCTCTTGGAGCGTCGGAAAACGTTGGCCCGCGGGGGCGCGGGCGGCTCGTGCTAGTTGGCGCCGTTGTGCACACGCGCCGCCGCCTCCTTGGCGTCGGTGCCGTAGATCTTGCCCGCCTTGCGCGCCATCGACGCCAGCAGCTCCTGCGAGCACTTGTGCGCCGACCGCAGCGACAGCGCCCACTCCTTCAGACCAATCTCGTCCTGCACACACGTACCACTTTTCACTCATACTATACCTATACAGGGTGTTAGTGTAAACACCGTTATCCTTGAAACCAGTGGTTTGGTTTCACTTATAGAACGTAAATTCAATGAATTTTAAAAAAAACGCTATTTTCTTTCATAAAATTTAAAAAGTTTCTGTCCGACACCGTCCGTAAATTCATGGATAGCGATAGCATGCGCCCGAGTGACGTAATCACTGTAAAGATCACCGCCCGCGCTAGCTACCTACACTATATTCCAATAAAAACACAATAGGTATACATAACCAGTAATGTAACTTTTCCTTCATACTTTCATCCTGGGTTAGGACAGGCAAAAATTGATGAATTAAGAAAAATTGAGATTTTACTAAAAAAATGTAGTTATTTTTCATTGAATTTACGTTCTATAAGTGAAACCAAGTCACTGGTTTCAAGGACAACGGTGTTTACACTAATACCGGTATACGAGAGGCGTTCAATGTATTCTCGGTATGAGTATGTTAGAAAAAAGATAAAATTATGAAATATTTTTTATTTTTCAATATAGTCTCCCATAAAATCACGACATTTACTTGTTCATGAAAAAATCTTTTCTATTACCTTGAAAAAATATTCTTGGTTATGGCCTAAAAATTGCTCATTTACAGCGGATTGATGATTTTACCAACCAATGAAGTGACTGATTTTGAGGGAGGGGAGGAGAAGGTCTGATGTCTGTTGATGCTAATGCACAGACTGCAACTATCCTATCGAGAACACTTGTTGGGTCGTCACCACACAGCTCTAAAAACTCCCTACAACAGTCAACCCGCGCCTGCTTTTGCAGCGCAGAGAGAATTCGCGGCACCCATCTTGCACTGACTTTTGTGAGGTTGAGATAGTCATGCAATATGGTGTGTATTTCAAATTTTTCATCTTTGTCATTTTGACATTTTCTCTGTAGTCGCTGTGATTGGCCCACTCGGAGGGTGGGGGGGGGGCTCTTCGATGCTTTTCCCTGCCTTTTTTGAATTCACTTGACCACTTCTGTATGATTGACAATGAAGGAGCAAAGTCTCGGTAAACGGCCACCACTCTTCATGGATGTTTTTCCTTGTTTAGTGAGGAACTTAATCACCGCACGTTCAACATTATCACATTATCAAGTCAATAATTCCCGTCTTCTATGACTAAAGATTACATATTAAGAAGTAATGAAGAAATCTGGTATAAGTTAATCAACATAACCCATAAGAAGAGGATACTAGAACTCTTATCTATTGTAATCCATATAAAGCGTCGTTAAGTAGAACAAGACACGAAGAGGTGATCTTAAAGTAAACATGATATATTGTTATACACCTATTAGTTATAAATATAATGTAAGGAATAACAACTATATATTGGAAGGATTTATCCTCGATTAAGAATCAAAATGCAGATGCATTGTCACCCGTGAGGACTAAGGATGGAATGCCTCGTTTCCAGTAAAAAGGGTCTCCGGTTCTCTACACTCACCATACGAAACACAGCAGCATTAAGCTACTATTTTACGCTGGTATTCTGTCAGAGCGTGGTCCTTCCCCGGTCGAGCAGACCCATTCGTGCTACAACTATATCACTATATTACTGCAGCATGGCTCTACCAAAATATTTCAGATACTAAAACCAAGGTTCGGAAAAATCGGTGATGGAGCGGAGATTAAGAATTTCGGCACGGTTCGTCACTTAGATCTAGAAAAGATTTTATTTTCGATACGGTTGTAATTCTAATTTCGATGAAGGTATAGGTAATAAAATACTGGTTTCGCAATATCAAACTTTTTCCCCCAAATCCCAAATCAAAGGTTCTTCATTTCATGGTGCTGTGTTCATGTTTTTATAATCTTACTTCAATCGTATAGCAAAGAGCCGACATAATTACAAATCGCGAGGCATTCCACCTTAGTCTTTGCAACCTATCTGTATACAATCCCTCATAGCCTTTTATAATACTTTCTCTCTTACTCCTGCAAACCTGAACACAAACAACAGTGTACTGATACTTCGGAGCAGAAGTACGTAAGAGATTGATACTAACTCAGACAGGTTTCCAAGAAGAAATAGAGCCCGATCACCTAGTAAAACTTTTTGAGTTGGAAATAATAACGACTTTTATTAAAAAGAAAATAAAAAAATAAAGTTAAAAGTTCTACAGTTTCTTCTACTCTAAAATTATTATGTAGACTATCCATATACATACTACTCATTTCTGAGAGGTGTTTAGGGCAATTAAATGTCCACCGTGCTGCTCCAATCCAATATTTTTTATTTCTCACGCCAAGGACGTGGTAAATCAGCATTAAAATTGCAATTAACAATTTCATTGATGTCGGCGAGATCGAACTCGGATTGCTCGCGTACTATGAAATTTACAACGAGTGCTTAGTCCCTGAGCTACCACCGCTTTTAATATAATTTCAATAATAATTTCAATAATAGAGTGACAAACGAGCTAACAGTTCACTTTTTGAACCCATAGACCTGTATAAATAATAAAAATAAGACCAACTGGGGGTATATAACAATAAAAACCGACCTTTCTAGCAGTGACAGCGAACTGACTGATGATTATAAGCATGAAGGTTAGAGAACAGGAGAACGATCGCCGTAGAAAATAGTGTTCCAGAAATATGGACACCATAAGTGAGGCGCTGCGATCACTAAGTTCGCTCAATAAAAGTCATTTTCCGATCAGATGCTATACCACTTGCACATCCACGAACAATAAAATATTTCTCCATTTTTTAATGTTTCCTTTTGTCAAAAATTACAAATTTACAGAGCGTGAAAATTTTCTCACCAATGGCGCGGAGAAAATTTGTACATTATTCAACTAACTTCATCTACTTGTACTCATAAACAGCTAACTTCGCAGTACTCACTACACACTGCTCACCGACGTCAGCGCCGCTATGTATTCTACAATTTTCAAGGACAGGCGGGCTATGCTTTAGTACGTAGTGATCGCTCTCCTGTTCTCTAACCTTCATGATTATAAGCAAGTATAGTGTGCGTAAGTAAAACAAACAAATAACTCACGGTATTAGTAAGCACAATTTTTGTGTCATTCCTAGTACGCAGCACGATACACTGCTCGCCTTTGATAGATACGAAGTCCGAGGAGACCTCCTCCACAGTATCCAGCAGTATCATCTCCGGCTTAGCACTGTTCTCCAAGTGTAGTTCCAGCCTATTTGGATACAGTTTCGCGTAACGCGTCTGCCAAGCGCTGGCGAAAGGACCACCCAGCTTTTTAATGTATCCGTGCAGGATGCAGTCTGATTCTGTGAAGCAAACAAAGTATTGTTAAATCGGGGTAGGAAAGGTGCGTAATTTACGCGACCAGATTTTTATACCAAGTATTTTCTAGTATTTTGATGAAATATGTACATAATATGGAATATTTATGTAAGATTTGAAAATATTTTAGCTGTTCGTGGCGTAGCATCGGCCGCAATTTGTGGAACTTAAAAGTATTGTGAGTTGTTGGATTGTTTAGGAAATAAAATTTTGTTTTCATAAAAATAAGAAATATAATACAAATAATCAGTCAAATAACATTATATTTAGTTAGGATACTACACAGCAAACCTTTTTCATCAGCATCAAACTTCTGCTTCTGCTTGGATTTCTTTTTGAGCTCCATCTTGTCTGCCTCTTGATTGATTGTTTCAAACACAGTCTCCGCTACTTCCGATTGCCAGCGCTCGGAGATCACAAGCGGAAAATCTTTGTACTGCATTTGATCTGCTTCAGTCAACTGTAAAATTTTATTATGTATTTTATATTTAGCATTCACTGTAAAACACCATAAGAAAAATCATCACAACATCTTATCAAGTAGATGTCGTCTTCAGAGGCGACTTAAGTAAATGACTTGAAGACCTTGAAGCCTTCAGTAGACGACGCTATCACGCATTTTTTATCTTATAAGCCAGTGCTGATCACAAACCAAAAACAATAAAATAATTTAAAAACTAGAAAACTATACTTGATGGTAAACGGTGGGGTAACCGTAGATGGTACAGTGCACAATCTTAGTTAAACAGTAGTGTATCAACACTTTGTAGTTGTTCGCGACGGCCTAACAACGTTAAGAAACAAAGTTATAAAGAATATTGTTTTTGCATTAATAATTAAATTACCGACAAAACTGGATGAAAACGTGTATTAATATAGTTGTGTAGCATGTTTATAACTCTTAGTATATTTGTATATAGAATGTCGTTTTGATAACAAGTAATATAAACAACTTTTATTATATACCAAAAAATCGACCAATCACAGCGCGTCTTATCGTGGAACTCTCTAAAAGTTTTTAATTAACTGCGTAATAGTTCATACTAAAAATAAGGAAAATAATTTTATGTTCTAAAAGAGTTATAAATATGACATTGAATTAGCATATGGCTTATAGATTAAAGAAGTGTAGGGATATTTTTGTATAATTAAACGCATGTGGTAGATATATAAAAAATCAAAGAATTAATGTACCCAAATATTATGAAAATGTGGGACATATCGTTTAATAACTTTTCACAATGTTAATGTTTTGAGTAACCTTTATGATATACTAATAAAGTACCAGACTACCGATTTAATGATGTATAGCATGTTAGTGTAGCAATTACTTTTGTATAGAAAATATTGCAATTTATGCCATTTGTATAGTGAAAAGTTTATGCAATAAAGAGGCAAACGGAAAATGGCAAGCGGCTCACTGCAAAGTATTGCCAAAGTCTACCTTAGGGGCTCGGGACCCAGTACCAGTAGTAGTGTGAAGAACTACCAGTGACAGTGAAGTGAAATGAGTGGTATCCGGTGGTAGCTGAAGTGACTAGTAGCAGTATATAGTGAATAGTGAAAGTGTTAGCTAGCCGAAAAAGGTCGTAACTGACATTCGCAGTTACACATAGTGAAAGTGTTACAATACGGCCGACGTATCTTGGCGAGTCCGACCTTCGCGCAGAAGGTTGCGCAATAGCTTTTTTAAGGAACAAAATGGTGGCATGAGGCGACGTACGGGGGGCGGTGGTCTAGGCTAGAGATTGACCATAAGTAAACACAATCGACCCTTTAGTCATAAAATATCGCAATCGATTAGTTTTATTTAGAAGTTATTGATTTTTGTTTATATAAGATATTAAACGAAATAGATTTACAAATATAGTGAATTTTGTTGATAATAAACAAGATTTCGACTTAAATAAAAAAAAAACTAAAAACATATTATTTTCTCAGCTGAAAGACATAATGTACTTAAATATCAATTATCTATTAACGTCTTCTTGAGTAACGACTATTTGAGGAAAATTTAGAACCTCCTTATAAATTGCAAATAAATATATTTTTATGTCTTAATTTTAATCGATTTGAATAAAAATCGATTAAACAACACCCTCAGGCACGCGTGTTGGACATCCCTTTCTGGTTACTTCGTAAAGCTTCGTGCTTATTCGGCAATGCTCGGTACACGGTAATATTTCTCAGTCACACGTTAGCATTGGTGTCGTGTTCGTGTCGCTATCTCTGTCTTGAGCACAGTCGGTTACAAAAGTTTTCGTTGTTATTGTTGTTTGTTTTTATTAATAGTGTTAAGTTTGTTTTGTTTGTTTTATTTGTTTTATTTGCAAGTGTCAGTTAGCACTTATATTATTCGCCAAACATGCCACCAAAACATAACAGTGTGTTAAATCGCCAGGCGAGAAAAATTATTTACGATTTAACGCAATATATGAAAAAAGAAAAAGAAGAAGGCGTAAAAGATGTCGATAAAGTTTATTTAAGAGTTGCTAACGCAACTGGTGTGTCCCAACGCACAGTACAGCGGATCGCAACTGAAGGCAATATTTCGGGCTTACTTTCAGTATTCCGCACGCCTGGTAAAAAAAGGTCTAGATCAAAACCTATTACTGATATGGATAATTTTGACCAGGGAGTAGTAAAAAGATGCATACACAACTTCCACAAAACTGAAAAAGAAATGCCGACGATAAACAAATTACTAGCGAAACTCAAACGGGATATAAATTTTCAAGGTGGTAAAACGAGCTTAAAGACAATTATCAAAAACTTGGGTTTCAAGTGGCGAAAGACCGAAACCAATAGAATGGTTCTTATAGAGAAGACCGACATTCGCCTGAAAAGGATCTTGTACTTGAAGGCAATGAAAAAATACAGGGACGAAGGGCGACCAATTGTATTCACTGACGAGTCGTATGCCCACTCATCACATACAAAAGGTAAGGCGTGGTCAGATGGTTCCGCTCAAGGACTAAAGCGCCCGATATCAAAAGGTCAGCGGATAGTGATGGTACACGCTGGGTCAGAAGCAGGGTTTGTTCCGAACGCGCTACTAATGTTCAAATCTGGCAGCAAAACCGGAGACTATCATGATGACATGAATTTCAAAAATTATGAGAAATGGTTACGGACCCAACTGATTCCAAATTTGAGCCCTAACTCGGTGGTGGTTATCGATAATGCTCCGTACCACAACAACAAACTAATGGATCCTGCCCCTACATCTAATGACAAGAAGGCAAAAATGGAATCGTGGTTATTAGAAAAGGGTATACCATATGAAAAGGACATGCGTAAACCACAACTTTACGATCTAATAAAAAAAAACAAAGACGTGAATAAAAAATACGTAATAGATGAAATGTTTAAACAAAACAACCACGATGTCCTTCGTTTACCCCCATATCATCCCGATTTAAACCCCATCGAGATGGTGTGGGCTGCCATTAAAGGGCACGTAGCCGCTAAAAACGTCGACTGGAACGTAACCCGGACAATGGAGCTCATACAAGAAAAAGTAAATTTAATGGGTCAGAATGAATGGAGTGCTTTATGCAGAAAAGTGCAAGAGGTCGAACATGACTATAGGAAGAGCGACCATATTATTGACGAAATGACGGATCAATTATTCATCATTAATACAGCTTCAGATTCAGAAAGTGAGTCTGAAAGTGAGAGCGACGATTACGAAGATGAACCTATGCCAAGTACCTCACATGGTACACAAGGGGCCGACGACTTTATGTTAGGAATTTCCCCCCTCAGCGACAGTGATTAAATAATAATAAGTGTAAATAAATAAAAAGTATTAAATGTAAATAATATTGTATGTGTTTGTGATAAAATCTGCCCCTATCGAAAGGTGAGGTATCAAAATTGAATCTTTAATTTATAATGTCTCCAAAGTGTTTTGATATTTTTGGTCACTGTATTAGGGAAATTTTATTTGTACATTGGTATATATAAAAAAATGACAATAACAGTTTTCTTCACGAGTGTTCATGCGCTAAACTTCGCAGAGCCTATATTCAGACTCGCCAAGATACGTCGGCCGTATTGTAGCTAGCCTAAAAAGGTCGTAACTGACATTCGCAGTTACACATAGTGAAAGTGTTAGCTAGCCTAAAAAGGTCGTAACTGATATTCGCAGTTACATATAGTGATAGTGTTAGCTAGCCGAAAAAGGTCGTAACTGATATTCGCAGTTACACATAGTGAAAGTGTTAGCTAGCCGAAAAAGGTCGTAACTGATATTCGCAGTTACACATAGTGAAAGTGTTAGCTAGCCGAAAAAGGTCGTAACTGATATTCGCAGTTACATATTATAGTGAAAGTGGTAACTGATATCCGCAGTTACACAAGTGATAAAATCAGCTAGTTTAGTTGATAATAGCTGCTAGTCACTAGTGTTAGAAAACCACCTACTACCAATAGATCTTTGATACCACCGTACAATTTAAAGAAATCTTTTGAAATATACAGTGACCAACCAATAGTGAACAACCGTAGTTCAACAACCGTGATCAATAGTTATAAAATTTCGCGACTAATCATTCATTCGAACCGCTGGCCACTACCTTGCTATTTGTATTTGTTAATCGTGCATTTTGATTTGAACCACAGTCCACAATATTTCAGCGGCACCCACAAAGACGGCGGTGAAAGTACCCACCGGAACCTATAGGTGTAGGACGTGAGCGACTCGCGAAGTATCTTCGACAACATTTACTCCGGAGAGTTTCGCCCGTCCGGCACAGTAGTATAGCAAGTAACCCATAGTAAGACGTAGTCAGACAATGGCAAATTTTTGTGCTTCTTTGCTGCATTAGTACTTCAACAATAACGCGGCAATTACATCACACAAGTAAGAATGCTTATGATCTAAAATAAGGCCTTAAATAAGGATTTTTTCAAAATAATATTTTAACAACTGTTTTCTAATAAATCGACGTAAAAGAATTTAGAATGTATTATTTATGTTCTTAAAACTTATCGCTCTATTATTTTAACAGGTAATGTCACCTCTAGGGAAAAATTAATAATGTTTACCAAAATAAATTAATTACACAAAGTATAAAATCGATATAGGCTGTATGGTACATTATTTGTCATTTGTCTGTCAAGGGCAAAAAAAAAATGAAAGCGCCTTTAAATTTTTAATAGCAATAAAAGTTGAAAATCATTTAATTAACAAACTCCGCGCACTGGGGTTATTGATATGAAACAGGGAATTATTTAATGTAATTTTGAAGCTAATAAAAAACCCAGTTTAGATACGTAATTTTTTCGGTAGTTATCGTGATAAAACCAACATCCGAACGTCTATGTACATTTTTTGTTTTCAATTTAGCAATATAAAATAATTTTTAAGAAAACATAAGATAGATTAATTAGTGTTTTCTTGGTATACAGCTACTCATATTATCCTATAAGTGTGTTACGGTTGTAACACACTTATACGGATATTTTAGGAACACAAAATTACTTCACCTTGATTCGTCTAGAGTAAAGTACTATCTAATAACTAATAACGCTTCACGTTATGAGGCGTACAAAAGATTTTGTGATTTGCGTAGAAAGTAAGTGCGAGAAATGATGATGACGAGTGCAAACCTAGGCTACTCGACTTAACTTATCATTCGTTTGGAGACACTGTATATCTCCGAATTACAAATTGGGGCTCGTGCGTGATATTTAAAATAAGATTGGAACACGCAAAGAGCCGTGGTAGCTCAGATGGTTAACGCTCGCTGTAAATATAACAGAACGCGAGTATCCCGGGTTCGATCCCCGCCGGCACCAATGAAATTGTTAAATGCAATTTTAAGTGCTGATTTACCACGTGCTCGTGCGCGGTGAGGAAACCTGCATGTCTGAGGAATAAGAAAAAAAATATTTCGAAGACATGTGAAGTTCGCCAGACACGCATTGGAGCATCGCGGCGGACACTTCCTTGCCCTAAAACCCTATCAGAAATGAGGGGAGGCATGTGCCCAGAAGTAGGACTTATATAGGCTGTAACTTTACTTTAACTTTACGTAATAAAGCCGATCAAACTTGATAGTTTGCAGTATACGAATAAGAAAACATTAAGTTTACAAATGATTACCTTTATACCCTTCGTATCTTCCTCATCAAAGCTGCCTATATCAAAGGCGTCTGCAGCGTTGACTTCTCCACGCGGCGGTATTAGCGGCGGAGTGTATTTCTGATGGTACACTTGCTGCCAGTCAATGCCCGCGAAGAAAACGTGCTCTTTCAATTCATCCGCACTGTAAATGAATATATTTTCAATTATTACGGCTCATGAAGTCCACTGCTGAACTTTAGTCTTACCATGGATTGACTCATAAGGAAGTTATTTAGCATAGTTATTTTAGTTTATTTTATTACGTGGTAGAGCCATGCTGCAGTTATATTAGTAGTATATTTGTAGCACGAATGGGTCGGTTCGACCGGGGAGGGACCACGCTTTCACAGAATACCAGCGTCAAATAGTAGCTTAATGCTGCTGTGTTTCGTATGGTGAGTGTAGAGAACCGGAGACCCTTTTTACTGGAAAAGAGGCATTCCATCTTAGTCCTCACGGGTGACAACGCATCTGCGTTTTGCTGTAATCGAGGATAGATGTAGATGTCTACGGGCCACAGCAACCACTTACCATCAGGTGGACTGTGTGCTCGTGTGTCACCATATTCCATATAAAAAAAATAGTTTTCACGCTTGGCAGGCGGGCTAGCAACCGCAGTTTTTTTTTATTTTGTAGTAGCTTTATATTACTAAGTTTTGATAACCAATAAAATTGAATAATGTTATCGTGCTCCATGTAAATAATATTTATCGATGTTCTTTTCTACCCATATCTGTTAACAACCGAAGTCACCGAACACAGAAAATTATCAAATGTCACTGTTTTTATTGATACACAAACTCAAGAGTACCTAGGTAAGAAATAAGAAGTTATCTATGTTCATAACGTGGAAGTCGCCGCGCTGAGTGGTTATATTTTGACTAGGAATTTGGGGACCATGGTATGTGTTTTACATGATGTCTTTGCTCATTAAGTTCGTAAGGTTTTCCACAGGCAATCCACCCTTTGTATTATTGTGGTCATATTAGAATCTTCACTTTCTATAAATAGTTACACACATTTACTCATAAATTCGCTATCCTGTACTTTTCTGGTAAGATTATGAAGATCACTCAATTTGTCAAAGATATTAAAATAGTTTTGTTCATAAACAGTATGGTACAAAATTAATAATGATGCAAGTAGCATATACAAGAGTAAAATTATTCGATGGTTAGTTACTCTGGTATAACATGGTATTAGGTGGAATCCACCCTTAACACTATTTAATTATTATTTATTTATTTATTCTTTTTTGTACACCACAATACAGAAACATCAATATAGTTAAAACTAATTAAAGTATGTACAATAGGCGGTCTTATCACTGAAAGTGATTTCTTCCAGACAACCTTTGCGTAGAGGAATGATGCAAACAAAAGTTACAAATAGAGGGGGGCATACAAAATAATAATAAAAAAAATACAATAATACATACAAATAAAAGTAAGTGAAAGTTATATATAAAATATCATATAATAGATTAAATGAAAAGAGTAAGAGAAAGGTAAAGTAATTTATCTAATAGCGTTCTAAATAATACGATTTAACAAAAATTTTGAAAGAGTAAAGAGATTTAGCACGACGAATATGGAGAGGTAAGGAGTTCCACAATTGCAAAGCAGTTACGGTGAAGGATTTCTTGAAAAAGGAAGAAGAGTGCAAAGGTGTAGAGAGAGAAAGATTGATGGAGGATCGAAGGAACCGATTATGGGTAAGAGAAAGATACTGGAAACGGTTTTTTAAATAAAGAGGAGTAGAAGGATTATTATTTTTTTAATTATTATTACACGGTTAAATAACTATGTAATAATAATATGGTATTATTTAAACTAATGTTCCGTCACGGTTCTTTGCACGATGTCATCTCAAGAACTCATGTCTCTATAATGAGTCCCTTGGTTTTAGAGCTTAGTAGAATATTTAGAGACGTGGGCATTAGATCCGACAGTATGACTGTGGATGCTATAATTGTTCAAGCAGTATATAGTTTAGTACCAGTATATAATAGTGCAAGCAATAACTTGACAAAGTTTTACCGCAATCTGATGAACGGTATGGTAGTGTAGTACCCTACGAAATACGAACAAACAAACATTAATATTTATATATTAGGATATTGTTTAATCTGTCTATAGACAGACCTGTAAATAATTAGAATAGGCGTTATTTTAGCAGTTGACTTGTTTTCTATAATACTAGAACTGTAGGAACGGTTGACAATAAATTATTTTCGAAATTATGTTTATATTTTTATTGTGTATAGTTAGTTATACCAGTTAAATATTTTCCAGTACTAATTGAATATTTAAGCCTCGCGAATAAACCAACATACCCACAGTTGAAACTCGGAGCAAACTCCGTTTTGTAGTTACGAATAAAAACGTAGATAGACCAACGCAGCGTCGATCTTGATTTTATATGAGGTATAAAGCTTACGTCTAAGGCCTAGGTATTAACTGCCACATTTATTTATTGTATAGCATTATTTTAGTATGATACATAAATAGAATGGACGTTACGAGTAGGCCTAGATATAGAACTTTTATCGATACCTTTTTTCACACTGTCTTATCTCTATTATTAGTTCCGTGGACACTCATTTCTTAGAGGTCAGTGGGAGTTTTTATAACACTTATTATATTCGCTAATACTAAACGCCAGGTTTATTTTAGATTGATGATTATGAGTTAAAACCTAAAGTTTATCAGGGGTTATAATAGTAAATTGCACAGAACATAATCTCAAAACAACAAAATATTACATTACAGTTCGCAACACATTTTAATATGCACTTTAAAATTTTAGTACTTTAGTTTATATTTTATAATATGCATAAAACAGGAGTTCAATGACACTTAAGACTTCATCATCATCGTTACAGCCCTTCACAAGTCCACTGCAGAACATAGGCCTCCCCCAAGGTATGCCACAAAGTACGGTCCTGAGCCACCTGCATCCATCGACTTCCTACATGTCTTACCAGGTCGTAACTCCATCTAGTGGGGGTCGCCCTACACTTCGCCTATCGGTACGAGGCTGCCATTCCAGAACCTTTTTCCCCAACGGTTGTCGGTTCTTCGAGCTATATGGTCCGTCCATTGCCACTTCAGCTTACTAAACCGTTGGGCTATGTCGGTCACTCTGGTTCTACTGCAGATATCCTCATTTCTAAGTTTATCACGCAGAGAAACTCCGAGCATAGCCCACTCCATAGCTCGCTGAACGACTTTGAGCGTCCTCATACGGCCAGCAGTGAAGTTCACTTAAGACTTACGAGTACTTAATTCTTTTTTGTTGTAACATTGTCACGTTTTATATGAATCCTTTTAGCCGTTCGAGCATGCTTAAATGTCAACCCAAATAGTAAGAATATAGACGTAGATTTGCGCGTAGTACGTGAGTGGCTTACCCTCTGCCCTTGCAGCCCAGGCGCTTGTTGACGTCGCGCTGCAGCAGCCCCTCCAGCAGACTCTTCAGGCTCGGGCTGAACGACTCCGGCAGCTCCACGTTCTGAAACATATTGTAATTCTATTGCAGAAATAATTCCATCTTTACAACCAACATCTTATTCTATACATATTAATAACAGATAGGATAATAAATAATAATATTAATATAGATAAGTTAAAAGTTAAGTAAATTATAAGTTAAGTCAAGATAATATTTTTATTACAAAATAATATTCATAAAGCCGTGTTATAGCTATTTTACTATGGAAACACGTATGGGTCGGCTTTACCATTGGAGCGCTCTTACAAAATACCAACGTGAAACGAGAACCGGAGACCCTTTTAACTGGAAACGAGGCACTCTTTCGTAGTACTAAGGAGTGATGAAGGAGTGACAAAAAAAATATTGATTCTTAATTAAGGATTAATGTTAATGTCTATGGGCCACAGAATCTACTTATCATCAGAGGGACTGTATGCTCGTTCGTCACCCTTATTTTAATGGTTAACAAAATGGAATATAATGATTTCTTATATTTACACGAACACTATACATTGATTAAAACTACTTTTACGGATTTTATCGCTAAACCCAAGCATACCACTGTAAGACTTCAAAACACAGTTAATTCATTCTGCATAGATCGGACCAAAGACAATAATTAAAAAGCTGAAGGTACTCCGGGTTAGCTTTAACATCGGAACGTCAGTCACCTCAGTCCCCCGTGACCATGGGTGCTGGAAGGCACCCGAAACGTCGGGTGTCAAAAATAAATAAAATGCGATAATATCCGTAAAAGTAGTTTTAATCAATAAATGGAATATTATATGGCCGGAATCATTTAATGGAATATTATTTAACATATATGGCTGGAAGTTAAAACTGTTAGTCTATCACCGGTTTTGTCACTTATTCTCATGTTTATCAGCCATTCGGACAGGAGTCTTTCTAAGAGTAAGGATGATTTACATAATCACCAGGCGTGTCAAGCACATTGTCGGTTAAAATACCAGACGTAACACAGCTTTGAGACGCTGCTTTTCATCACCTTTCGAAGTATTTAACATAAGTAACATTGTAACATAAGTACCTATATAAGAGATGTCGTTTGCCGGCAGCGTAATATATATATATATATATATATATATATATATATATATATATATATATATATATATATATATATATATATATATATATATGGCCTATTTAATCTATTGAGTATTATAAAAAGCCAATAGAATAAGATCTTAAGACCTCCAAAATATGACAGTGTAATTAACTTGTAACAGTCTGATGTAAACCATCGGCGATGGGAGCACTGTTAAACACGATACAATTCGCCGCCATAACCGCCGGCCTAACGCGGCGATTACGAAAAATATTTTCTACAGAGGAGAGGCCTATTTCGAATAAATACGAACTGATTATGAAGTACTATTAATAATATCCCGACCGAATTCAAATTACGGTAGCCAGTCTCTACGAACTATCGGAGACTAGCCATCTGCGTAGGGCAGGATTATAATGCACGAGTGTGTGCGCAAGCACGGATGCACTCTCTATTCCCTCATTCTCTTTGTCCATTGGGTCGGCTGTCAGACACTACCGGAAAAAGATCAGGCGTAGAATTAACAGCTCTACGTGCTTCCCTCTTGACAAAAAACCAAATACCTGATTGTGGCCTGTTCCGGGATTCAAACCCAGAACTACGTGAAAATGCAGTTGTATTTACAATGCGGTAGTCAAATTAAGAAGAAAATACATAATGGTTATCATCATTCATCATCATTACAGCCCTTCACAAGTCCACTGCTGAACATAGGCCTCCCCCAAGTAATGCCACAAAGCACGGTCCTGAGCCACCTGCATCCATCGACTTCCTGCATATCTTTCCAGGTCGTCACTCCATCTAGTGGGGGGTCGCCCTACACTACGCCTACCGGTACGAGGCTGCCACTCGAGAACCTTTCTTCCCCATCGGTTATCGGTTCTTCGAGCTATATGGCCGGCCCATTGCCACTTCAGCTTATTAATCCGTTGGGCTATGTCGGTCACTCTGGTTTTACTGCGGATATCCTCATTTCTGAGTCTATCACGCAGAGAAACTCCTAGCATAGCCCTCTCCATAGCTCGCTGAGCGACCTTGAGCGTCCTCATACGGCCAGCAGTGAAGGACCACGTCTCAGATCCGTAAGTCATCACTGGCAGCACGCACTGGTTGTACAATCTAGTTTTTAGAGATTGAGGTAAACCTGACGAAAAGATATGTCGTAATTTCCCGAACGCTGCCCAGCCGAGTTGAATCCGTCGATTGACCTCTCGGTCGAAGTTGGACTTACCTAGTCGGACTATTTGTCCCAGGTAAACGTACTCGTCAACAACTTCGAGCATAGTGCTCCCAACAACTACCGGCATAGGTGTGACATGGACATTAAACATGATCTTTGTTTTGTCCATGTTCATCTTAAGACCTATCCGTTATAACATAATGGTTATGCCGCCATCTATTTCAGACCAAAAGATGTTTACCAGCTATTTCCCCTACTCGCCTTTTACGACAACCGCAAAGAGAGTGATAAAATATTTCACTGCACCATTTCACGGCGAATGGTTTTGTATTCATTTATTAAGATATAATTTATAGATATAATATAATTACAGGGCTGTTTATTCTTATAATGTATACATTTCATCAACAAAAATTGTGAATAGTATAAAATTACGACTGGAGATTTATCAATAATATAGGCATAAAGTGTAAGACATTAAGATATATTTTTTTTCTTCTATTACAAATCAAAATCAAAACGCACTTATTATTTAAAATTTCAAAATGCTTAATAAGCCCATCAATGCTTGGCTCTTGTTATCTATTTTGTTTTATGGTTCAAAAGAAACAAAATATTTTGAAATTATCGTGTAAGCTGGTATCTGTTTAATTCCGGCAATAAAACAGCTAGTCTTATTAGTAAGATTGATAAGAAGTTATTTTGCAAGGTGTAAAAAGTTATGAAAGAGCAAGAAAGGAAGTGATAATAGAGGGAGAAAACAAGAATGTTGATATTTACCATTGTTAACGTCATTTTGTCGATCTCGTGCTTGTCCTTGGTCTTGTGTTGGCGGAAGGGCGAATGCCCCTTCAACAGCTTGAAGAGCATGCAGCCGAAACTGAACCAGTCCGCTGAGGAGTCGTAACCCGTGCCTTTCGAGAGTACTTCGGGCGCCATGTAGCCGTGTGTGCCCCTGTGAAGGATACAAATAATAGATGAGAAATTCATTTAACCCATGGACTTAAGTGGTTGCATAGTGGTGGTGTAAGAATATGCAGTAAAGTATAGTTACAGCCTACCTACGTTCCACTGCTGGACACAGGCCTGCCCTCATTTCTGAGAGGGTTTTAGGGCAAGGAAGTGTCCGCCGCGCAGACCCAATGCATGTTGACGAACTTCACAAGTTTTCGAAATATTTTTTTCTTATTCCTCAGACATGCAGGTTTCCTCACGATGTTTTCCTTCACCGCCGATCACTTGGTAAATCAGCACTTAATCATTTCATTGGTGCCGGCGGGGATCGAACCCGGGTTACTTGCGTTCCGTTATATTTACAGCGAGCGTTAACCATCTGAGCTACCATGGCTCCTAAGAATATGCAGAACCCTATATAATTCCGTGGGTGTTGTAAGATGCGAGAGAGGGAAAGTGAGATAGAAGATGGACAGGAGCATCTTCCTGATAACATCTGAAAATAATAAAACACTGCAAATCCTCTGACTGATAAGCGTAGCATCTAATGCAAAATACCCTTATGAGGCATTCTTTGGGGCGACCTATCTTCAACAGTAGACTTTTGGCAGGCTTAAATGAATGATGAATTTAGTGATTTATTATATTTAAGTTCATGTTACATAATTACCCTGATCTCATACAAATTAAGCCAGTAATCGGATGCCTCCAACAATATGCAGTGTATACGCTGTAGTCAAAGACAAATTAACAGGAAGTATACAAATGATTTTTGATATGCCTGTTTAGATCGATGCTACTTTTTTATGTATACAGCAGTAAGAGAGAACACAAAGATGTTATAATGTCACTCACAACTGAACTCGGAAACACAAAGTACCTAGTAGAGTAAGTAGATTAGAAAAATAGCTGATAAAAAGTACCAACGCTTTTGCGGCAAGACTAACGCAATTTTGTAGATGCTGCCATGCTGCAGCTATCTGGTATAGTTGTAACATGAATGGGTCGGCTCGACCGGGGAAGAACCACGCTCTCACAGAATACCAGCGTAAATAGCAGCTTAACACAGCTGTGTTTTGTAGGGTGTAGAGCCGGAGACCCCTTTTACTGGAAACGAGACATTCCATCTTATTGCTCAAGGGTGACAACGCAGATAGATGAAAATGACTATGGGCCACAGGAACCACTTAATATCAGGTTTACTGTGTGATCGTTTGTCATCTTTATTCTATAAAAAAGTCTAACAAATTGCACGATAGTTACAACTACTACACTTGGTGGTATATTAGATGGTATCGTCTAATTTACTTATTTCTGCCGTTCAACAGCAGTGCCTGCACTGCTGTGTACTAGTCTGGTATAGAGAGCCAATATATTTACTGTGAAGCATTTCACCTTAGTTCCAAAAGGAGACAACGCATCTGTATTTTGTAACATTCTTTTCTAGCTGGCTGCAGGACTCCACGACTTGTAGATACTTACTATCAGGCGGTACTGATCCGTTTGTCACGGCAGTTTTATAAAGAAAATTAAATTCAAATTGATGACTTACACACTAGCGTGTGGTTTCTTCTTTGAGAAGTCGCATGCAAGTCCCAAGTCCGATATTCGCACGTGGCCGTGTTCGTCCAGTAATATATTCGCTGGTTTCAAATCCCTGTATACTATGTGGCGTTTGTGCATGTGTTCCAAACCTGTGAATTAATTAAAGTAATATCTGTTTTTATATTCCACTCTTAACATACAAAATTTCACCTGCTCCAAGTTCAAAACGTAATTAAATTAAGTTTGTATAAAAAGAATATTTATAATATTAAGGAATTTTTAAGGTTCCGTAGTCAACTAGGAACCCTTATAGTTTCGCCATGTCTGTCTGTCCGTCTGTCCGTCCTCGCTTAATCTCTGTGACCATTAGCACTAGAAAGCTGAAATTTGGTACCAATATGTGTATCAATCACGCCGGCAAAGTGGTAAAATAAAAATTGGAAAAAAATGTTTTATTAGGGTAGCCCCCCTATATGTAAAGTGGGAAGTGATTTTTTTTTTAATTTCAACCCTAACGTGTGATATATTGTTGGAAAGGTATTTAAAAATGAATAGGGGTTTACTAAAATCATTTTTGATAATGTCAATAAGTTCGGAAATAATCGCTCCAAAAGTAAAAAACAATGTGCCCCCCCCCCCTCTAACTTTATAAGGACTTTCTAGGAAAATCATTTTGAACTTGGATGGAAACAACAGTACCCACTACCGGGAGCAGTTGCAGGAGCGCGGAGCGCTGCTGGAGCGCGAACATAATGGATACCCACCTTTAAACTCATAAGTGGGAACACTTATTGTGACGGACGGGAAACTACGGAACCCTACACTGAGCGTGGCCCGACACGCTCTTGGCCGGTTTTTATTGGATGATTATAATAACCCTCGGGAATGAAGTGATTGCTGTTTCTAATTTGTTTTGTGTTGATTAATTGTGATCGTAAGCTGTTATTTAAAAAAAAGTCCCGCTGGATTTCTTGCTGGTTCTTCCCAGGACAGAGGTTTTTATCCGAACCAGTGGTAATTAAATAAATTGACTTCCAATAACTATTATTTATAATCCATATTGAATAAAAAAAGGTTCTGCGTCTGTTACAGTTGCAGCCTAAACAGTGTTTATTTTTGTAATTTTAGGCTTAACTTCTTATTCATGGGTAAAAAGTTACAGAGGCATGTGTGAGGGAACAACGTTATGGAAAACAAGTGCGCGGAGTATCTATTTTGGTCCGACCAAACGTAATTTGCATTTTCATTCAGTTTCCCTGTCGATGGCTTATTTCACAAAATCATAAGTCGTACATGATCTCTTTTATTTGTCAGCTCGCTTGAATACGACCGAAAACGTTCTAAAGTTATACTAAGTTTGAAGTCTTTAATAACTTAAACAGCACTTTTAGCAAGAACTGTTTAAGTAAATCCATAAATTCTACATTTTTCTTGAACAGTCTAGGGTCACCGTTCGCGTAAGCTTAAAAATATTCTTTGTCCGACCGAATTTAACCTAAAAAGAAATAAAGTATTCGCACAACGTCAAAGATCTTTGAGATCAACTTAGTTCTATGTTTCATCGTAATGTCTCAAAGGTTCTGGATTTACATAAATTCTAAAGTTAACGAGAATAACGTCGCGGGAAAAGCTCCCTTGTCGTAAAAATTTTAACGAATTTTATATGCTGATTTAGTATGCGCTGTATACCTACTGCATTTTGCAGAATTTAGAAATTTTGAATTTCATATGCCTATGGTTTAATTTTATTGTTCGACTTGCACTTGCGAAATTCCGCTCGAGACTAAACCTGTTTGGGGCAAAGGGAGCAAGAAGACACAGGCGCCCCCTGCCACGTTATCCGTGAATTGCTGCGACATCAGGGGACTTCATTCAAACCTTAACGCCGTCCTACCATCTGGAAACGGTGAAGCCGGCCTTGCTCTTTCTAACCGAGACTCAGGTGTCCTCTCCGGCTGATACTTCGTAACTCTCCTGTCCGGAGTACAAATTAGAAGACTCCTTTGTGCCCAGGGCTGGAGTTTGCGTGTACGTCAGAGAGGAAATCTGTTTTCGATGCCTCGGCAGCCTTGAAGATCCTGTCCATCTTATGGCTGCTAGTAGACAGCGACGACCTTCCACGTGTCTACGGGTGCCTTTATAGATCCTATAGCGGTAATGCTGACGCAGACCGACTCATCAAACACGTCCAAATGACTGCAATTTCCTTGCTACAACATATTTATTCCGCAGAGAGCGTGATACTTGGTGATTTTAACAGCCACCACGCCGAATAGCTCTGATATGATCTGAATGGAGATCTGTTTGTGACTTTACCTTGGCATACGATCTTACACAATTGGTTACTTCGCCTACGCGGATTCCAGATATGGAAGATCATACACCTTCCCTGTTTGACCTTCTGCTGACCTCTCATCCGGACTGATGACGTACTCCGTTGATGCCCCTCTTGGCTCCTCGGACCATTCTCAGATTCATAGTACGTTGCCACTCACTCTTTCATCGCGGTTGCATTCTGCAGCCTGCCGCCGTGTTTGGCGTTATAGGTCAGTCGATTGGGCCAGCCATGGTTTGGTCGCTCTTGCAAAATTGCATTATGCGATAAGCAAGAGTGCTACCGGGCTTGGGCTGACACATCGACGTCTCGGGATGCAAATACCAGCGCTCTTAAAAAGAAGTATAACTTCTGCCTCCAGGTCCTTCAAAAGTGTGATCACCAAGGCAAAGTCAGAGCACATCGGCAAAACTGGCGAAAAACTAGTTCGATTTCCTTCGGGAACATGTGAATTCTGGTCTCTTTCAAAGACTGTTTAAGGAAACCATCTGGATGCTTGGCGGTCCACCACTGTACGTTTCACTAGGAGTTTTCTTCCGCGTACGACCTCTCTGTGGAATAATTTACTACCGGCGATTTTTCCGGACCGATACGACCTGGGGACCTCCAAGAAAAGAGCTTACTCCTTTCTAAAGGGCCGGCAACGCACCTGCAATTCCCCAGGTGTTGCGGTTGTTCATGGGCGGCGGTAGTCACTTAACATCAGGTGAATCGTATGCTCGTTTGCCCCCTCACCATTTAAAAAAAATTTTTTTACATTTGTAGTGAAGTATACAGTAGTGTGTTTTCTTGCGCCCCCCTGACATTGACAGACTTTTTTGTTTAGGAATTAACGCGTATGGCCTCTCCAGTTGTTTTAATACTCAAAGATAATGCAGTACCATGTATTTTGAATTTAAAAGATAAAAAGGAAAGAATTTTTGAGCTTCTTTTTAATTTTATTTTTCTTTACCTTTTGCCTATATTACTTATTCTGAACCTTCTCTGTAAATCTGGTCATTTATTGAAAAATCCCTGTGTAGGGCTAGAAACTGCCCCTCGTTAAGTATCGCCGCACCGTTCACCTAGTTTCCTTGCAGCTATTTTGGTACTGAACTCGAACGAACCGCTTAAAGTTGAGATTGGGAGAAATATCAATAACAAAGGAAAGCGGTCGGTGTACTCCAGAGGCATATCCCAAAATGTAGGAGCCAGCGCCAGCGAGCTGCTTTTTGCGGTGAGGGGTTTGCAGCAGAATCAGATGACACTTTGAAGTATGAAGTTAATTTGTGTCAGGTTTAGTAGTGGTAGTGGTTAAGCAAATCTACTCTTAGCAAAGTAATTTTGGTCCCTTTTTTTAATTAAAAATGGGCTCTCCAGATTTCCATTTGGCACGGGGGCAAAAATGAGGTCTACGATGGAGCGAGTTTGCCCAGGAGAAGCTAGTTAAGACGCACCTTGAAAATGTCTAGGTTATAGGTACTTTGAAAAATGGACGCAGGACATTCCACTCCTTGGCTATGCGAATTATAAAAGAAGACTTATAGTGCTAAGTGAGGTATTCGGAATGTCAACCAAGTGTGAAGTAACTTGCAGTACGTCTGGTACTCCGATAGGCGAATGGAGATGGTGGTATAAACTTATGAAGCTCAAAAGCACATTCTCCGAAACACAAGCTGTAGAAGACCGACAAACGAGCAACTTGGCGGCGGTGAGCTAAGCTGTGAAGCTTAGTTTCCACCAGCTTTTTGTCGCCGATAAGCTTCTTGGCTCTGCGATCCACTAAGTCGAGTGCGGCAAATTATTATTTTGCTGAGCCATCCCAAAGATGACTACAATACTCCATGCATGTTCGGACTTGAGCTTTGTATAAAGTTAAAAGCTTACCATAGGTAGAATACCCAGTTTTTGGCCGCAGCATGTGCTTTTGAATCAATGTTCCAGAGTTGAGACTCAACTGCATGCCGAGAAGCTCAAGATGACCTCTACAGATATACCTCGTAAATTAGGAGTCAGATCAAATGGACACTGTTTTGCGGAGACCAGACAGGCGTTGAAAGTGACCAAATTGTCGTCACCCCATTTGGAGAGTAGACTTAAGGTCGCAACTACCCGCAGCTCCAGTCAGCAAGCTTCCAGGATTTGGGCACTGTTCGAGTTTTAAGAGAGAGGCGGTACAGGAGACAACCCAGGCGCACAATGATTAAGTACGCTTGCAGGAATGTTATCAGGTCAACTATTCACATCCAGGTTTTGCAAAGCTCTACGTTTCTCTTCCATATGGATGGTGGCCTTTGGAATCGAAGAATCACACTGAGGTAGGGTTGGCGGTTGTTTAGAGCCAGCATCTAGACGAGAATTGTTCGCAAACAGAGATTCAAATAAGTATACCTTCTCAGTCACGGAGTGAGTCAGTGTTCCATAAGGTTTCTTCAAAGGTGACAATGACGGACGGCAAAAGTTCGATTCGACGGCCTCGAAGAAGGACCAAAATTGCTTAACACCAGGAGGGTAGGATGCAAGTCTGGCCCCTATACGACTGACATAATCGAATCTTGTCCTGCGGAGAGCCCGCTTGCAGAACTTGGCAGCAGAGTTAAAAGCTCTTTTCTCCGCACGAACCCTTTGTGCCCTAACTTTGCGACCGCGAGTGAAGAGAGGCCTGGTAGGCGGACTCTTTTCGGGTCTCAGCACGAGCACAGTCCGCATTATACCAGGGCCGAACCTCATGACCGAGCGGGATGTCAGAGAACGTAATAAAATATCCTAATTCCTGCCGTATCACGTCGGCAACCGCATCGGCAGAGCAGGAGGGTTTATCCGATGAAAAGCACACGTGCCGCCACAAATAAGATGCAAAAAAGTGCCGCATCTCATCCCATTCTGTTGACTCGTATCGTCATACTATTCTCGTGCCCGCCGGACGGTTATCCGGAAGTGAGATGATTGATACGGATATCACCAACCAGTGATCGGATGATTCCACCAGAGCCGTGTTTCAATCGATCAATTCATCGTGATCACATCGATCAATTCAATCAGTGATCTGAGACAGATACCAAGTGCCCGTCTGGGTCTGCTGTCACCAGAAGATCCAAAAAGCAATCAGATGTATGTCTAGCTACATCTGGTACTCGCATCACTATTCGTTCATAAGTTTGCGCACCTCTCTCTCAGCATGGTCGGTTATCTCGTATGGGAACAACCAATCCTTATGGTGGGCGTTAGTCCCCGAGAAAAACTAGCTCCGCAAATGGATACAATGGCGAAGCGAGGGCTCCACACTAGGGCAAGCCCAAGATATGGTTTTGTTGTTTTTAGCAGTTTTATAAAAATACACCAATCTTAATCTGTCTCCACTCTTTAGTTTCATATTCAGTGCTGCCGAGGACGTGTTTAACAAAGCACACAGAAGGCATACTATTGTTAGATAGATTGTATGACATATCAGCAATTGCATTCATTCGGTGGCTTTGAAAAAAGCTGTTTGGGGTTGCTTGAGCGAAAGAAAAAGATATTTACATATAATACTATTCATGACCAAAGAAAAAAACCATGAACAAAGTACAAACAATCTATGTACAAAAAAATTATTTACATTTTAAATCGAATCGTCTCTCTTTCTTAAGGAAAGATTTGATTACGTCCGCGTAAAACGTTGGTGAACGATTTAATTGTACCAATAACTGTTTTTCAATTGCGATAATTGATAAGTCTGAAAGACGCTCCTGACCTTGTGTGGGAAAGGTAAAATCTTTAAACTTTGTTGAGAAAATCTCAACAAAGTTTAAAGATTTTACCTTTCCCTCGCCGACAAGCACTCTACCACACTTCAATTCATCACAAGGAACACTATTATCCTCTATTTTCACTAAAAATCTTTAAAAAGCATAAATTTTCACATTGCAATATTCATTCAGTCAAGTAAACAAACAGAGTAAACGTTGAAATGTGAAGTTAACTTGCAAACGTATCTCCCGCGCGCCCCCGCACTCGACAACTTCATACCAAAGCCCGGCTTTTTGCTCCATACTAATTTGCTATACCGGGTCCGGCGATTGAACTGTCCGTATGGGAAAATAAATTATTTTTGTTAATTTTCAATATTTATTTATACGCTTTTTACATGTGACAATAGATGGTTCAAAGTTATGTTATGGCTTAGTCCTATGGAATAAAACCGCCTTTGGGCATCATCACACACACATCATCATCGTAGTAAATACAATGATGGTGTGTGATCGATAGAGACAGGCAAGAGCTCTCTACAGCGGTGTCCACCAAAAGCCACATAGCAGAAAACCCTGAAACCTCATAGCAACGGAGACGCCCTCAGCAAATGTCATTGCGGACGTACACGCAGACCCCAGCGCGCCCTTTTGAACTTATTTTCAAGCGTGTAACATGGGTAGTCAAGGTACGCCACATCAGACGGAATTTTTATCTGTATCTCCGTTAAGAAGTGAGGTGCACTTTAAGAAAATGCCGCCATTGTTTAATCATATTCATCTTAGTTTGTTTCATGTTAGTTGGGTGTTTTTTGGTGGGAGTGGCAGCGCTTTCTCAACTGGCCCCGATTTCTCAACTGTTTAGTTGAGAAATCGAAAGGGTGAAACTAAAAGCATCAACCCTATTGAAAAAACATTATGTTCAAACAATACGACGGGAAAGACAAATCATTCATGTAAAAGCGGAATTACGACCACTGTAATATTATACGACGTCTGATAGTAATACGAATTTCAGTCAGTAGAAAATTGGAAAAAGATGGTATGAGTTATAGGCAGCTAAACATCGCTAGAAACATACATGAAAGAGAGATTGAGTCTTTATAAGTTTTAGTACACATTTTGACAATATCCTATTTTTATTATTATATATTAAAGTTTTCTATTACGTACTTTAACACATATTTGTTCTCCTTCTTTCTTTTTTATGGCGGTTTTGATCATTCACCAATGTCAGCGTTAAAGGGTTTATTGAGTAGAATAGCTCAGCACATACAAATACTCTGCCCGTGTACAAAAAATTGTGATAATACAAGTATTTTATATTTCTTTAAATCATTAGAACAGAATTTTTAATTCTAATGATTGGACTGAATTGACTTGAATTACCTAGAACGAATGACAAACACAGTTGTTACAGTAGTGTGTTAATACTGACAAACATTAAAGTTTTATGCTATTGATGTTAATGAAATCCACACAGAATATTTACAAAATGAGTGTTTCTGTAGGTAGGTAGTGTAGGTAGGTTTCTGTAGGTATTTTTTATTTATTTTTTTATTTTATAGGATAGGGTGACAAACGAGCACACAGTCCACCTGATGGTAAGTGGTTGCTGTGGCCCATAGACATCCACATCTATCCTCGATTACGAATCAAAATGCAGATGCGTTGTCACCCGTGAGGACTAAGATGGAATGCCTCGTTTCCAGTAAAAGGGTCTCCGGTTCTCTACACTCACCATACGAAATACAGCAGCATTAAGCTACTATTTCACGCTGGTATTCTGTGAGAGCGTGGTCCCTCCCAGGTCGAGCCGACCCATTCGTGCTACAACTATACTTCTAATATAACTGCAGCATGGCTCTACCACGTATCAAGGTTAAAAGGTTAAAAGTGAGTCAAAATTTATACGACGAGGGATGTCAGGAGGGAGATGATCATAGAGTGTACAAAATAATTTAGGACAGTTAAAAAAATATGGTCGGTAGTTCTCTCATTTAATCCACAGAGGAAGCTATCCTTGATCCTCGATTTGGCTGGTACTTGTGTGCAAGCATGGCCGATTCTTAGTTTACAGATAAGTACACGTACGCACACGTAACGTGTCGTAGTACGTACGTCATTTCTATTACGTACTTTAACGCATATTTGTTACCCAATATTTCTAAACAGAGATATACTAAAATGTTTTTTCCAACTATGATTTGTTTGAGGCGGTATCTCTAATATATTCGTAATAATACAATCACGGCGTCTTAAAAATTGACTAAGTGTTAAAATATTTTTGAGCACCCGACAAGCCGTGTAATGGCCGTTTACAAAATTGCCAAAATACGCGATTTATTTTCCCGCACCCTTTCCAACGTTGGACAATAAGACAGACGGTGGGTTTACATCTCTACGTTGTGAATGTTTTTCGTTTTACATGGGGAAATGCCTACGCATACCCGCCTCGCGCGGGTAAGGACGGATTATTTCAGAGCCCCATGGTGTTCCAATTTCGCCGCATATTGGCAGGGCCGCGGGAACGCTTTCGCACACATCCGTGGCCCCACCAGCGTCTGCCTCTACACAGCGGCCCTTCTTCGAGAGAAAACAACATTTCCCTCATCTCTTTCTCAGACAAGGCGGACCAGAACACATGGCGCGCCACGGATGCCCCCGTATCCGATGCGCGATAGCCATGAGGCCTGGAAAAACGAGCTCGTAGAAGTACTAGCCTTCCTGACCCCAGCGGCGGATGTGGTCTATGGCTCCGCGGTCAACCAAGATTCGGCTGCGCAGGGTAGGGAGAGCGGCGCCTCGCAATACCGACACTCCTCTCCCCCACAGCCCCATCAGCACCGCATTAACTGGGCGGCCCCGTCAGTCGCGGTGGTTAGGGAGAGTGACGCATCGCTATACCAATACCCCTCTTCCTACGAGACTCCACCTCAGCACCTCGTCTGCAGCGGTAGGGTGAGGGGCTCTCGCCGCAGCCCACCAACACACATCCGAAGTGGGCTCGTCAAGCCCACTCGGAGTGGCCACCTTGGGCTAGCCGAGTAGGTTCTTCTTTTTTCACCGCGAGTGACCAAGCTACGGCTATTAAGCCAATTTTCATTGTGGGCCACAACAACAGTATTTATTAGTCGCGCCAGGACAAGCCGGAAACCCGTTCGGCCTGGACGTTGTGAATATATGTATAGCTATCGAGGTTGAGGGAAAGCGTCTTGCTTCGTAATTTTCTTCGTAAATACTTTTGTCACGCTTTACACAATTTTCAATTAACTTTTAAGATTTTAATTTATCTGTCTTGCTTAATTATGATTGTAAAAGACAAATTGCTCATGTACGTAATTTTGTACATATTGTAATCATTGACTTATATATTACTAGTGCAAGGACCGGGCCGACCGAACAACTAAAACGCCAGTGCGCTGGCCCTAAAATAACAGTTTAGGGCCAACGCGAATCGGTCGACAGTAGTGCGCGCGCAGGACAGATTTGTCTGTCATAAATATGTCTAGTTGCGTGGTAAAAGAATGCAAAAATTACGAAACAAAGATTTATAAAAAACATGGGATATCGTATCAGTAAATAATCTTATATTAATTTTGTTACAATTAAATTATTATATAAACGCATTTTTAAAGTTTTATTTTACAGTTAGTTTAGTTACGTTACCAAGATTAGGCCAGGGCTGGATTCAGACCCTCAAAAATATTGTACATGGAAATTAAAATTATACTATTTTAAATAAATTATATCACGTTTGACGTCTCATGTTTCTTTTTTCCCATGTGCCGGGATTTTGGCGTCACGCGTCTAGTTTATAGATAAGCGTTTTATTTTTTGACGATTTTATTTTTATTTCTGTTTAATTTTTGTCTAAAGAACTAAGTGTAAGTTAAATTTTTAATATTGGTACCTAGTAATATTTTATATTCAATTAGAGTAAAACGAAAAGAATAGTAAAGAAACCATATCTGCTTAATTGAATCTGAAAATCTGATTAATAAAATATTTTGAAATTCTGTTTTCAAACTGATTGCTTTTCGAGCATAGGGTTTTTATCTTGGTAGCCCCTCATTAAAGTTGTATCAAGGATCCAACATAAATGCATTGATCGAGCATAATTATATATAGCTAATTCTAATTTTATTTAAAAAAAACGCGGTACTCTGTACAATACAAAAATTCTCGATATGGTAGGGTTAATATTAAAATTTAAAAGGACCCAATAATACAAGTCGACCTTTAGGTAAAATTATGGTATTTTCGCTTTGTAGGTATTATTACGATATTATATACTACAAACTATGAAATAATGATACAATTAGGATAATTATACTACGAAATCTGACCCTGGTTACGTCGTGTTTTGATATGACGTTTGTATTATGACAGATGCGCTACTTTTTCTTGTATGAAAAAGTTATGAGGAAAATATTTAGAAGGGCCTATCTTTCCTTTTGAAATCATTGATTGTAATGCCTGATACGCCGTCGAATAGGTCGTCTCAAACAGGGAAGGGCCATGCTTGCATAAAATACCAGACTTTTACACTAGTAACAAGGCATTCCATATTCTCAGGGGTTACAACGCATCTGCATTTTGATTCTTAATCAAATTTAGATATAGTGCACTGACTGCTCGTTCATCCTTACTTCTATTTAAAAAAAATTGTGATCTCAAGAAATAGCAATGCATACAATACTGTCGAATACAAATGAGTGTTAAATTAAGTGTTAACCGGCTTTGACTAAGTTGGCATAGCGATTTACTATTTCGTGGAATCGTAGTTAAGCATTACCTACTCTCACAATTTATTTAAAAAATAGGCAGGCAAAGATATAAAACGGGCAGCGGCATCTAAGACGCAAAGCGTTTGCCACTGTAATCGTCAAATCTTTTGTCTAGTTTTGTAATTGTGACTTATGAAACCCCTTTACGAGTAACGTAATAAAGGCAGGAAGCCAACACTGGACTGTAACAGTTTCCCAAAACTTCATGATTCAAATTTTCAACCATCAAATGAATTTTACGTAACATCGCTTTCATGCGGAGCATTTATGACATGCGTCATGACATATTATGTCTACATATACACTTGGTACTCTTACCTAAAATTACTTCGGCGGCATAAAACTTCATCTCTGCTTCGTTGAAGACGCCATGCTGTGAGAGGTGGTAGTGGAGGTCACCGCCGTTCATCAGATCGAGGATGAAACATAGCTTATCAGGCGTGTGGAACGCGTATGTCATGCACACGATGAAAGGGCAGTCCACCTGTGATATATTGTGATTGTTAGTACAGTGACGTCATTGTTATTTGTGATATAGATCTATAATAGTATATATTTGTATAGTACCCGGTTGACCGAGCTTTGCTCGGTATTTTTCGCTAGGTTTTTTAAATTCGTGTGTTTTGGAAATTATATTTAGATAAAAATTACATACTGATGAAATACGAATAATATTTTTTGATCTTAGCGACATAAAAGAAAAAACTGAACTGGTTATTTGAATAAAAAATCATGAGTGCAATTAGCTTAATTTAAATTTTCGTGTTTTTAAAAAATACTAAAAAGGGGCTCGAAAAAATAGATTTTTTTAAAAAAAGAAAGGAACTTGAAAAAAAATTAAAAAAAGTCGGTCGGTCGGCCTGGGCTGAACCATGGTATTACGATTTTGTGACCGCCCAATATACCAATTAAGCTATTTGTAATCATTAATAAACTGTCAAAATTTACCTTCTTATTCTAACGATATTGTAGCAGTTTTTCATTTCCTAAAAACACGGACATAAAGATATATATACAAGAATTGCTCGTTTAAAGGTATAGGATATAATGTATATATATATATTAGTTATATTAATACTTTAATAAAAGCAGTAACCTTCTGCAATTTAAGACAGAATATACGAAGAGAGAATTTACGATTTTCCTTAAGTTCCAACTACGTTCTACGTGGTAGAGCCATGCTTTAGTTATTGAATTTTAACCAATTTAAAAAAAATAGAGTGCTCTCTAAAGAATAATTTACTTAGAACTTAACGTAATATGTGGTATCTGTAATATTACATTTCGGATTTACATTCAGTAAGTTTGTTAGTTCAAGATTTATGGTAATTATATTTGGGAGATTATTATCGATTAATTAACACATACTTGTCCGTTATTGCTAATAAATTTAATGAAATACATCGTATGATTCGTATTAAATCAGATTGCTAATTGTGAATATAAGTTATTCCTTGACGTATTAACTTATAGGTTTCATATCATTTATGAATCATAAGCTCAAACATCAAATAAAATATCTTAATACTTTGAGTGGGCAACTTATATGTAAATGTACTACAAGAATTCAATAAAAAAATGAGAATAAGTACCTATATGTTACGCATAACTTTTATTAAATGTTATTTTAAATTTTGACATAGTCATCCTTCAGTTAATACCACCATGATTTAAAAATGTATTTTAAATTTATATTTTTGGTTGTAATAAAGATAATAATAGTTACTTTGCAACCATCCGCTCAATTAAATAAAATGATGTGTCTTACTTAGTTTGAAGAGCTTACTTACATTACTTACTTACTTACTAGTACTTAGCGGTCAGCCGCCGTAGAGTCTACATCACCTGAAGATGCCTCGTGTAGAGGCCAAACACGTGTCGTATTATCGTCAATGGTGTGTCTTTCTTAGAATAGTGGTGCTAGGAGTAGTGGTGCTGGGATTAGTGGTGACGGGATTAGTGCACGCAATTGAGGGAGGGCGGGAGGTGCTCTTCAAACTAGGTAAGACACACTATTTTATTTAATTGAGCGGATGGTTGCAAATTAACTATTAATATATTTATTATCATGGATTTCCGCAAAGTAACGCCTTATTCTATTAATTATTTTTTGTTGTGTTAGCCAGTATGATAATAATTGTCTATGGCTGATAAGTTGCCAAAGTTTTTGTTATTTCTACACAACTGTTAAGATACAAAATGCAAGATATAATAAAATAATATAATTGAAACGGACAGATCGTTTATGTCCTCTCTTTATGTTCTCCCCTAAGTATGGGCAAATATTTCAAAAATGCGTAATATGGCACATTATTGAAAAGGTAAGTATTTAGCATTGTAACAAAATGGTTGATAAGAAGAATTTGTCAATTAAGTGCAACATGAAAAAATAAGAAAATTGTTTAAAAGTGTAGTAAGCAATGGCAAATTCTTTAAAAATAGTAATTTAGTATTCTGTAAAACCTACAATTAGTCACTATAGATTTTCTGTTCAGAACACAACGTTTAAAAATTCAAAACAATGCAGAGTATGTGTACATTCGTACAATGTACCTAAGTAAACACGCGCTAGAAGAGCTCGCAATCGAATGGAACGTTAATTTGAAATCAATCCGCAAAACTGACGTAAATTGAAATGAATTGAAAACGCAATGCGACAAATATAGCCGAAGCGGACGTCCAGTTACGAATTGCAAAATACCATTAAAACCAATAAACCATCGGTGAAATTACGATGCGTTACGACAAGCGGAAATATTAACTGTGTGTATGATGAACGCACTGCCTTTGTTTACCCAACGGCCGTGTGATGGTAACGACTGAATGAATCATGCAAACCAGTTACAGTGTCGTTGCAGTACATTATACTTCTACGGGCGTAGTTAAGGTAAAATGTACGTGACGTCAGTTGTAATGTCAACGAAGTGCTGTGACGCGCAGGAAATATAACATGTATGTACATATTAACTATTACAAATACAATTTAATGTCTTTATGAGAGTAAATAAAATTTAGAATATTTCTGTGTAGATAAGAACCTTTGTTAATTTATATTCTTGACAGAAAATAGACCATATAATACATATTATAAAGGCGACAGTGGAATGTAAGCGATAGTAGCAGGACAAGTCAGTGAAGTTGTAATATTGTTTAACGAACTGACGTAAAAAGTTAAGCTCTGGCCTGCATTAAATATTGAGAGGGTTTTGTATGAAATAGGGTTCAACACCGGGAAATCCCTGTACCGAAAATACCGGAAACTCTCGGTTCTTTTGAAATAATAACGATGGCCTTCAGTAGCAGGCTACTGAATGGGTTTCGCCATATTCGGTCGACTGCGAATTTTAGAGTATGCCACTCATAAGTATGTATGCGAGGTGTCAAGAGAAAAATGGAAAGCAATTATTGTTTCTCTTGATATCTCGAAGACCTTTGACAGGGTCTAGTACGCTGAATACTAGCCAAAATACTAGCAATGTCTTTGTTATCTTTTTAGTTTAGCGTATGGCTTATCTCCTGGTTTGATTGGCTGAATAAGACACTTTTTCGTGAACGGTTTCTGAGTTGTGGTCGAAAGCCTTGGAAGAAAGACACTAGGGGGTCTTTTATTCGAAACTCTCTCTATGTCATATCAATGACAGCACAGTTATGGAGATATCAGCAGAGTGCTCGGGCCATACGAAATCATATCCAGCCCGAAAAAGAAAGCTATGGTCTCTTCAATATTTTGAAATTTCTTTCCAAACCTAAGAAGGCTAATTGAAAATTTTAGTTCACTGACTTCTAGGAATACTTTGAAGTTATTCTCGTTAAAATAGTACAATTAGGTATATATTCTTTGTTTTTGCCTTTAATACTAGATATTACTAATGTAACCAGTCGTACCTTTGACTATTACTTTCTCCTTAACTGATTGCACTTATCATTGAACGAACCCTAGCTCAAACCGAAAATACCAAAACAGCCGGTAAGTCCCGATTCCTTTGAAGACAAATATCGAAATTCTCGGTTCTTGAATAGAGGTACGGTTCGAAAATCACTAAAATGATGTAATAAAAACACGAAATACTTTTGAATTATTACTTTTGATGATGCACGTCGTATCAAAAGAAGCTATCACTGTATCGAAAATATTTGTAATATCATAAGTGCACAAGCCAACACAGAAACACTTCGTTGCATTCCTATTTCTCATATGTTCCTTTGCAATTACATATGCAATTATATTATATAGGGACTAGCACAACAGACACACTTAGACCAAAAAACAAACAGTTTGTTATATGTATGGACTAAAATTTTCGTGTACGTATGACATTGTTTTTATCTTCTAGTACTGAAGTTTGTAAACCTGTGAAAAGTCTATCTTCTTTCAATAAAGAAAAAACTGAAGTTCCACACAAGACGATTACTATATATTGTTTTACGAAGTGGAATAGTGGATAGTCGTGGAACCTTATAGTGGTAAGACAGTCAGACGAAGCGGCGCTATTCGACCGCTCGTAAAAGGGTCAGTCATTCCACAAAACAGCTAAGTGTGCGTTATTGTTACAATTTAATCTGTAAGCTGATTACACACGGGGAAAGGAAACACATTATTTTTTATTGGCGCCGCTGTCTTACTATTTCAAAAAAATCACGTTGATTTGATCACACCGTATATAACATCACGATTTACAGTTCAGTAATAGGCATTATTCCAATGATATTGAATACTACAATCATCATCATCGACGTCATCATTACAGACCTTCACAAGTCCACTGCTGAACATAGGCCTCTCCCAAGGAATACCACAAAGCACGATCCAGAGCCACCTGCATCCATCGACTTCCTGCGTGTCTTACCAAGGGTCTCTACACTTCGCCTACCGGTACGAATCTGCCACTCGAGAACCTTTTTTCCCATCGGTTATCGGATCTTCAAGCTATATGGCCTGCCCATTGCCACTTCAGCCTACCAATGCGTTAGGCATTTCTAAGTTTACCACGCGGAGAAACCCCGAGCATAGCCCTCTCCATAGCTCGCTGAGCGACCTTGAGCTGAGTCTCAGACCCATAAGTCATCACTAGCAACACGCACTGGTTATACAATCAAAAAAAAATTTTCAGATTTTGACGTTATACCTGACGAAATTTTCCGAACGCTGCCCAGTCGAGTTGAATCCATCGATTGACCTCTCGATCGAAGTTGGACTTACCTATACGAACTTATTGTCCCAGGTAAACATTCTCGTCAACAATTTCTAGCTTTGGAGCCTTGGTTCCGCTCAATCGCAGTATAAAGCATCGCGCAGGCGACTAAGAGGTGCAGCCAATAGCCTTATGAATATCTGGCAGACCATGCTCTTCTAGGTATCCTCTAGGAAATTAATCCACTCTTCGTAAAAATTAGTGGCTGTCCGGACTTTTAAAAGTACATTAACAATGTCGAAGACTTCTTTACGATATTTTAAACATTTTTTTAAATGATAGGGTGACAAACGAGCACACAGTCCACCTGATGGTAAGTGGATGCTGTGGCCCATAGACATCTACATCTATCCTCGATTACGAATCAAAATGCAGATGCGTTGTCACCCGTGAGGACTAAGATGGAATGCCTCGTTTCCAGTAAAAAGGGTCTCCGGTTCTCTACACTCACCATACGAAACACAGCAGCATTAAGCTACTATTTTACGCTGTTATTCTGTGAGAGCGTGGTCCTTTCCCGGTTGAGCCGACCAATTCGTGCTACAACTATACTAGTAATATAACTGCAGAATGGGTCTACCACGTACAAAAAAACCTGGTCGGATTAAAATATGTCTTTTAAATAAAATAAGTAATAAAATAAATGAGTCCAATTAATATTAATTTGAATAAAAAAAGAACCATCAAAACCGGTAGTAGGTAGTTTCGTGCGTTTTCTATTTGTATATCACATTTCATAATCTACGATATTCATATATATCAAATGCCGGCCACGTGGCAGCGGCAGTAAACAGTAAAAAATTTACAAATACAACTAACCATATTGAAAAAAAACATTCATTAAAAATTTATGATTTCTTAAATTCAGGCCATCTAGCGTCTATTTTACGTACCACCTTGGGTGTCCATCAGTTCTTTGATAAAGTGACTACTTGAATGAAGTAGGTGACGCTACTATAATTTTACTCCAAAGAAAATATAATATCTATGGGTGTAATATATATATATTAAAAGGATTGTTACATTCATTTCCTATAAAATTAAATTTTTATGCCAAACTTGTAATTTAAATTATAATATTAAGTATACAATTTGCCGTATATGTATTTCATATTTCATTTCATTTGAAGGTTTTACTTCTGTCGCGTGTGAGCTGTACGCATGTTTTTTTTTTATTTTAAATTTAAAAATATGGTTATGGGAGGTACTTGCTCTAGTTGCATACACCCGTTGCACACTGAGCAATCTGCGAATTTCTCTTCAAGAGATATGACAAATTTTTTAACCACCCACAACGAATATTAATTTTAATTGCGAATTTTGGCAATGGGATTCGCTATTTAAATTATAAATTATAAATTTGTAAAATTAATGCTAAATAAAATATGTAATATAATTTTAATAAAATATGTTACATAATTTATAAATCATTCAGATTGAAATGCACAATAATGTCTCGCCAGGCTTATGTCGAAGGAATAATAAGATTTAAGAGTCGCAATATTAATTCCAACTAAATAATGATATTTCAATATCTTTTATCTTTATATAATATTTTCTTACTTGGTACCCTCGTAATTTCAGCTTTCAGACTCAATTTAGAATTTTACTTGCAACGGTTTACTACATATTGTAATGCCGATTTTACCTAAGGAGGAAACGGAGGGTGTCCGTACCCGAAGTCAACGCCAGCAGGAGACGGACCAGAGGAGATTTGGTGGTGCAACGCCGCAGACGTCGGAGGGCCAACTGCCAGCCACGGAGGCTGCGGGCCCGTCAGTAGCTCCTACACCTGCAACACCTGACTTAGGTGCTCTGATGGTGATGCTGCAGGAGCAGGCTCGCCGGTTGGAAGAGCAGCTGCGGGGCGGACAAGAGGAACAGGTCCGTCGTTTGGAAGAGCAGCTGCGGGGCGGACAAGAGGAACAGGCCCGTCGGTTGGAAGAGCAGATGCTCCTCATGAAGGATCTTCACGCTACCTTCGGGAAGGAGATAAAGGAGGTGAAGGATAGGGTTGCTCTGCATGACAACCGCCTGTCGGAAGCTGAAACCCAAATCGCGAAAGCTGAAAACCGAATCGAGAAAGCTGAAACCCGAATCGACCAAGTAAACTATCGGGTTGACAACGTAATGGCTGACATGAAGAAATCACTGGACGAACTCAAACTTGGAGATGGAGCTACAGCTCCCGTAGTAGCTACAACACCTTCGCTACGTGGGTTCAAGGTGCCACCGTTCGACGGTACCTCTTCCTGGTCAGCCTACAAAATCCAGTTCGAGGCTGTTATGAAGGCGAACGGCTGGAATAAAAGTCAGGCCATGACTGCTCTCACACTAGGCCTGCGCGACCAGGCCTTAACAGTTCTGGAAGCTCTCGGTGAGGAAGTGACTTATGAGCAACTCCTTGAGGCATTGGAGGCGAGATATGGCGACGCTCACCTGGAACACGTCTTTCGTGCGCAGCTTAAAGATCGTGTGCAGCGCATCAACGAAAACCTGCAGCAGTGGGCTCTAGAAGTGGAGAAGCTGGTGCGAAAAGCATACCGGTCTGTACCTGCGCTCATTGAAGGGAACCTGGTGCAGACATTCATCGACGGCATCCGCGACCTGGAAGTCAGAGCTGCTGTGAGGCTCGGGCACCACGAGACGCTTAAGGACGCCTTGGCCCATGCACTGGAAGTGGAAGCCGTGCGGCAGGATCACCGTTCCCATCGCGTCAGGGAGGTTGCAGCAGCTACAGTTCGCGACCGCAACAAAGGATACAGCCCTAGGTGCTATGGCTGTGGGGAAAAGGGCCATCTTCGATCCAGCTGCCCTAAGCGAACCCTAGAAAGGGTAGGTGAACGATCCCAGGAGGGTAGTGCGGCCAACAGCACCGCCCAGCAGCAGCAGGGAAACGAGTAAAAGCCAGAACTGCGGGGCGGGTGCTGGCTGATGTTAAAAGAGCCCCAAGGATCTCGATCTCACAAACCCATGATGGGAACAGTCTAATCATCAAGGGCGAGGTCAACGGAATGCCGTGTAAACCGACCATAGACACTGGAGCCTCTCGTACGGTTGTTAGTTCCCAACTTATAAGTCAGTTCCTTACGGACTCCGTATACAACCGAGAACGCATTAATTTGGTAACAGCCACCGGTCAGCGTATACCCGTCCGTGGAGAGAAGGAGATGGAGTTGAAGCTAGGCAACGTGATCTACCTGCATAATGTCATCGTGGCTGATATAATGGACGACTGCATCCTAGGCCTAGACTTTATGAGGAATAATTGTTGCGAGATCGACGTTAAGCAAGGTGTTTTGAAATGTGGACAGGAGGAACTTTTTATGGAAGGTGCGTTACCAGGGAACGTGTACAGCATTAAGAAGATTGTTCTTCCGCCGAGATCGGAAACGATTGTTCCGGTTAGTCTTCCTCGAAACGCTGGGCAAGCCCACCGTTGTGTACTTGTGGAAAGGGTAAACAATGACCTTCCATGGAAAGTAGCTCGAACCTTGGTCAGGACCACTGACATCTCAGGAGTACGTGTGCTGAACCTTTGCGACCGGGACCAGATTATAGAAAAAGGCACACTGGTTGGCACTTGTGAGGAAGTGGATTGGTTACGTCGGTGCCAATATCTATCGACTGGGACCCCCAGCAAGGATGCAGAAACGAGAGTGACCACACTTTTGGAAGACTGTCGCAGTGTTCTCTCCCCGAACGAATTGGTCAAGGCGAAGAAGTTGTTACTCAAGTACGCCGATGTATTCTCATCAAACGATGCTGACATAGGAAAGACTGGTTTAGTTCAACACAAAATAAACACAGGTGAAGTGTTGCCTATCCGTCAGCGGCCAAGACGATTGCCGGTAGCACGTGAAAAGGAAGTGGAAACCATGATTGAAGGAACGGTGAAGGATGGTGTTATTGAACCTTCCTCTAGTCCATGGTGTTCGCCAGTGGTGCTGGTGAAAAAGAAGGATGGCAGCATGCGGTTCTGTGTTGATTACCGCCGTCTGAACGACGTTACAAAGAAGGACAGCTATCCCTTGCCAAGAATTGATGACACGCTGGACATGCTTACAGGAGTAAAATGGTTTAGCACGCTGGATCTAAAAAGTAGCTACTGGCAAGTTGAAATTGACCCTAAGGACAAGGAGAAATCTGCGTTCTCGACGGGAAAGGGTCTGTGGCAATTCAAAGTAATGCCGTTTGGGTTGTGCAATGCTCCAGCAACGTTTGAAAGGCTGATGGAACTTGTACTTACCGGGCTAATTGGCGATGCCTGTCTGGTCTACTTGGATGACATCATCATCGTGGGCCGTACGTTTGAGGAACACCTTCAAAACCTGGAACGCGTGCTTATGAAGATTCAGAGTGCCAACCTCAAGTTGAGCGCGAAGAAATGCTCACTATTCCAACGGCAAGTTAACTTTTTGGGGTTTGTAGTATCGGAAGAAGGTATCCGCACAGATCCAGCGAAAATCGCCGCTGTCAAGGATTGGCCGGTTCCAAAAGACAAGACGCAGGTTAGAGCATTTTTGGGTTTGTGCTCCTATTACCGGCGATTCGTGAAGAACTTTGCAGATATAGCCAAACCTCTGCACAAGCTAACCGAGGAGAAGCGACATTTCTGCTGGGATGAAAGTTGCAATATCGCATTCCAGGAGCTCAAGGACCGTCTGTGCAAAACACCTATTTTGGGATACCCTGATGCTAGCAAAGAATTTATAGTTGACACAGACGCAAGTGATATAGGACTTGGCGGTGTGCTGTCTCAACGGAATGGTGACCAAGAGGTCGTGATAGCGTACTTCAGCAAGTCGTTGTCAAAACCGGAAAGGAACTATTGTGTCACAAGACGCGAATTGCTCGCTGTGGTAAAGTCGTTGCAGCATTTTAGCAAATATCTTCTGGGACGAAAGTTTCACTTACGTACTGACCATGCTGCACTAAAATGGCTATTGCAATTTAAAAACCCAGAAGGACAAGTTGCGAGGTGGATTGAACTACTGCAGGAATACGACTTTGAGATCGAACATCGCAGCGGGAAATCTCATGGCAACGCAGATGCATTGTCAAGAAGACCTTGTCCTGAGGATTGCAAACATTGTACTAGGCAAGAGAGTAAGGAAGTGGTATCCGTGAGGATGCTCAGGGCAGACCACCTCAGCAACGAGTGGAAGGACAGCTTACTACATGCACAGCAGGAAGATCCGGACATCAAGCCGATTCTGGAATGGATAAAGGCCAGTGCTCCCAAGCCTAAGTGGAGTGACGTCTCAGCGATGAGTTCGACCACTAAAAGCTATTGGGCCCAGTGGGACAGCTTGCTGCTTCAGGATGGAGTTCTGTGTCGTAAATGGGAAAACGTTCGGGGAGACAGCTGTCATTTGCAAATGGTTGTACCTAAAGCTAAAGTACCGGATGTTCTACAGCTGTACCATAATGATTGTTCAGGAGGCCATCTGGGAGTTAAACGAACTCTACTGAAGATCCGAGAACGGTTTTACTGGGTCCACTGTCGAAACGATGTCGAGGACTGGTGTCGCAAATGTACAAGTTGTGCGGCTGTAAAGGGACCTCAGACTCGTAGTAGAGGTGCATTGAAGCTGTACAATGTGGGTGCACCATGGGAGAGAATAGCCATTGACGTGGCGGGGCCGTTTCCGGAGAGTGAAAGCGGTAACAAGTATTTCATGGTTGTGATGGATTACTTCACTAAGTGGCCAGAAGTCTTCGCCATTCCAAATCAAGAAGCTTCAACAGTTGCAGATAAACTAGTTCATGAAGTCTTCTGTCGTTTTGGAGTACCTTTAGAGATTCACAGCGATCAAGGAAGGAATTTTGAGTCTCAAATATTCCAGGAAACTTGCCGAGTTATGGGTACTCATAAAACAAGAACGACTTCTTATCACCCGCAATCTGATGGAATGGTGGAACGATTTAATCAGACATTGGAGAGGTACCTAGCAAAAGTTGTAGACAATCGGCAACGAGATTGGGACAAGCACATACAACCGTTTTTGTTGTCATATCGAAGTTCTGTTCACGAAAGTACAGCAGTGACACCAGCTTTCGCAAACTTTGGAAGAGAATTACGGCTGCCTGCAGACCTGATCACCGGGATACCACCTGATGCCCCACGCAGTATAACCGATTATGCAAATGACTTGAGGAACAAAATGAATGACATTTATGAGCACGTCAGACAATCGGGCCAGGAAATGTCTGAGAAAATGAAAACCCGGTACGACCGCAAAATGAACAATAAAGGGTTCAACGAAGGTTCATTAGTGTGGTTGCACAATCCAGTCCGCAGCAAAGGGAAATCTCCTAAGCTTCAAGCTAAATGGGACGGCCCGTACCGGATTGTAACCAGGATCAACGATGTGACCTACCGGATACAGAAAGGCGCAAGAGGGACTCCTAAGATCGTCCATGTGGATCGCTTGGCGCGTTATTATGGGACCGATAATGCTCGGGACGAGCATGTCTTAGGAGGGGGCAGTGTTGTGTGAATAAGTCAACTAGCGCCATCTAGTGTCAGGAACGAGAGCGAGGGGAGCTTTGCAGAGAATGACATCACCGATCTCTCGACCGACAGCGCCGCCCGAAGAACTAAGTTTCTGGAAAATCTATACTCGATTTCTCGGTACCTTGCGCGTGTTTACTTGAACATTCCGGATGTTTTGCTGATTTGAATAAATAAGTGGCGCAAGATGCGATCGAGACAGAGTTTAACTCGGCGACACAAGCGAAGCTTCGGAGCGAAATTAAGTGAATTAGTGTGTTTAATTATTAGTGTTTTTTAACTTTAATTTGTATAAAGTAAATTAAAGTGTTAATTTAGGTAATTTTATCGGCAATTTTTATTGTCACGAACCTCAAGCTCGTAACAATATAATATTATTCTTTTATATCAGACGGCATATATAACAGTCTATTAGTACTAGACTAGTAACCTTATTATTCTAATTCTTCGGGTATAGATTATGTAGAATACTAGTTTTTTTTTTCAATAAAGCAAGGGTGACAAACGAGCACACAGTTCAGCTGATGTTAAGTGGATGCTGTGACTCATAAACATCCACTTCTGTCCTTGATTACGAATAAAATTGCAGACGCGTTGTAACCCCTGAGTATTAAGATGGAAATATCTCGTTTCCAGCAAAGAGGATCTTCGGTTTTCTACACTCACTATAAGAAACACAGCAGCATCAAGCTGCTATTTTCCTCCGATATTCCGTGAGAGCGTGGTCTTTCTTCATATATTCGTGTTACAACCATAACATAGCTGCAGAAATGCTCTATTACCTAGATTAAATACTTTTGATAAATTAAGACAATCTATGGCTTTTAATTAAATTCCGAAATAAATCCCTACCTAAATCTCATTACTATGCAACAAACTTTATACGGTTACGGTTAATTATAATTGCATTGGTTTTTCCGTAGTTTGTGAAATTGTAAGTATTTAACATTTAAACAGTTGACGTTGTTTGATCAATCGCGTTCTCATTTAGTTTTAAAACAGTTAACACGCTTAATAAATCGACAGGACGTGCATTTGGTTACGAATTCTATATTATCGCCCCAATTAAAGACTACGATATTATTACCAAAATACAGTAAGTTGTATAAGAATTATACTCAAACAAATATTTTATTTTGTGGCCATATAATTATTGTAATGCAACATTTGTAACTTTTCATCGTGGCCTGGATTCTACAAACACTAATGTTTTACCTAAATTATATTTATGCCAATTCGTCTACACAAACTCATATGAGTCATTACAAAAATATATCTCATTAACACCAGACGATTTTTATGCGTATGTTTACATACAAAAGCAAGAATTAAACAATATTTAAACTGAACCTATTTTCCCTCTTATTTATGGTAGGTGAATACTATGACCCGAAGCTAACTAGCTACCTACTATGTAATAACTTAAGAATGAAAATGTAAATGCGTTCAACCTTGACGACTTTGATGAAATTCCTAGACTAATCCATAAAATGACAACGCAGATATGTCTATGAGCTACTTACTAGCATTCACTTACAATCACTGGTTATAGATTTCTCAAGATGTGCTGGTTCTGCTGGTATCTGAACAGAACTGGTTCTGCAGAGCATCATCCCGGTTCTCCCAGTTCTTCAAATAAATTAATTCAATATATCATGATTTTGTATAGTGTTACTCTTTGATTCTTCTTTACAATCGTAGGATTAATAGATACTTAGTTAATAATTTATTTTTATTTATTTTTTAATGTTCCTAACAAGACAGACTGGAAAGTAAAAATATTGGGTCCTTACATATGAAGTTAGCATTTTGCTGTACTGACCACTTTGATCTGAAATATCTAGTCTTTAGTTGAGAATTCCAAATTCAGATTAGTAAATTCATTTAGCTGGTAAATTTGAGTTTTCAAAACAGTCATTAATTTGTTTTTTCCTCGTTATTTTTTCTTTGGCGTCGCTTATTACCACACAATGGAAAACATGAAATATCGGTATATTTACGAGTACGAGTTCTACCGTAGCACCAGTGCTGCAGAAACAGCTCGAGGGATTAATGATGTGTACGGCACTGATGTCGCAAAAGAATGCACGGTACGTTTTTGGTTTCAACGTTTTCGTTCTGGAAATTGCGACCTTCAGAACCAACCCCGTGGACGGCCAGAGACCAAAGTGGAAAATGAAGAATTAAAGGCTATTGTGGAAGCGGACCCATCACAAAGCACTTCAGAGATAGCTGCAGGCTGCGGGGTAAGTGATGAAACTGTATTAATCCACTTGAAGCAAATCGGGAAAGCAAAAAACCTTGAACGATGGGTACCTCATGAATTGAGTGAATCCTACTTGCAAACACGCGTCGACTGCTGTGTTACTTTGCTCAACCGACACAAAAATGAAGGGATTTTAAATCGAATCAATACTTGTGATGAAAAGTGGATACTGTACGATAATCAGAAGCGCTCGTCGCAATGGCTGAACCCTGGAGACCCAGCCAAATCCCGCCCTAAACGAAAATTGGCTCAAAAAAAGTTACTTGTGAGTGTTTGGTGGACTAGCGCCGGTGTCGTTCACTACAGCTTTCTAAAATCTAGCTAATCGATTATGGCAGATATCTATTGTCAGCAACTGTAAACCATGAAGGAAGAATTAGCTGCTAAACAACCGAGATTGGTCAATAGGTCAAGGCCACTGCTGCTTCACGACAACGCAAGACCACACACTGCACAACAAACAACCACTAAGTTAGATGAGCTACAATTAGAATATCTGCGACATCCACCGTACTCCCCGGAACTTGCTCCAACAGATTAGCATTTTTTCCGGAATTTCGACAACTTCTTACAAGGAAAAATATTCAACTCCGATGCGGCAGTCCAAACCGCCTTCAAAGAGTTTATTGATTCTCGCCCCCATGGTTTTTTTTAGTAAAGGAATCAATGAACTACCTATGAGATGGCAAAAGTGCATAGATAACAACGTTGCATACTTTGATCAATTAAATATATTTTACAAAAAAAAATGACTTTATATTCCTCCCGTACAAAACGCCAATTTCATATACTGTAAGGGACCTATTATTTGATTGCTTTTTAATTTTTCATTTTAAGTTTAGACGCAAAAGTTTAAGGATTTTGTAGATACACGCTAACCGACTGGCCAATTTGCCAAGAATAACATTTGATGAAATTAGGAAAAATAACAACTTTAAAATACACTAAGAACCGGGAAGCACCGAGAATCCAGGTACTGAACCTCTTTTAGAACCGGGCATAAATAATGAGGAACCAGATTCGGATTTCCAAGCCCTAATCAGAAGCACAACGTGATCATTTGTTAGTTTCTCAGTTTGTCATCCTTATGGACGCTACACAATTTTAAGGTGTCCTTAAAATTAGTGGTGTCACAGTCACTTTGACGTAAAGTGATAGAGAAACCACGAGATTTAACGGCATCTTAAAATTGAGTATCGTTTAAGGTTTTACCATTACCTGCTTAAAAATGGGTTCCGCAGTTATATCAGTGGACAGCTCGTTCTCAAAAACAATTTCGTTAACCTCATTATTAAGGAGAAATGTAGAGCTGTAGAATACATAGTTTTATTAAGGTGACCTCGGTATGGTTAAAAAGAATTGGCAGTCTCGGGTACAGACACAAAGTAGTCGGCCTCTTGCTTTTCTATAGGACATATTTCAGAGAGTGTACGGTGAAATTAAATGACTGAATCCCTTTTTACAACTTTCACTATCAGACGGGAATCCTCAGAGCGGGTCACCTTCTCCTCTGTTGTCGAATTACCACTTATCATACCAAACGCTTTTTGCTTTGTTGTTCGTAATGCGTACAGTAAGTTATTATTCGCCAGTCTGTTTTTCTCTTCGATTACATAGGGATGTCACTAAGGCAAGAGTGAATAAATAGGCTGGATTTTGTTAAGCAAACATTTACACCACTCTCTACCATAGGGGGACAATAATGGGACAATAGTCAAGCAATGTCTAATCTTTATATATAAAAATAAAAAGCCGTCCGTTAGTCTCGCTAAAACTCGAAAACGGCTCGAACGATTTTGATGAATTTTTTTTGTGTGCGTTTGAGTAGATCCCTGAATCGTTTCGATTGACCATTGGACTCGGTAGGCGGCGCTGTTGTCGAGATCCAGAAATTACCCGTGCGAAGCCAGGACGGAACGCTAGTAATAGATAAAATCTTTAACAAGATAATTATAAAGTACTCTGACAAATAACCAATTTAATTAAAATCTTTTGTAAGATTTTAAAACAATGTTGTATTGAAATTCCTCTCTTTAAGATCATAATAATAAATTTTACAGCATTTGCGTTATGATTACAATGTATTAATATAGTATAAATTTAAAATAACTACTACACATGTCTCACCTGTCATGAACTTAACTTCTCAGTCTAGAGTTCTAAGTTCGAAACCTAGTCGGAGTCCACGCTTTAAAGAAAAACACTAAAAATTGTTTGTGCCTTTGGCCCTGCACTGAACGCTTTCACAGATTTATTAGCAAAAGCATTTGTGGTATGCTTACAACACGACGACTACATATTTCTTACTTGTCGTAAACTTAACTTCTCAGTCTAGAGTTCTAGGTTCTCGAAACTAGGAATCTTAGTCGGAAATTGGAATCAATGCTTTTAAAAAAACACAAAATATTGTTTGTACCCTACACTCAACCTTTTTCAGACTTTGTCGTAAAAGCGATACATTATAAGGGTAGGTTAAAACGAACGAGTGTCTTGTATCTTGATTTGATCTGGAAATTTTGGGAAAAGTTAGAACTTATTGCAATGTTCGAAATTGTATCTACTATATTATTAGGACAATCATAGTGAAAAAGACTTATCTTTAAGTAGGTTATCTTATGTTACTTTTATAATATAAACTAACACCTACGGCAATAACGATAAACGTTCTATAGACGTTCGTTCAGTAGAAGAAGTTGTTTTCTCAACAGATTCCACTATGACCCAATTCTGTAATCCCCAAGTTGTTTGGTTCTTTGAAGCCTGTTTTACTTTTTATTAAGAAATTTTTTAACCCTTGACCAAGAAATATCACAAGCTCAAGTCAATTATAGAATGTCGTCTAAATAGTTACTTTAAAAACTTCACCCCTATTTTCCCACTGTTGAAAGTTACATACGTATTAAAAAAAACTGAATATTATTACGGTCAACCAACTTTATCCTACCATGTCGTCACAGCCTAAGAAGAACTTACTAGTCACTCATCGCGTTTGATGTTGTCGGAAAAGCCGACATAAATAATAAATTGCTAGAGTTCTCAGAAAGAGAAGTAATAAAAAAATTTAAAAACTTTTATTTTGTTTCACGTTTAAACAGATTCCTGTGTTTTTGGAAACTGATGAAACTTTAATTCCCTATCTTTAAATGAGGACGACCCACAGTCTTTTACCGCACTAGTGTGAACTATTTTAATTTATTTACGTGACTAGACAACCCTAGCGGAAAGCGCGGGAGCGCTCCCCCCGCATTTCGCTCCGTAAAGGACCGAACACGTTGCCCTATCTAAACGCCTTCCATGACCATGTTAGTAGTAGTTAGACTGTGATATCGTTCTGAGTACGAATTTGAACATACCAATAGCCATGTTCTAAGCCACGTGATATTAGCCCCAGCAACCGTTAGTATTGTAATTCTCATAGTCGTGAAAATCAAGCATTACTTTATAATAATTTAATACATTAATATGAGAAACAAAGTTAATTTGCATACACCCGCATGGAAGAATAAAGTGAATATGTGCAACCCTAGTTTAAAAACTATTCTGTACAGCGTACCTTAATTTAATTCCTCTACTAACTCGACGTTATATGCACTAGTGGCGGCAGACTAATGGTTTAACTTTATCGATATCTTTCGCTTTCAAACTTACAGAGGCAACTGCACTTAATAACTTGCAAATACGTGGTGCAGTATTGGTGGAGACACGACTAATCGCATGCAATTTAATCTTCTATGTGATAAACCAATGGTTTAAAACCATATCAAAACTTTTTAGTGTTAAATATATGTTAAATATTTGATAGAATCAGGCGTTACTTTCCGGAAATCCATTATAATAAAAAATAAAAATATAAATTTCTTCCTTAATATAAATTAACCATTGGTTAGTGCATGCAATTGAGGGAGGGCGAGAGGTGCTCTTTAATCCAGGTAAGATACATCATTCTATTTATTTAGCGGAAGGTTGCGAAGAAATTTATATTTTTATTTTTTATTTTTGTTAAATATTTACTTCCCGTTAATTGCTTTTGTTTTGTTATATTGTTGAAATAAAATTTACGAAAGACTATTTATTTATAACATAATTTGAAGCAATATTTTATCGTCGCAAAATATATTGTATTCTAAAATAAGGAATTATTAGAGAGCCATTAATAATAAGAGGAATGTCGCGAACAAAATAAAACGTAAACCCAATCGGTCGTTTGAAACAAAGTGCAGCGGAAGCGAATTGAGCTGCGATGACAAATTGAGGACGAACCAATTCGTTTCAATCCAATTGCTTGTGTATCATTTATGTTCCGATACTAGGTATATCGTGTAGCGTCTACATATATTTGTGACTGTACCACATTTTACTGTACTATGAACGTAATTGTTTTTAGCGGAACATTTGTTAAATAAATAGTACACTGCATAGAATCATACTTCAATTATTAATTACTAACTTTTCATCCCGCGGTGTTACCCGCGTCCGCGTTATAGCGTCCAAACAGTCATGACCCATTATTACGAGATCGCATAATACGGAGAGCTCAAGCTATCGCATGGTAACTTTCCCATATTTCGGAATAAATGGATCGCATATTTTAAGATAGACTAAGAATAGTTCGACTGGACTTTGAAAAATGAAAACCTCAACAACAACAATCTGCCTCTTTGTACTCCTTCTTCAATGAATTATTTTCATTTACTGATTATAGAACTCCTCCCCTCTACATATTTGCCGTGTTCAATCCTTTTTTTCCTTCAAAAAGCAATAACTTAGAACTCTTATAATTCCCGTCATACTACGTGTCATTATCTTGTTGTTTTATAATTATTATTTTTTAACATTATTGTGTAATTTATGTACACCTCTCTCCTAGCCATTCGTTATAAACAATTCTTTGCGTAATAAAGTTGTATAGAAGAAATCGCTTCCAGAGCGATAAGACCGCCTACTGTACCTTTTTTAATATGTTTTGCAAATTATTGTGTATAATAAAGAATACATTGACAAATTGAAAACCGTATCACAATAATTTTCAATTTTATGATAGTTTTCATCCCCTATTTTTTACTATTAGGGGTGGAGTATCCAAAAATCCTTAAATACGTGTTTCGAAAATTCAAAACAATGCCTATTTCATTATTTTAATCCAAATGTAATTTTACTTACTACATGTCAAGTAATATAAAATAATTTAATAATTACCACCATACAAATATGAAAATTTTTCAAATATTTAATCTTATTTCATGTCTACGTAATAAAAGGAAGCTATATTATCACAATTTTATGCTTCTAAATTCAGCGGTTTTAGCTGTCAGCCATGTCAATATTTTTTTGTACTCTCTTGCACTCGCACCCTCATTTTTAAAACCAGATAGATTTTCAAAAATATATTTCTTTTAATTTTATTATTTTAATTCAAGAGTAAAATAATTATGCATCAAGTTTCGAATTCAAAATTCAAAATCAATTTCCGCCCACAAAATTTTTAACATCTTATGGCCCTCTTTAAGGGGTTGTTGTAAAATATCTTAAAATAAGTTTTTATTTTTTTTTATTTACAGAGCACTTTCAGTAAATTGCGAGTCAAGCGCCCCGTAAAATAAAAACTTTTATACAAACTGTAAGATCCTATTTCTCCCCTCTTAAGAGTTGAATTTTCCAAGAATTATTTCTTAGTGGAGGATGGCTACGTCACGTTGTAAGAGGCAGCTAATGCCTAAAAATTCCTACGTCTAGCTTTTTTGGCTGTACGTCTTAATACAATATCATTCATACATATTAAACAAACTTTGCACCCTCGTTTTGACCCAAAGAATAGATTTTTGAAGAAATTAAAAATTAGAATTTTATTATTTTTAACTCCAGTATATTCACCTATTTTCAAATTTAAAAAAACATCAAAAATTTTTCGCCATGCAAAGTTGAACACCCTCTACCCATCCAGTAATGGGTAATTTTGAAAAATCGCTGAATCAGAATTCATTCATTTTATTAACGGAGTACTTTTAGTAAGTTTGCCCGTAAAATAAAGTTTCATACTGAATATAACACCCTACTTCACACCCTTATTTTAATGAATTTCCTAAATACTTTGGATGAATTTTCCTAAATGCTTTCTTAGTGCATGCCTATGCTATAAAAGGCAGCTAAGCTGTTTAAATTTCAAATTTATACTTCTAGTGATTTGGGCAGGGCATGGATGCTACGAGTCAGCCACTTGGGACATCATCTGTTTTAATATACATGAAGATATATGTAACAGAGGATATGCCCAAGGATTGCACAATTGGATAATATTAAATTTATTTATTTTAGAGTCAATCTCATCGGAAAGAGCTCGGTCACCGAAGATTCGAACAGCTTGCGCTGGATGCGATCAAATGGAAGGAACTGGCACTGGGGAGTCCCGGCCCAGAGATGGGAACAGTATTATATGTGCGGCCGAACCTGTGCCTTGTAAAGTTGCAGGCGGTGAGCCGGCATGAAATACTGTCCCGCTCTGCTGAGCACGCCAAGCTTTTAGAGGCCTATTTGGCCTTCTCTTCCAAGTGACCACAAAACTGCACGTCACTCGATATGTCGACGCCGAGGATTCTGATACTGGCTGTAAAACAAGGGGAGTGCCTAGAAACTGAGGAGATACGACGAAGAGGTTCTTTTTAGCGGTAAACGCGCAAACTTGTGTCGTCTGTGGATTAAACTGGACTAGATTTAGTCGCCCCTAATCCGAGATTTTGTTCAACAAAGTCTCGACTTCAGACACAAGTTTATCCCAGTACTCGGCGACGTTTGCCCGAGAAATATTGGCACGGCCGGTGAATAAAGCATCACCAGTGCTGTCGTCTGCATAGCAATGAATGCTACCGATTTGCACAATAGGAAGGACGCCAGCAGGCCCACTCGACTTGTTGATACCCAGGGAGAGGAGTGCTCTGCGCACCGAGCGTTAGGTAAACAGCACATCCTGCATGAAGCACTCACACGGCGTGATGGTCGGCGGTGTGTTACCCCCGTCATCAAGAGTCGAGGTGGACACAAAGAGATAGCCCAGTAGATCGGCTTTGTCCTTTGCGGCATGGGTCAGTGAGTCATCCTCCCTGTGCAGAGATGGAAGAGATGGCTGGCAGAAGTTCCCTTGGACAGCCTTGACGAGAGACTAGAATGCACGTGTCACCGAAGGAAGATGAACACAAGATGAAAACAAGTTTCTCGCTAATTCTTTCCGATATGCTCTAACTTTGCCTTGACAATGACACTTTTGAAGGACCTGGAAGCAGAATTATACTTCTTTTTAAGGACGCTGGTATTTACATCCCGAGGCGTCGATGCGCGAGCCCAGGCTTGGTAAGTAACACTCCTGCTTATGATGTAATGCAATTTTGCAGGAGCGATGATATGAGGATCCTCATACATTTCCTCTACCTCCTCATCAGGATGAACCAACGTTGGTGCGTGAACCTGTATGACCTTCAACGAATACCATTTTGTGATTCACACTCTCAATATTTACGTGGTCAACGAGAGACTTACGGACGATAAATCCAACACCTCCTTGAGACAGATGGTCGCGCACCCAGTGATAGAACAAGTCGCTGGATTCGAGAATCACCGTGTCCTCCCCACTCTCTTCGGACCTCTGATAATTCTATAATATTCCAGCGCAATTTGTCTATATCTTCTCTCAGCTCCAGGATCTTCTCGTCAGTCCTCAGGGTGCGTGCGTTATATGTTGCCAGGTCGAGTTGTCGTAGGTGGCAACCGAACCTCCACCGGAGATTCTTAGCACTCTCTGCCCCGCCGTTACCATGGTCCCTACCGTAGCCAGGAATAGTGGGGCCGCCTGGGACTGGGGGCCGTTTCTTCGTAACTGTCACGTGGGGCATTTTGCTATAGTTGCCACGCCTGGCGAGCGGGTTGGCAACCGCAGTTTTTTTTATGTACAGTTGCTGCTATCAAGAAGATGCTGTTCCCCATCTGCCTGTGTCCCCTCTGTCGCCTTTTACGACACCCACGGGAGATATGGGGCAGTGGATATTCTTAACCGCCACTACACGGCAAGTAGTGATAGTGTAATAGTGAGATAGAGTTGAAGCTATGAGAGCAAAACATAATTTTATAGAGTTTGTATCGAACATTTAATAGAAAAGGGAATTCAATAAAGGGTCATAAAAACAACAAATAGATCCGTGATTCACTCATCAACTGTCGACTCGAGAAGAGCACAATCAACAAACTGGTCATTGATTGAAATTCTACAGAACAAAGTTTAATTAATACACCTATACGCGATTACTACAACTCTTGTATATAGCTAGAGCTATTATATTAAATGTGGCCCTTTATGTGAAATTGATTCGTACAAGGTTGCGAAATGTGTCGAGGGAGATATAAAAAATCCATAATATACTTTACGGTTATCAGACACTTAATACAATTTTAGCCGCGGTGAAGACAAATTAACTAGAAAGTTGACATGAGACGTGAGAGTTTTGAAGCAGCTTTAAGTTACGTGCAGTCACACCCGCAGACCATTTTTGTAGTGGTACTGCAAGGTTCGATCTTATTCCTGAGTGGTGACAACCCATATGCATATTGAGTTATTCCGTTTATCCACCATAAGAAATCATCGGAGAGAGAGAGAGAAAGAGAGAGAGAGAGAGAGAGAGAGAGAGTGATACTTGGAATCTCAGACGAAATAACTTGGAATCGCGTGTTCGTTTATCCACCACGGACGAGGTGCATAATCGGAATTCGAATATTATTTTTCTTCCGATTTTTCCCCCTTGGCTGTGTACAGTCGTTCATAAAACATTATAGAAACTGGCTCAAGATTACTTAGCAGATATTAGCATACTTATAAAAATACATTCAATACTTTTTATTTAAAGGTCAAAACTTAAATACTTTTAACATCTTGGTGATATCTTATTATGAAAGAAATGTTTTACTACAATTATTTTCTATTATATTTTATTGAAGTAGATATTTATATAATATATAATATAAATATAAATTTAATATAAATATAATATTTATTTAATTGAAGTAGTATTTAAATTAAATAAATATATTGTTAAATATATCATCATCATCATCATCATCATCATTACAGCCCTTCACAAGTCCACTGCTGAACATAGGCCTCCCCCAAGTAACGCCACAAAGCACGGTCCTGAGCCTCCTGCATCCATCGACTTCCTGCATGTCTTACCAGGTCGTCACTCCATCTAGTGCGGGGTCGCCCTACACTACGCCTACCGGTACGAGGCTGCCACTCGAGAACCTTTCTTCCCCATCGCTTATCGGTTCTTCGAGCTATATGGCCGGCCCATTGCCACTTCAGCTTACTAATCCGTTGGGCTATGTCGGTCACTCTGGTTTTACTGCGGATATCCTCATTTCTGAGTCTATCACGCAGAGAAACTCCGAGCATAGCCCTCTCCATAGCTCGCTGAGCGACCTTGAGCGTCCTCATACGGCCAGCAGTGAAGGACCATTTGTTCGATATAGTAATTAAAATGGTACGGTACTCTAAAATGTCTTTTATTGAGAGACGAATTTGTACAGGATATACAATTACGTCTACTTAATAATGAAATTAGAGTTGGTCATTTCCTGGACATATTGCAGAATTTATAAATTACTTATTATTATTTAAAACAAGGAAGTTTAATTTGGTTTAAATGCAATACTTAATATGATTTTTGTTTAAGTGTTTGGTTAATTATAATAAATCAATAATATGTTAAAGTATAAATATGTCTTCTTTTGAACTGTACTTGGGATGGAACAACTAAAGTTGTTTTTCGTTTTGAAGCCAGTAAAGACAATAATAAAAGTACTAGTTTTATAATAAAACCTATTCATCGAAAAAGCTTACGAACGCTTTTTAAAAACTATAAATAAACTTCAAAGCTATTAACAGTGTTTCCCTAATACAACATTTTCACGGAAAACGACGGGAACGCGGTCTTTTCTATACACAAATTCTTATACGTGCCGAGCAAAAATAATGTTACGCTACACAAAAGCGTGGCAAAACACATTCAAGTAACTTATAGTCAACTGGTGACGTAAAGAATACGACGAAATAGGGTTAGGTGTCAAATTTGTTGGTTCACAAAATAAAGATGGTTTTAAAGTGTTTGCCATTGATTGCTCAAGAGAATGAGAGCCTAGTAAAAATAATTATACGATAAATTATTGAAAAATAAAATAAAAAAATGCAAATGTTGGTACAGGTCCCAGATAATAATGTGCATTTTTAATTTTTATCTTTTGTTACATTAGGACTAAAAAAAATTCTGCACAAAAATATTTGAAGTTCAATTATTGTAATGGATTCACCGCCATGGTTTTACAATTTAATCCTATTAAATCTTATGTCGTAAACAGATGGTAACACTGCAATATTTTCTATTTCTGAAATAATTTCTTGGGCAACCGTTATGTTATAAAAAGTGTTTTTTATAGATTTCATACAACCGGCAAACCTAAATTTCCTATAAATAATTATAAATTATAAGGTTATTAAGACCAACAACTATCGGAGATACATCCTAAAGGATGGCACCGTTGACGTCTGTCGAGCTGGTCGCCATCCCGGGGAGTCACTTAGGCATGTCATTTTCGGTTGTTCGGCGCTTTTTAACTCCGAGTACTTGCACAGACACAACCTAGTAGCCAGAATTCTACACCAGGAGCTCGCTCTGAAATACGGTCTCGTGGACCGGAAATAGCCGTATTACAAGTACTTGCCGGAAGCCGTGCTCGAAAATGACCGCGCCAGGCTCTACTGAGACCGGGCCATCATCACAGATTCTTTTGAATGAAATGAAATTTGAATTGATTCTTGCGAATAAGCCTGATATTGTGCTGATGGACCGGGCACAGTCAAGGATATTTTTGGTCGACATTAGCATTCCAATTTCGGATTTCGGATTCGGCAGTATGACGAGAACCTCGTGAAAGCCGAAACAGATAAGCGAACAAAATATCTGGACCTGGCTCACGAAGTTACCGACATGTGGGGTGGTCTGCCGGCCGTAATTATTCCTGTAGTCATCTCTGCGAATGGGCTAATCCCAGTCAGCCTCTCGGGTCATCTGAGGCGACTGGGACTCCGTGACGGACCACTCCGAGCTCAAATGCAGAAGGCAGTGCTCCTCGATACCATCCGCATCTTCCGCCGGTTTCTTTCCCTTTCCTCCTAACTCTCGGCCGTTTGGTCTCCCCTGCCGAAAGCTTCCATCTGGTTGGATCTTTATTTATTTATGTATTTTTTGTATTTATTTTATTTTATTGGTGTTTATGTATATTAATCTTTTCATTTTAATTTATAATTATATATTTATTATATATTATTATAAAAAAATTATATATTATTATAAAAAAAACCCCTATTTGTTATTTCAGCCAGAAAGCCTGCACATTGTCGCTTCTTACTTAACCTGTCTCGATGTATACAATAAAAGGCACAATTTTCTCCACAAAAGTGAATTTGGTTTCGGTACTGACTACGTAATGAACGAATCGAATGAACACATGTAACTATTTGTTTAAACTGTGCCGTCAACTAGAGCATTCGCTGCTCTAGTTACGTATTATTGTTTCGTTTCGGCATAACTCTTACGTTACTTTTGTTTTTAACTTTCTTTTGTTTAAATGGGCCGAATTTTTATTTTTGTTTTCAAACGATCACTTACAGGGTTTAACGGCCACTAAGTAAATGTGTTCACTTAATAAGTTTTCTATGCGGATACAGAAAAGATGATAGTTAGAAAACTTTAGTAACTAAAAGTACTAACCTAATAATTAAACTAAGTTAAGTTACTAACCTAATTTAAAATTATTACGCGGCTTATTGTCATTAGTATGCGGACTACATTTATTTGGAATAATTGTATGGTAAGAAAAAAGGGCTCTTGCCTTTTTTAATATATACGTGTAAATAAGAAGATCATCATCATCATCATTACATCGCTTCACTAGTCCACTGCTGAACATAGGTCTCACACTTAGCACGTGGTAGAGCCACGCTGCAGTTATATTATGGTTGTAGCACGAATGGGTCGGTTCGACGGGGGACCACGGTCTCACAGATTACCAGCGTGAAATAGCAGCTTAAGACGACACATCGAAAATTAACGTTTAAAATGGCTCCGGGCTATCGCAGTACTGATCCGAGTGAATACATAATTTCTATAAAAACCTAAAAAAAAAAACGTCGTCTTAAGGTCTAAAATTACGTAGCGACCGCGACGATTACGACCGCTTAGAAATTGTCTGAATCTTAAATATTAAAAAATTATTGATTTAAGTAATCGAAATTATGAGTAAGTATATTACGAATGTTGATGTAATGAATATATTTGAGCGATTCCCAAACATATAGATTAAGAAATTTCGTTGTAATTTCAACTATAGTGATTTTTAAGAGGTGTTTTCGCAAATAATTATGATCGAGTCAAAATTAAACAATTTTTGAACAAGCTTCAAATACAAGACAAAGACATGAAGTGACCTATATCAAAACTCCAGTTTCGTTAGTGGTGTCATAGTCCTATACTATTCGATGAAAGAAGGTGCATTTTTTCGCGGTTACGCCTTAATACTGCTGTGTTTCGTATCGTGAGTGTAGGGATCCGGACACCCTTTTTACTGGAAACGTGGCATTTCATCTTAGTCCTCAGGGGTGACAACGCATCTGCGTTTTGATTCTTAATCGAGGATAGATGTAGATGTCTATACGCCACAACATCCACACACCATCAGGTGGACTGAGCGCTTATCAGCCTTATTCTATAAAAATAAGTAGGCCACTAAGCACTGTTCTGAGCCACCTGCATCCTTCCACTCCCTGCATATCTTCTTACCTTAATACGAAGATATGTGATATCAATTTTCATACTTTGCAAAACCTATTAAGCATTTATATTTGTATTGCATTTATTAAACTTAATAACATATAAACAATTAGGGCTAAATTATTAGAGTTCATTAAACGAGAAAAATCGAACAACGTTACGAAATCTTTTTATAAACGAGGCGAGATTAGGCGTCGTTGTTTTCTTTTTACATTACTAACGTGCCTTCCAAACAAACAACTAACTCGCTATCAAAGACAGCGCTCCTCACGCTGATTACAGAACTAATTAGTGAAAGTTGCAAAAAGATAAAGTCTACCGGCCGCCACATTTTCCTTCTCTAGTAATAAAAATACATAACCTTAGCTTATTAGCGAATTAATTCAAATAAGACTAAACTCTCGACTTCTCTCATTCCCAGGATGATTAGGATTTTCTGGTGTTTGTGTTACCGGCATAGTCCAACGGCTAAGTATGCTGAAGTGGTGGCCCCACAGATGAGGTGACATGCACGAAGTCGATTGACTCTGGTGGCTCATGACAGTCTTCGGGGAAGAGAAGACACTAATAACGACCAGTTGACTTGATATGGGCTGTGATAACGACGATGATCATATGTGTATGTATGTATGCAATATGTATATATATGTTGATGTGTATTTAATAAGTACGTGAGTTTGTCCGTTCGTTTGAGAGTTTATGCTCATAATATAGCCGAAACGTCTTAAAGGATTTTTAAGTGCGAATTGACGGTGAGATTCGTCTTCATCTTAGCAGTGTCATTAATCAATCGAAAGATATTAATAAATCTCTCGCTTGAAGCGCATTCTGCTAAACGTTTCTGCGCTGACGAATTCGTTTAAATTAAAATAATTTGATGGGGACCAAACAAATATAATTTCTGTCTTTATAAACTCTGTCCCGTGATAGGCGTATTGAAAATCATAATATATTTACAATCAGGAAGATACTGCTGCCCATCTGTTTAATTTTCCTATTTCGTCTTTTTACACATCCTCGAGAAGATATGGGGCAATGGGCAGCTATAAAAAATAGTGCTAGTCAAAAAATAGTAAAAATAATATTCGTAGTAGAACATAGCGCAACGGATAAGTAAGCCGAAGTGGCAAAGCTGATGACTGTAGTGTAAAGTACTGACCACCGATGAGGGAATTCTCGAAGAAGTTTTTGAGTTGATTCCTCGACAAGTGTATGGCGTGAAGCGTCAAAGCGAAAAAGGGTCTCCGGTTCTCTTCACTCACCATACGAAACACAGCAGCATTACGATGCTATTTTACGCTGGTATTCTGTGAGAGCGTGGTTCTACCCCGGTCGAGCCAACCCATTCATGCTACAACAATAATATAGCTGCAGCGTGACTCCACCGCATAAAAAAGCTCCCTAAGGCATATAAATAAGGTCCGGTTCCGTTGGAGCAATATTTTTCAATCCCGGTAAATGAACGTCAACAATTGCTCACTTATCTTAAAATAGGAATCACATCCCAAAAGCATATAGTAATGGTGATTTCAAGATGAGGCTTCTAGCTAGAGTTCAAGCTTGAACCATTCCAAATAAATGGCCATATTTCGTAAAGTATTAAGTCACATTTTTTTTCCCTAAGTCACTAATTGTCACCACTTCTTCACTAAATCTTGACGTAATAAAAAATAGTAAAATATATTCCCGCAGGTAAACGATTACCACCAGAGTTACACAAAACCACATCTGGTCTACGTAATGTCACATAGTAATATTTTCGGAGATAATATCAATTAGCCACAATGCATAACAGGAATATCATACACACAGTCATTATTTTTTATTAGTCGTAGTAAAGTATTTTTTACCTATTAAATTTAGTTTATTTATAGGTATATTTTGTCTGGGTAACGTCGAGGTAATTTCTTTTTAGTTCTTAATTTTCTGCATCCTTGTTCTGTGTTCTCAATTTTTTTTTACTTACTTACTTACTTACTTATCTTCACGCACAATCCCTAACGGGGTAGCCAGAGAGAACAGATCGCCAAGTGTCACGATCCTTACATACCTCTTTCGCTTCTTTCAGGTTCATTAACTTCTTCATACATGCACGTCTAGGTATCCGAGTACTCTTGACCCTCCCCTCTTCGAGCAATTTGCTCACATGGTCTTCGAAAGTTAGTCTCGGTCTACCTCGACACCTTTTAATATTTACTTTCGCTCTATATATTTTCTTCACCATTCGTTCAACGTGTCCAAACCATTGGAGTACGCCCCTATCAATTTTTGTGATAAGGTCATCTTTCAATCCTGCCATATTGCGAATCTCTTCGTTTCGCTTTCGGTCGGCTATGGTAACGCCACACATTTTACGAAGAGATCGCATCTCCACTGCATTCAACTTGCTTTTATGCTTCTTCTGGCATACCCAGGTTTCGCTGCCATATAACAAAGTCGGTACCAACACTGCGTTATGTATTGCTAGGCGTGCACTCTTCACCACGCCTTGCCTTTTTATTAATGCATTCAGGGCACCATTGACTTTGTTTCCGGCAGCGACACGCCTATCCACATCTAAATCACATCTTCCATCCCGGCTGAAAGCACTCCCCAAGTATACAATTTCATTTACCTGTTCTAGACATTCCTGATTTACCCATATTTCACATTTCGTTCTCTCTTCGTCCTTTTCTTAGTTGAACCTTAGTTTTATTAGCATTCAAACGGAGACCCTTAATTTCACATTCCTCTTTCATACACGTGACTAATGCCTGCAGTTCTGCTTCTGATGGTGCAATAAGCACTGCATCATCAGCATACAGCAGACAATTAACTTTTATGTCACCCAATTTCACACCCAAACAGCTATCTTTCAGCTTCTGTAAACAGCTGTCGAGATACAGTATGAACAGCCAGGAAGACATGACACAACCCTGTTTTACGCCCGCTTGGACGCTAAACATGGGTGACAGGTCATGCCCTACCCGCACACAGGCTTTACAGTCATAGTAGAGTGACTGCACAGCCCTTAACAATCGACCATCCACACCATATCCCGGCAACAGTTCCCACATTTTCTTCCTTATAACCTTATCAAATGCTTTCTCCAGATCCACAAAAGCACAGAAAATCCTCTGGTTAACACTCAGAAGCTTCTCCGTGATCATGCGGAGAGAAAACATTTGATCCGTGCATCCTCTTCCAGGTCTAAATCCGCATTGTGCCTCCCATAAGAATCTTTCCGATTTCTCTTGCATCCTGCGTGTCAAAACCTTCGAATAAACTTTACTTGCTAAACTGGTCAAGCTGATCGCCCGATAGCTCCCGCAGTCAAAATGTGAACCTTTACCTTTATATAAAGGCACAATGACCGCGGATCGCCAATCATCCGGGACATCTCCCGTTCGCCAGCACAAATTGCACAGCAGATGAAAGCTGTCCCAGACGCGAGGCCCACCGTACTTGACCATTTCAGCAGTAACTCTGTCTAGTCCCGCAGCCTTACCACATTTCAAACTTCGAATCGCACGTTCAATCTCTTTCATGCTGATGACCTCAGTGTCATCGAGGTCCGTGTCTGGCGTGCCAGTCACGGCGTCACCCCCGGATCCTTCACTAAGATCATGACACGCATACAATTCTCTATAAAATTCACTCCATCGCTGCATGACGTCCGATTTTTCTGAGAGGACGTCATTGGTTCTCGAAAGCACTTTGTTCATTCTTAAAGCTGTCGCACCACTCCGGGACCTTCCAACCTCTTTCCAGAAGAGTTTGGAGTTTTCCCTAAAGTTGTGCGACAACCTCTCGTCCGCTTCTATTCTACACCTTTCACGTACTTCCTCAATCAATGTTTTCGCATGAACTTTCTGCAGCTTATATCTTTCTTTCATCTTCTCTCTCATATGCTCATCGTTACTAGAGGCTAAGTAGTCTAACCATGCTTTTTTCTTCTTTTTTACAGCTTCTTTCACTTCGTCATTCCACCATGCATCTCTTCTTTTACTACTGCCTCTTTTTGTCGTACCACATACTTCTTCCGCTGCACTTACCATTCCATCCCTAAGGTTCTGCCATATTCTCTCCACACATTCTTTCCTGCCATCGATGGTGTCAAGCTTTTCGGCTACCCTCGTGTGATATTTGTCCCTAGTATCCGCTTCCTGAAGCTTCCAGCTTCGGATGCGACAGACCGACTGTGGTTCTGTTACTGCCGTCCGGTGGCGCCAACCCGCGAACAAACCCCTAAATCTAGTAATTACTAGATAATGATCCGTTCCCAGGTCAGCACCCCTGAACACTCGTGTATCCATCACCTGTTTTCGCAGTCGGTCATCCACCAGGAACAAATCAATCATACTTCTCTCATTCTTTCTTTCTCTAGTGTACATATGGATCTTCCTGTGATTAAACAGTAGTGTTTGTCACAAGAAGACCCTTTTCCTTGCATACAGCCAGTATAAGCCTGCCAGCATCATTAACCCTTTTATCTCCAAACTTTCCAAGCACCGACTCGTATCCTGGTCGAGCGATGCCTACCCATCCATTCAAATCACCACATACAACAGTTCTTTCGTTTCCCTTAACCAAATCTAGAACTTCTCTTACATTCTCCCAAAACTCCTCCAGCTCAGCCCTGGACGACGAAGCTACCGGCGCATAAACAGCCAAAAGGAATAACTTCGTCAGTCCCATTTTGAAGCGAACCCAGAAAAGTCTTGAGTTCACAACCTTGTATTCAGTCATAAGATCGACCAACCGGGACGACAACAGCACTCCCACTCCTTGGCAGGCGTTCTCGCTTTCCGGGACTCCGGACCATATAGCTAACGTCCCGCCAGGGAGCTCTTCAATACCACTGCCTTTCCGTTTGGTCTCCGACATACACACGACATCTAATTCTCTTTCTTTCATTATTTCGATCAACTCATTCGTCTTATCTCTCATGCCTCCTCTAACATTCCACGTGCCAACTCTGCACTCCGTCCTCCACCTTCCGCCGTGTCGGGCTGTGCGTGACGGGTGGCGGTCCCCATCGCCGCTTTGCGCGCTGCATTCCACACCAACGGGGACGAGCTGGTGTGCGTCGCCTTGGGGGGACGCCCTAACCCTCGTTCGCATGGGTGCGCAGCTGTGTAGAATTGCAGCCCTGAAAAGGGCTGGCAGGGGTCGCGACGAGCACGCTTCTACAATGACCCCCAATTTTTTTTTAATTCAATAAATAATATAAATTTATTAGATAAGGCATCAATAATAAATTTATATTATTTATTGAATTCAAAAAAAAGTTCTGTAATTTGTTAGCACAGCGTACCTTTTTAATGTGTTTATAAATGTTTATATGTTTTCATACCATCATTAAAATAAATAAACAATAGTAAGTGTTAAACTTTTTCCTTTAAAAAATAATCTGTGCGATCTTAACTCAAAACAAACCATTAGTATTACTTACCCCGGTGCTGACTAGAGATAGCATGATCCTCTCGTTCAGCGCGAGCGTCTCGCCTTGCTTCATCTTGATGCGCTTTTTGTCGAGGCACTTCATCGCGTACATCTTACCCGTGTCCGCTTTCCGGCAACCGTAAACCTGTCAACAGAATAAAGATTAATGCATCTTTGAATATAATACGTGCTGCAGAAGCTACATTTATATAATTATTTCTTCATGTTTAAACGTTAAGAAGTTGGTTGGCTGCTAATCGTCTATTTTTAAATTTTGTAAATTAATGATATTTTTGTTTCAACTAAAAATAACTGTCAATGTTCTTTTATGAACAATCGGGTGACAAGTACGGAAAACTGTTGCTCAAACTACAAAAAAATGGAGCTTCAAAGAGATTTTAATTGACACTCTCGTGTTGGATGTTAATTAAAATCTGTCACTAATGTTTATCTTCCCATTTTACACCTCTTTTAAACACACTTTTACTTCACTACGTCTTATAAAAGCAGTGCTAAACTACACTACCTATTATAGAGTCTGTCTCTCTGTTATCATTTCGTCCATAAAACACTAAAAACGTCTATACATCTAATACATATATAATAGGTATTGAATGTATATATAATCGGAATCTCGGAAACGATTTTCATCAATGAAAAACTGCTACATCATTAGAATACGAAGGTAAATTTTGTCGGTGCCGGTAAATGCCGGTGAAGGTTATAAAAGCTCAAATGGGTTATCTGGCGGTCACGAAATCGTGGTACCCCGGCTCAAGTCCAGGTGTATTCCAACTTTTCTTTTTTAAGAAAATCTATTATTTAGAGCCCTTTTCTTAGTATTTTTTCAAAAAACACGAAAAATTAAATTAAACTAATTGCACTCATAATTTTTTATTTAAATAACCAGTTCAGTTTTTTGATTATCTCGGTGAGGTCGAAAAATATTATTCACATTTCATCAGTATGTAATTTGTATCTAGATATAATTTCCAAAAAACACGATTTCCGAAAAAATACCGAGCAAAGCTCGGTCATCCAGATACTATGAATAATTTTTCATGTGTCCTATGTACGTTCCTACATTTATCCAACTATTAAGAAACAATAGCGAGTTTACATTATGATTTCTTATGTTTACACCTATTATGAGCATTACGCAAACACTACACATTTTAATGAAACTATTTTTTTACAGATTTTATCGTGTAGTACCCGGTTGACCGAGCTTTGCTCGGTATTTTTCGCTCGATTTTTTTTTTATTTCGTGTGTTTTGGAAATTATATTTAGATACAAATTACATACTGATGAAATATAAATAATATTTTTTGATCTTAGCGACATAACAGAAAAAACGGAACTGGTTATTTGAATAAAAAATCATGAATGCAATTATTTTAATTTAAATTTTCGCGTTTTTAAAAAATACTAAAAAAAGGGCTCGAAAAAATAGATTTTCTCAAAAAAGAAAGAAACTTGAAAAAAATATTAAAAAAGTCGGCCGGTCGGTCTGGACTCGAACCGTGGTTTTACGATTCTGTGACCGCCCGTTATACCAATTAAGCTACTTATAATGATTAACAATCTGTCAAAATTTACCTTCTTATTCCAACGATATTGTAGCAGTTTTTCATTGCCTAAAAACACGGACAAAAAGACATTTTCTAAAAATAAATCCTAGCTAGCTCGATTTATTATCCCCGAAACTCCCTGGACACTAAATTTTATGAAAATCGTTGGAGCCGTTTCCGAGATCCCGATTATATATATATATATATATATATATATATATATATATATATATATATATATATATATATATATATATATATATATATATATATATATATATATATATATATACAAGAATTGCTCGTTTAATAGTATAGGATATTAACTTATTTTATGACTTATATATTTAAATTTATATTCCTGACAGTTAAATTGGCGAGTTGTTGTGTGCGCCCGTGGAGGTCTGTCAAAACTAATGTTTGTTAATTTGTTTTTTCGTTTTTCAAGCGTCCCATTACCATTTATCCGATTACGATGGAACCTTGGTGAATTGTTTCTGACCAGAAGGCATGCTGGGCGTAGATGGTATTTATATATTAAGGATTTATTACAACCCTCAACTCATCAAAAGCTATCATTATTGTATCTTTTTAAAGACAAATATAACCTTTGCTAAGCTAACCTTTGCTTGAGTTACGTACACAATTCCACGTTTATTAAGTTTTACTAACCTCACCAAAACCGCCTCGACCGATGATCCGATGGACGCTGAAGTCGTTCATTGTTAGTTGTATGTTCAGTTCTAAATTCTTCCATTGACAAAACCTTGTGTATTTATCACTGGAAAGAAAACCTTTTTATAAAGTCATGGCTGCGAAATACATAATTTCCGAAACGCTTCGTATGAAAATTACCTTTCTAAGAAATTTTTAAACGGTTCTCCTCTTAAGTGTTGAAAAATTTCTTCAATATAAGGCTGGAAAAAAAGTAGCATTAGTCCTTTCGTTATATCATCACTTCCATTTGATATTGAATTGTTATAAATTTATTTTATAAAATGTATTAAATTATTTTGTAATTGCTGAAATATTATAATGAGCTTAAATCTAACTGCAGGCGAACGATATGGATGGAGTCTTTAAGTTTCAAACCCAAAAAATTTTAAAAAAAATATGCAGACCTGTATCTCGTTTATTTTAGTATTGTAGGTATTTATTTAAGTCCGCTCGATAGTGGTCGATCAATAGACCAATTAATTCGTTTTGTTTTGCGCGATTACAATTCCATGTTAGTTTAGGAAAGCAAGATTCAGAAATATCTACTCGATTAAAGATTTAATACAAATAATTTAGTAGTTAGTAGATTTTATAAAAAATCAATAAAAATATATCAAACTTTGAAGATATTATAAAATACCTTATAATATGACCATGTAGATATTATATCGGCCAATTTGTTGTGTTAATTGGAATCATAATATTGTTACAATGCAAGCTCAAATGTGAAGACCATAAAAAAGAAAAGTACATAAAAAGTCAACTTCATAACGAAGTGTAATATCAATAAGATTAGATAACGTATCAAACTGAGTGGTCGTTAATATACACATAATATTACCTCGAATAAATTCGGTGGTACTTCGTGTTTCATTAAATATTTTTGTACGTGCGCTACACACTCTTTGGAATAATCCTGAAACAAATATAGAAAATTACTCACCGAAAATCAAAATAGCTAAGCTAATTTAGTGTGTGTGTGTGTGAATAAGTTGATTCAAGAATGGTTTAGATTCACAATTCAACCTAAAAGTGGCGTTGTTGTCGAGATCCAGAAATTACTCTAGTATTCTTATTTCTAGTAGTGATATAAATAGCGTAAAATTAATAGAATATTTTTATACTGAAATTTGTAAGCAAGATGAATAAATTAATTTTTTAACATAACTTTATTATTTCAGCTTATCATAAAACATAACAAATCTTCCATTAAAATCCTACGACACCTACGGGATAAGATAGCGAAAAGATTTCTTTTATACTGCCAGCAGAATGCGGAAATAACACATTATATCAATAATAGAAGAAAAGTATCTTCATTCTTAACGAATACCGCGGGCGTGTGTGTAAAATTAAATGTTGTGCCCGAGAGAAAACTGAAAAAATCCTGCAAAAGCCTCTAACAAAGAGATTTTTACTTACGTTACATCGATATAACATTTTTTTTCTTAGTATAAAAATGGAAGAAAATATATTTTCATTATATAAACAATTTTGACAGAACAAAATATAACGCTGTTTTGTTTATCAAATATAGCTCGTGAATTGGAGCGCAAAGAGAATGCATGTCAAAGGATTATTAATATTCAAGAAAACGGTTCTTTGTAAAGGTGCTCTGGCAAAAATTCCATATTTTATAGTACTTGCGTAAATTTTCAAGCTTTGACGGCTCTTGAACCTTTTTATCAAATGTAGGCTGATATTCTTTATCTTCATCAGTCCGTTAAAGTTTAATACCGGACATGGGCCTCCTATATTTTGAGGCCCATTTTTTACACGTACACGACAAATCGTAGTCAAAGAGTAGAGTAGTTCGTAGTAGTTTAATATAAAGCTTTTAAAAGTTTTAAAATTTAAAGTACGATTTCTTCTTTTTAAAGAAAACGTTAGCAAATATAAGAAATGTCTTTAATATATCTTACACACAAGGATAAACATCCAGGCTCTAAACAATAATTATTTGTAGGCCATACAAATTACAAGTTTTGTGTTGGAATTAAACGCCCGGCCCGAAACGCCGCAAAAAATAGTCCATATTTAAAAATAAAAATAAAACAATTTCTCTAATGAAGATGAATATATTTAGTTAACGAAAGTGTCGGCTATTATTTTCAATGTACTTATGACATCATAGTGGGGTTTAATAGATATCTCAGATATGGAAAATTCTTAAGGACATGAATTAATGAATGCCTTAAAGACTTTATTCGCGATTAATTTTCACGTGTTTAAATTAAAACGAGGAACAAGGTCTGTCTTGTAGAGTGGCTGTCGGAGTTGACAGCCAAAGCTCCAATATTTTGAGACAATCCATAAGACGGTGTATAGACGGGCGAAGTTGTGGAGATGAAGTTGAAGAACAGGGTTTTTACTTTTCACACATTACGGTTTACCGAAACGTTTGTCTTAATACGGTTTCCAGTGGAGTATGCAAACATTTGGAACTCTTCGTGTATTCTCACCATAAAGTCTCAAATTACGTTTATTTTTTCCATAAAACAAAGATGTATTTAACACCAAATAAGATGCATAAATGTAAACATAAATATAATACTTTAGATTTTTTAACGTATACGGCTGAACTGTGGTAGAAAACCGAATTAAATAAATCGTAAGAGTGTAAACTCGCTGTAAAGATATTATAGCACGCACCGGTTTTTTTTTATATCGAGCTTATCCATCATAGTTTTCACAGTATAGGATCTCTGCACAAGGTACAAGGTCTTATAAATAATGCCGGTACACATCCATCACACGGCTATACACAAAGAGACATTTAAACCGTTCTTTTTATCCGCATTAAAAATAATTAAGACATAAACGTCAAGACTATTACGTCGAAACGATTTGGTAATGAGTTCGTGAACGGCTGTGAAAAGTCGGATTCATATGCTATTAAGCGACTTCGATTGTGACTGTAAGTCCGATCGCCGCCGGTCGGTGGGCATCGCGCCAACAGTCTTAATAAGGGGCATTATACAAACAGATTTCAAAAGAATTGCTCGGAAGATTGATTCCTAGCTGTCTGATTGTTCATTTCGATTATGTTTTCAAACGAAACTACACTTACGATTGATTAAAAATAATTCCAATGGCTAAACATTGGCCGCACGCATATAAATTAAAAAGCTATATATTGCAATGCTAATATTTCATTCACACCCACTGAACAATACAGACGAAGATATAAGAACGTCAGTCTATTGAATGCTCGCTATTTTGCTAAATTATCATCATTACAAGAAACTGTGTAGCAGGATTGGTTTCGAACAAAGAACATTCTTAAAGTCTTTTATGTCTTAAGTTTAAAGCTGTGATAAAGCTTAAAGATAAAGAAACAGCCGTAGTCAATACAAGGTACAACACATAAAATATTGGTTTTCTTCTATGGAAATGGCCCAGTTGTCTCCACTTATATGTGACAATTAATTTAATCACATATGCATTGTTAGACAAAGTAAAGACGAGTGTATCATCAGTAGAAGCCACCATTGCGTTGGGTAAAACAATCGAATATTCATTTAATAGTTGCCATAATTGTCGTAATTTCAATAATTATTTTAAACAATTAATAATGTATCAAATCGTGTCAAACAAGATTATGCTTATCAAAGTTATAAAACAAAAGTGAAGTAATCTATAAACTATGGCTGCGTTTGGCAGAAACATCGAGCATTTAACCTGAAGGTTAAATGCTCGATGTTTCTGCCAAACGCAGCCATAGTTTATAGATGGGCAGAAAAAAGCGCTAGCAAGCGCTTGTAAGCAAAATGGCGATCGTAAGCGGTAAGCGCTGTCAAATCCTAAGTAGCTATTTTCCTCTGGGACACGAAGTTAGTTTTAACCGGGGAACCTAACCTAATTTATATATGTTTGTAAAGTATTCATATTAAAAACTTACCAATCATGAATTTTTAATAACATGTATAATATGTTTACTCATGTCATTATATTACTTAAAACTAATATTGCACAAAACAACTTATAAACTCTACTTCAAAACAAACAAATGAAATAAGCAAAATGGCGGATTGTGTCAGCGCTACTAAAGTTAGCAAACGTGTCCTGGCCGAAAACTGTTTATAATAGTTTCGCCATTTTGCTTACAAGCGCTTTTTTCTGCCAAACGCAGCCATTGGGTGCGTTTGGCAGAAAAAAACGCTAGCAAGCGCTTACTAGCGCTAAAATAGTTTTCGGCCAGGACACGATTGCTACTTCAGTAGCGCCGACACAATCCGCCATTTTGCTGATTTAATTTGCTTGTTTTGAAGTAGAGTTTATAAGTTGTTTTGTGCAATATTAGTTTTAAGTAATATAATGACATGAATAGACATATACATGTTATTAAAAATTCATGATTGGTAAGTTTTTAATATGAATACTTCAAATACATATATTTAAATTAGGTTAGGTTCCCCGGTTAAAACTAACATCGTGTCCTGGTGGAAAATAGCTACTTACGATTTGACAGCGCTTACCGCTTACGATCGCCATTTTGCTTACAAGCGCTTGCTAGCGCTTTTTTCTGCCAAACGCACCCAATGATTCAGGTTTAGGGGCGAAAGGAAACATAGTGTTTAACGCTAAAACCATTCATTCGTGAAAGTTATTTAAGCGAAATTTATTATTACTCACATGAGAATGCGCCAACAGTTCTTTCATAATAAAATTGTCGTAAATATCCCTTGCAATCCGCCGCCTTTCTTCCACACATTCTTGTTTCTCATATAATTTTATCTGTTGATTAAAAGCACGTACTGTTTAAAACGTGTTAAAAAAAGGAAATAAGGAGTAAATTTGTTGAATATTTAAATACCTCTTCGTAAAATTTTAACTGTGGCACTGGTTCTTCTGACGTTTGTTCGCAGAATTCTTTAAATAATAAATAACCTGAAACAATAAATTATATTATCAATAGAAAAATTTAAATAAAATAAAGATGTGTCTTACATAGGATCTTTTAGTGCGAACGTATACACACAACCTTACTACTTTTTACAGAGAGATTATCAGTTACGAAAGCTTTACAGTTTCAAATGATATTTTTAAATATATTTTTATTTATTTATTCTACAAATAAATTCATTTTGTTTTTATGGTAATATGTAAAATATCCTTTGAACAAAAGCGTGGTTTTAGAATACGTACGTTACTAACGTTATTAATGCTCATATAATATGTACACATGAGTATATTTAGCGTGTAGACGTAGAATAAGTAAATCCATCATCTCATTTTATTCCTTTGAGCCGCAAAAGTACTCAGGGCAAAGTTAAGTAAAACGAGTGGTTTCCGATAAATGGGAGATAGCTAATGACGGGAAAGAGCGAATCCAACAGGAGACAGGTCTGATACTTAGATCGCCATCAAGCTACCAAGTGTAATGACGTGCGTGAGTGCTGGCGTGCGAGCATGCGGATTTCCTTTCGCATATACCGCGCCCAAATAATGTTATTGATTCCAAACCAATTTAATAGTTCAAATGCAGTTTTCTCCTTACTTATCTCTCCTCTTATTTAAATGAAGTGTCAGATTCTGAGTAAAAGTACAAATGATGATACTAATTCATAGATGTTTATACACGTACAAATATTTCTAACAATAGATACGTACTACACTTTGAAGTAAGTACCTACTTAAAAGACATAAAACTGTAGCGAATTCGTCGCAAGTCTTTTCCAGAGGAAGATTTTTAGAGAATAAGGATGAGTGCTTATGTATTTTTATTTCTAATTCGATTTCGCACATATAATACGTCGTGGCTACAACTTAGAAGAGATAATATCACGAAGTACCTGACCCATTTATTAGACGCAATTACTTCAAGATATAGCCAATTATTATTTGGCCATATTGTACTAAATGTCAACGTTCGTAGATTTGTCCATTTACGTTAGATCATATCATAAATAGGAAAGCAAGCGAGTTGCGACTTAAAGACGCGTACATGTATATCATATGTATAAATTAGCCGTAAAATGGTTACTGTTAAAAAATTGGCTATCAGCGCTGCGGAGCGGTGCAACGGTGATCAATGAAATGTTTTTACGACACCACACATGCCGTGCCTATTTCATCACATTGCGGGAGAAGTTAATTTGTTAGAAAAGTGTAGAGATTAATGTTTATTTCTGCAATATTAGTTATATTTTATATTAATTACCATGATTAGATATGGATAAATCAAACTGAATGATTTTGGAAATGAATATTTCCAAAAGTAAAAGAAGTAGAAAAAGGTAAAGTTTTTGTGAAAAATTAAAGAACTCTACGGGATTGTTTTGTGGATATACCTACATACACTAGAAACCGAAAAATTGTATGACCAATTCCGTGTTAAATAAAATCACCTAAGTCGCATTTAACTGTCATTAAATAGTTTTTTTTATTAAGAGGTAAACATAAAATAAAAAATTATTCTCAGTACCTACTTATTTATATTAGTGTGAGCATTGTTTCATGTCAGTCCCTCAGCGAGCTATGGAGAAGGCTATGCTCTTGGTTTCTCTGCGTGATAAACTCAGAAATGAGGATATCCGCATTAGAACCAGAGTGACCGACAAAGCCCAACGGATTAGTAAGCTGAAGTGGCAATGGGTTCGGAAAATACGCTGGTGGTAGTCGATTCCATAAGGAAGTTTTTTTTTAATAAGGGTGACAAACGAGCACACAGTCCACCGGATGGTAAGTGGTTGCTGTGGCCCATTGACATCTACATCTATCCTCGGCTATGAATCAAAATGCAGATGCGTTGTCACTTGTGAGAACTAAGATGAAATGCCTCGTTTCCAGTAAAAGGGGTCTCCGGTTCTCTACACCCACCATACGAAACACAGCACCTTTAAGCTGCTATTTTACGCCGGTATTATGTGAGAGCGTGGTTTTCCCCGGTCGAGCCGACCCTTTCGTGCTACAACTATACTATAATATGGCTGCAGCATGGCTCTACCACGTAAAAAAATTGTCAGTTCTCAGGTTTTCTGCGATGTGATTAGCTTCGTGTCTCTAATACTGTCTACATATTAACAAACCAGAAGTCGTACCTGGCGTAGGCTCTACGGTTTAAATTTAGAACTAAAATTTATCTACGACGCGACTATGCGCTCCTGAGCACCCGAATCTGTAAAAGGTTACGCGTATTCTAATAAATCAGAATGTCATTGATTCAAATCCGTAAGAAATAATTGGAACGATATTTGAAAGTGAAACAATTGTAATGATTACCAATAATGAATGTGTCTAGTTACTTTCCTGAGTAAAACTAAATTTTACGGATTGTATCACGAGCCGTAATAATTTGAGGTGCTAGGCGCTCGCTGTAAAAGGTCACAGTACACGAGCAACGAGCAACGAGTGCCGGCGGGAATCGAACAGAAAAACAAAAAAACAAAAAAATATTCCGAAGACATGTGAAGTTTGCCAACACACATTGGGGCAGCGCGGTGGACATTTTCTTCTCCTAAAAACATCTCAGCACCCTGGCAACAGACCTGGTGAATCGAAAACGACACGTGTAGCTAGGTCTATATTGCAAATGACAACAACAACCGAGCATTTTTTTTAATTCAGGTATTTATTATTTTACAAATATTCGCTCCTTACTTCTAAGTAAAATCACAACGAATGACACAGATATTGCGGTAAAGTATATCAAGTTATAATAATCAAATTGTAAGTTAAACTGGTATGGATTTTCACTGTAGATGTCAAATTTCGCGAAGATTGTGGCGCCGCGAATAAGGGACAGTCTCAGGTTTAAGCTAAGAAAATATTATACGAACTAAAATGAAGTGTTGAATTTTACAGCAAATGTCAAATTTCACAAAGAAGGCGCTATCTTTTATTTTTTTATAAAAGATGCGCCCATTGCCTTTTGCTCTTCTTAAACCATAGTTCGAGCCCGAGACTATCATATATATCATATATTTAATAAGCCACGATTTTATATCAATACATAAACCACGATTTGTAAAAAAGATTTAATTATTCGCAGATATCTCAGGAGTAAATCAAAGGGGCGGCATGAAAGGCGGCTGAATTGAGTGAATGGTGCAAATATGAGTCTCTGGGTGAGGACTATATTATTTATCTCATTTGTTGTAGATATCGATAATATCAGTGCGTTGGGTCCACGCGTACCGAGGTTCCTACAGGAACTGTATCTGTGGTCATCGCCACTGCAAACAAGTGAGCTGGTGCTTTTTTTTATAGTTTAGAATCTTATATCATAAACGATTATTTTAGTTATTGGTTTTTTATTGTAATTACAGACAGAAAAACCTGTGCTGTGATTATATATTTGAAGTACACGTGCTCACGCAAAAGTATGCCATAAAACCATGCTTATCGCTCTTCAGTTTGGGTCGCGATGCTGAATGATGTAGAGTAAGTATGGATGGAATAACGAAATTCACCATATGAAACATAGCCGCATTAAGCTGCTATTATACACTGGTAGTCTGAGGTCCTTCCCTGGTTAAGTCAACCCATTCGTGCTATATATATATATATATATATATATATATATATATATATATATATATATATATATATATATATAGCTGCAGTGTTGCTCTACCGTATTAGCAATCTTAGTAACAAACGTCTTACATTGAAGTTGCTTCCTATCGCCGGTCTGGATATTTTACATCTGGTATGAGTGCAGGTACGGGACGGATATCATCGTCATCATCATCGTCATTATTACAGTTCATCACAAGTTAACTGCTGAAAACGGCTCCCGTAGATCTGCACGGAACACCACAAAGCGTTGATTTGAACCACCTGCATTCACCGACTTCCTGCGTGACCGCCATGACAGGTCGTCATTCAATCTTAATAGGGGCTTCACTCGAAAACTTTTCTTCCTCATCGTTTCAATTCTTCGTACTACATCCGGCCCAATACTACTTTAAATTATCGGAGTTTCGAATTCTGATATCCCAATGATATATCGATTACTCTGACTGCTGTGCAAGTCTAAGTGCCACCTATAGGCTTTGAACTTAATGGAGAGGAGTCTAAGAAGCTTATGGCCATATATTAATCTGGTTAAAAACAGTCTCGAGCACATGCGCAAAAAAGCCAGCCTTTCAATATTCTGCAGGACACATTTCGGAGAGTGAGCGCAGAACTCCACTCCACACCTCTCACATACAACAACCAGACACTAAGCTTGTCTCCACACCATCGCATTTGAACCATACGTTATCATCGTTATTAATGCTTATAGCAATGGAGTGGAATAATTTACCAGCATATATCTTTTCAAAAAATATGTGCTGGGTCTCCAGAATACGAGCTGATCGGCTTTTGTTAAGTTAGGCGCGCGTCATCATCGGCTATTTCACCAATTACCATCAGTTACATCAGGATAGTATTCATGCACTTACTTATAACATTAAAAATACATTATGCATTTGCGGAGCACATCAGTCAGACGTGGTTCAGATAACCAGGAAAATATTGGAATATAATAATGTATAAGCGGACTTTGAATCCTACTGAACGGTATTTCCGTCAGAAAAAAGATCTGACACTCAGGTCGTATCTAAAAAAAGTTTAAAAAAAATACATTTATCGTCTAAACAAAACAACATTTTTCTTTTTAATCATCATCAGCCCGTAAAAGTCTATGGTCATACTATGTCATAGGTCTCGCATTGTAGGTAGGATTTGGTTAAATCACTACGCATGGCAAGCGAATTCATAATTGCAGTTCCAGATGTGTTGCACTTTTGACACGCCGCTGCCCGTCTCCGACCTGGGTATTTTACGTCGCGCCGCAAGCGAAACACACCGAATCCTAAATCACACTATCAATGGAGTTAGAGGCAAACAGTTCTTTAGCTTTTCTAGATGTGTTAGTAATTCGGATTACTGATAACACCTTGAGCCATACTGTGTACAGAAAAAAGACCCATACAGATAGATATTTAAACGGTGATTCTCACCACCATCCTTCACAGTTAGCTTCCGTGGGTAAATCTTTGTTTCAGAGAGCACGAGGGATCTGTGACAGTAAACACCTGGCTGCCGAGCTCCACCATGTCAAGCAAGTTTTGCATGACAACAAGCTTCGGGACCCGCGCCTACGTCACAGTGAACGAGTGAAGCCGGCCACAGTCGAGCGTGTACCTGCTGTACTGCCATATGTTAGAGGAGTCACTGACAAGATTGGCTACATCTTGAAGCGCTCTTCCATCAAAACATACTTCAAGCCGCCGAAGAAGATTGGTCAGTTTTTACCATCAGTCAAGTGTAACGTCCCTCTGCAAGATGCAGGAGTGTACAAGTTTGATTGTGAGTGTGGTCCTACATAGGACAAACTAAAAGATCAATTAAAACCCGCGTTAAAGAACATATAGCTGATGTGAAGAATCGACGCTCAGGGAAGTCTGCAGTCTGTGAACACGTACAGGATCGCCCCCGTCACTACACCTGATTTGATAGACCACAAATCCTCGCTAAAGAACACCGATTCCTTCCAAGGATGATTCGCGAGGCTATTGAAATCAAAAAACATCCTGATTTCAATAGAGAAGATGGCTGGGTGCTACCTTCTGCTTGGGATCCTATAATAAATAAAATTAAATCCCAACCCAAGCATACAACTGCAAGACTTCAAGATACCATAAGTTCATACTGTGTAGATCGGAACAAAAGTTAAATTTTTATCTATGGTAACCGCTGTTAACTATGACATTTGGACGTTGTCCTCCCCGTGACCATGGGTGCTGTAAAGCGCTCGAAACGTCGGGTATTAAAAAGTTAAATATACGCGATAAATTCCGTAAAAACTAGTATTATTTCAATGCAATGGTCTATATATATATATCTACATTTATTCTCAATTAAGAATCAAAATGTTGAAGCATTGTCACCCCTGAGGACTAAGATAGAATGCCTTGTATCCAGTAAAAAGGGTCTCCGGATCTCTTCACTCACCATACGAATCACAACAGTATTAAGTTGCTGTTTTACGCTAACATTTTGTGAGACCATGGTACTTCTCCGGTCAAGCCACTCCCACTACAACCGTAATATAGGTGCAGCGTATTTCTAGAATTTTTAACTGATACGACACGCACGGTACAAACGGGCTTGATGGATTTTTTAATGCCATCGTTTTGTTTAACCACAGACGATTATATTCTAATATTGCACACATACCACCTACTATAAGCGATATTTCAGAGTACATAATAGTAATACAGTTAGCTTAATCTAACCTATGTCCAGCATATGGACCTAAAACGCCATTAATATGCTAAGCAAATATCGTAAAATATAATAATACTCGTGCTATTCCTTGAAGAACGTTAACTATACAATTTAATTATTTTCATTTACCGCAGGATTTCTCAGTCACGTTAAGAAGCAAAGCGGGTGGAAATGATACATTGAGTGGGCACTCCGTTTTATCTACGAATGCTCCTGAGCTTTTACGTAAACTCCATCTAAAATTGGCAGGGAAACGTGTCTTAAAAAATTATATGAATTTGTCAACTCTACCACAGATTAAATATTTAGCTCCACGTGTTGCGGTAATCAGACTGAAAATGGCATTTTGAATTGTTAGAGGTTTGGTAGAGGTTTCCTACATTAGAAATATTTATTTAGATTTAATTAATTAAATTAACAATTTTTTTTGTAATTGACTTTAATTTTTTATTAAACGTGGTAGAGCCACGCTGCAGCTATAATAAGTTTGTAGTACGAATGGGTCTGCTCGACCGATGTAGGACCACTCTCTCACGGAATAGCAGCGCAAAATAGTAGCTTAATTGCTGCTGTGTTTTGAATGGTGAGTGTAGAGACCCCTTTTTACTGGAAACGAGACATTCCATCTTAGTCCTCAGGGGTGACAACGCATTTTGATTTTTAATCGAGGATAAATGTAGACTTCTATAGGCCGCACCATCCACTTACCATCAAGTGGACTTTATGCTCGTTTGTCACGATTATTCTACAAAAAAAAAATCATTAAATTTTAAATTAAGATTAACTTTTTAAAGTAAAGTTTTCTTATGTTTTCCAAATTATTACATGACTTAAGTGCAAAGCAAAAGGTATATTCTACTGGCGCCTAAAAATCAAGAATCCAAAGTTTTGGCGTATGAAATCGTATCTAACAATCATATTGAACATAAAATTATATAAAAAGCACATTGTCGGTAAAATAATTATTTGTTGAACTTATTAGCTTTTTCTTAAATCGATTAATTGCTATTTTTACATTAAAAAGTGGGTTCTAGTGGCTTATGGTGTAGATTTATCAAGTCGCATGGAGGGGTAATCACGATAAATTTTGTTTTGTTTAGTCATAATTAATTTTTTTCGTCTGAGAAATTCCGAAATTTTCAGTGTCTTGAGCAGCCTTATAATTATATATTTTACTAAATACAGATACACTTAGACGTGTCATTTATTTACGCTCGCTGTATCGTTTATTATCGCTGTAGAAATACAAAATATTTCAAAAACCAATTTTGATACATACTTGACCAAGGTAAGATATTATTATTTTTATAATTACAGATTTTCATTACAATATATTGTTTCGCTAATTTTTTTTAGATTTATATATAAATATATTTATACGTCTTGGACTTCATGGAGTGACCTGAATGTGTAATTCCAATAATGTAGGTTGATGAAATGAAGTCAGGTTACTCGCTTACTTGGTTTCTAAAAGGCTAAATATGTTCATCCACTGTTGAACAAAGGCGTCCTCCAAGAAATGTACAAAGCACGGACCTGATCCACCTGCACCCATCGAATTTCTGAATCTAATGGAGGACCGCCCCATATTTCGCTTACTGGTTCAAGACTGCCACTCGACAACCTTTCTCCCCCCGTCAGATGTCGGTTTAATATTAATATTTAGTTTAGTTATTTAGTTACAGTTTAGAATTAATATCAGGACACAACGTTAATCGAGGCCATGGCGATGCAAGAGTATCTACTTGTAGGTGTCGTAAATGGAACAGGAGACAGGTAGCAGCATCGTCCGGATATCAATTCTAAACTGTGAAAAAAACCCACGGGTGGCGACCTGCTTGCCAAGCATGGCAAAATACTACCTATATGGCAATCTATGAGGAGGCCTATGTTGAAATGTAATGAGCGGATGGATAAGTGGCCATAAAACATAAAACACGCATCAAAGTGATTCGTTCTATCAAAGGATAATATTTAAAAAAAAAACATAATGCGAACATTTTATCGAATGGTCTTTACCTTACTATATTACTAGGCTATACAAATATCCGATATATAAATAAGCACTCAACATTAAATTTCACTGCCGGCGTACAATCCGAATTTTATTTTCGCCAGCACCTTACTCGAGGGTGAAGAAAAACATAGGGGGAAAACCTATCCAGTATAGTAAATAAAAAAAAATTGAGAGCATGTAAACTTCCAGGAAACCCTCTCCATAATGAGGCCAGCACCTATGCAATGGAATAAATGTAGGCTGCTATTTCACTTTTTACTTTTAGTGGTACCTTATTTGTAAATATTCCAACATAAAATAATTTTAATACTTTTTTGTAATGTATATAAAATATAAATTACAAACTAACTCATGGGAGGAGAAATTTAAAATCATGTTTATTTGTAATTTATTCATCTCAGGCAGATTTCACTTTTTTGTCTGTTTTTTTTTTTTGTTTATGAAATTACGTTAATCTTAGTTTATATATTGTTCTCTTAAATACCTACAATTACATAAATTAAGACATTAGGAAATCTTTATTTTACTCTCTTTTCGCTTTATTTAGCAATTGTCATACGCAAGGACTAACCCACGAATAACCCATGATGCCCATGAACTCCTAGCTTGGTGGAAACAGTTCCAAATGAAAAAATCTCATTTTTCATTTAGATTTCTCACTTGATCGTAGAACTGTATTCTCTAGAGTTCCGGTCATCAGTAAAATGAATTTTGTAGTTTACCGTAATATTACATACAAAGAAAAAAGATAATTTATTTTACAGTTTTGTTTATAACTATGTTGTAGACATGGGTGGTTTGTGTCCAATAAAGAATTTCTTACTTTCTTTCTAATTTCAAAGTGGCACTTCATATCGACTTTCTTGTTCGCAATATGTGAAGGAGCTACGATTAGTTTATCTTTATTTGGTTAATTTATACGAACAATGTAACACAAACACTGAACAAGTATTTCAACCCGCTTGTCGTTTTCCCGAAACATCTAAGGATTCAAACAAATTACATTCGTATTCGAATAAAAGTGTAAATGACATATTTGTAAAATAATAGGTAAAAAGTTTTCTGAATATAAAGACCGATACCGATACACGGACATTAAACGGAATGTGATAATCGAGAAACAATATTTTTTTCCTTGCACTTTTAAAATGATTCAACCCTGCCTCTGGAACATCTCACGCTCTATTACAAATAGACTATTATAGGGTCCGATATTGTTCTAAAGCAATCTTTCGACGCTTTTGATTTCACTTTGATGACGTGTAAATCTCATCTGATAAATCTACAGGTTTCATTTTTATCGCACACACGTTATAAGCAAAATCGTGAAAAATAATGGAATCACTTTCTTACACACATGACACAAGTGTGTGCTAAACATCTGAGACAAAAATCGCATCAATATAGCGTTATATTTTTGTCAGATTTATAATAAATGAACAAATACATTATCTGAACTAATCGCTGTAATTAGAATTGTTTATCAACACTGCGATAAAATGGCTAATTGCGTAGTAGGTTCTGAAAACCAGATTTAAATACGCCCATATCATTATTGCTATAAGCACAATAACAATATTATCATGTATTACGTAGTTGATACTACAAGTAATTAGAAGAGAGAATCACTTATTTTTATTTTATCAGATAAACAGAAAATAGTGACAAACGTTTTAATTTAGCCATTGTCATCGGTTCGATAAAATACGACTATTTGCCACTGAATTTACAACAAAATCGTCATGAGAATGCCCACCAACCAAATCCTACTGTCACACCATTTCTAGGTGAGCCAATGTGGAATATAGGAAATACCTAGATCTCATGACTCTAATACATATCTACCTCGTATAAACTAAATGTAAAATAAATCTTAACCTTTTCGCTTCGTGTTTGAGGTGTGCAATACACTGACAAGCGACGTGGAGTTCATCTGTTTCGATTTGCATAGTGACAACTTGAGAAAAATATCGGGGAGTATGAACTCTAGAAATTACTTAATAAGTGCCACAAGTGCTGCGTACACGTACTCTGAGACACTACACGTGGTAGAGCGACGCGGCAGTTTTGTTATGACTGCTGCAGCACAAAAAGGTCGGCTCGACAAAAAAAGGAACATTATCTCATCATCATCCAAATAACAGCCTATCAAGTCTACTGCTGGACATAGGCCTCCGACATAGTTTGCCTTGTAGTGAGTATTTTACCATAGCCGCACCCTTGGCATGCGAATTGGCAACCGCAGTTATTATCATTAATTTTATGAGTTGTTATTAGGTCAAGGTGTTGTTTAATTTGCCTCTGTCGGCTCTCATGACACCCACGGGATGATTTGGGTAAGTAGATTGTATTATTATATTGGTACTGACAGACGTGCTCAAAACAAAACATGCTCATAAGCTTGCTTAAAATTAGCATGCTCTGCAACTGTTCACATTTGCCAACAATAAGCACGCTTAAAGCATACTTATAAATACCCATGCTCAAAGCAAACTTTATATACAGAGGTGCTATTTAGCACCAGGCTCTCAAACAAAATGGATGTACAAAGATATAGTGACAGTGCTATCCGTACAGAATTCGATAAAATAATCATATGCAAACCTGTTCAGACGCGCTAGGAGCACGCTCCCTCCCTCAGGTAGGAACCTGCGCCTCATGTAGCATGCTCGAAAATCAAACGTCGGTCGATTTTTGAGCACACTCAATACAAGCATGCTCGTTGTTAGCAATTAGTGTACACACGTGCTACTAATGAGCACTTGCTCAACAAAAGCATGCTTTCGTACTAGTAATGAGCACGTCTGTCCGTACCTTTAAGCTGGCACTACATGACGAACACTCACACAAATATCACAGAATATCAATGTCCAATAGCAACATAATGTTACTGTGTTTAAAATGGTGGGTGCACCCCTTTCGCTGGTAGCGTGGCATTTCTTCTAATCATTAGGGCAAACAATGTATATTATGCACTTTGATTATTATTAATCGATGATAGATATCTGACTGGCCACAGCATCCTGTTACCATCAGACGGATTGTGACTTCGTTTGTCATCGTTACTTCTATAATAAAACACATGCTTATTCTCATTTAACCGTGTCGATGATGATTGAAATTGGGCCAAAAACATGCAGGATATTCATATTCATATTATTTATTGCTTCCATAATGTTACAGTTAAGGTGTTAAGAACATTTTAAGTTTTAAATCAATAATCTAATAATACTCAATGAATAACAACAACTTGCACAATTTATGATGTATCATTTTATTATGTCAATAGTATGTTGTATCAGACACGAATAGGTACGAGTTGGTGTACTGTCTCTGCGTTTGACTGCTCAGAAATTGATTTAGTCACATGCGATCATGAGGCGATGTTTTCGATATCTATAGTGTTACGGGTGAATTCCGCCAAGAAATTTAAATAATGGAGGTAACACAAAATAAGTAAAAATAACGGTTTATGTCATGATCTCATAAATGTTACCTTGATACTGGATTATGGTATAGAAAGCAAAACTTTTCACTTTTCAAATCTAAGCACCGCACACTAGTACTTGTTACAATAATATAAAATTTAATTGGTCAAAGTAATTATTTAACATAACTGCAATAGAATTGCTTTACGATATTTAATGACGTGAGACTCTATCGTCATTAACTATGATGAACGATGATATTACATACATGTAAACACTGTCTGTCCGGCCCTCGTAACTTCGCTTCTGATCTAGTGCACATAGCACAGCTGCATCTATGTCTCTGGAGAAATCTAAGGAGAAGCGTAATGGGCATCGCTGTATTGATGAGACGACACTATACGAATAAAATATAAGTGTAAATTAATCTTTATCGTATATTAAAAACTAATATCTAGCGCGCCTTAAGATTATTTAAAGCAAGATTTTTAGGCGTGAAAATGTGTTATAAATAGTTAGTAAAAAAGCACGCATACTAAAAAGTACTAAAAAATACGGTTGTACGGACAGGCCCAAAGTGTGAACACACAGTGCCACAGAAAGAAATTGTGATCAAGGCATAGTCCCAAAGTGCAAAGGTGAGGACACTAGCAATCATAGTCCATCTTACTCTGTGATACTGCTCTTCTCCATTCGTCGTTATATGAAAGGTGTACTAGATTAAACAGGTGTTATCAAGAAATTAAAGGTAAACCTTTAAAAAAATCTGATGAAAACTACAATAAAACTGTTATAATTAACTTTAGAAAATATCAGGTATAAAGTATATTAATGATCTATGGCCCAGTTAATGTTTTTATTCATTCTGTCATTTTGCAGCGGTAGGTTTTCACTTTAGCATAGCATTACGCATGCCCTGAAATTCGATAAAATGTTTTCATTTCATTCCAGATGTGGGAGATTTCTTGAATACACGTGATATGCCTGCATTCGGAAAACGATTTCATTGATCGCTAGGAAATGCATTCAGAGGAATTCGCAGACAATTATTTTAATTTTATATTGTTTTAAATTTTAGCCTGTAAAAAGACCGTATAACTGAGATGAAAAATGATGGGATTACATTGTGTACGGGGAAGTGACCGGTTCCCGCATGCTAGATATTGACTCGTGAATTTCATTGGTTATTACTCCGTCTGCGAGGAGTGCCATGCATGCAGAGTATCGACTGCGTTATTAATCTGCTAATTTCACTAGTCGTTTTACCACTAACAAGGAGTACCGCATGTTATGTATGTCGGCCAATAAACATAAGTCCTGATGCAGTGGAGTCCAGTGATGGCGTGATGTTAATAATTCCAATTGCGCATTCAAATAATTGTTATTATTAGACTGTAGCTTTATCAGTTTAGAAAACACATCTGCAGAAGTTTCCGATTTCATCATCATCATCATCATCACTACAGTCCTTCACAAGTACACTGCTGAATATAGGCCTCCCCCGAGAAACGCAACAAAGCACGGTTCTGAGCCACCTGCATCCTTACTAGGTCGGCACTTCGTCTAGTGGGACGAGCCTGCCACACGAGAAGCTTTCTTCCCCATCGGTTGTCGGGTCTACGAGCTATATGGCCGGCCCATTGAAACTTCAGCTAACTAATTCTTTGGCATATGTCGGTTACTCTGGTTCCACTGCGAATCCTCAGACATCCGAGTAGAAATTTAGAAGTTATAATTTTTTTTTAAAAAAGACGTCGAAATTTTTCGTTATCGATTTCTCTTCAACGCATTAACCGATTTTGAAGCGGTTCGCAGCAATCGGCTACGGCTTTTCCTAGTTTGAGATCTGATAAGATTTTGGAATCGATTGTTACATCTGTTTAAGTTATTAAAAAAAATCAAAATTTTATTTTTGAGATTTCTCAAAATTTACAACAAACATAACAAATCGGTTGAAACAGTATTGAAAATCTATATTCGGTGAAACCCTTTCGAACATCACCAAGTTCGTTCAAATCGATCAGGTCGTTCAAAAGTTATGAGACATATACACACATACATTCAGACATCCTCGTAGGAAGTCATAATAGCTGCCTAGGACTTCAAAACGTCGAGATCCGATGAAACCTCAATTTACGAAAACTAGGGTGATTTTTTTTTAAATCATTGAGTTTCATAGCGAGAAGTTAAAATATATCTAGAAAATCTTAGATCTACAATAACCATGTCAACGATAAGACGTAACGTGTAAATACTGTGAACGAAATTATCAGCAGCGTATGGTGGCGACTATTAAAAATCCTTCCAACAAGATAGGTCTAACCAGCTTTGGAATTGTTGATAGGACTAACCAGCATTGGAGTTGTTAAAGTACAAAATTCATTCATTACAACCTATCAAAGTCCACTGCTGGACATAAGTCTAAGCCTCTTAATGTGGATTTCACCCATAGTTGCCAAGCTTAGCAAGTTTTTTTATATATAGAACAAGGATGACAAATGACCACACAGTCCACTTGATGGTAAGTCATTGCTGTGGCCCAGAGACATCTACATTTATCCTTGACTAAGTATAAAAATGCAGATGTGGCGTCACCACTTAGGACTAAGATGAATTGCCTCGTTTCCAGTAAAAATGGTATCAAATTGTCTACATTCACCATACGAAATACTTGTCATAATATTGATGATATGGTTAACAACTTTACCGCTTTAATTCTTAGATTGTATGATTGCTATGCACCTGTCAAACGTATAAAAATAAATCATTGTCCTGCGCCCTGGATTACAACTGAGATAAAAGAGCTTATGGCGCGTAGGGATAAAGCCAGAAGTAGATATAAACATTGTCCCTTGGAAAGAAATCTAATAAAGTTTAAGAGTCTGCGCAACCGCTGCAATCGTTTGTGTAGAGATGCTAAAAGGCAGCAGCCTTAAGCTGATTTTACGCTGGTATTCCGTGAGAGCGTGGTCCTACTCCGATCGTGCCCGACCCATTCGTGCTACAACTAATATAGTTGCAGCGTGGCTCTACCACGTAAACGTAGTTATTAGGAAGACCTCTTACGACATTTACATGTCGATATGATTTTAGTGGATATTCTTACACCACTACTCGGTGAACTATATGATGAGAAAACTATATTAGCCGAGTGTCGTCGTGGAATCAAAATCATCGCTAATTCGGTGAAATAAAAAAGAAATAGTCGAGTAAAGGAAATTATCGTTGCGCCAACTTCATTAGAAGCAAAGTAATTGTTCACAGGGCGGCAGTAATCCGGGCCTTGCGTGAGCAAACGATTCCGAGCGCTTCGATTGCGCTAAGGGATACTGTCACATTGAGCGTAAAAGGAACTAATATTAGTTTGTAGATATAAATAGGTTTTCCAAAGTTAATAAATGACAATTTTTAATATATATATATATACACATATATAACAATCTATGACTTATCCAATATATTCCCAACACGTTTAAGTGATCCGTTAACCTCGTCATCTTCTTTATGTATATTTTTAATTACGATAGTAATTCGTAATATATAAAAATTACGTGTCACGTTGTTTGTCCGCGATGGACTCCTAATCTACTCAACCGATTTTAATCAAATTTGCACCGTGTGCAGTTTGGCCCCACTTGAGAGATAGGATAGTATTTTTTTTGTACATGAGTGACCCACAAATTTGTGCGAATTTAAGGATTTTTAATAGGACATGAAAGGTCGTTTAAAAGGGCACAACAACGTCTGCCCGGCAAGCTAGTATGATATTTACAAACCATTGAATAAAAATAATATTTATTCGCTAAAATTTAACAAATCATTATAAGCGAACAATTTATTTGATTAAGTTAACTCAAGCTTGTGGAAGGCAAATAAGAAATGGATTAAAAATGCCCAGCAATGTGCAAATATGCAAAACTATTTAACTAACGCACACCAGAAGCTTGTCCATTATATACTATAAAGAAAAATGAGCTCGTTACATGCCAGAGTGACACCGCCCCCAGAATAATCTTATTTGAGATACGCATCACGACAAGAAAGTGACCCTATTATTGCAGGGTGCTGAAGCCTGTAATTATCTAAAGCTTGTAATCCAGATACATGTAATACTCGTTGTAGTACATAATATTGTAGATTGAAATTACTCTATGTGTCTCTTGTTAATACTCAAACGAAGTCCTTGGCTTGTTAAAGAATAAAAATAGTAACCCTGTTATACTGAATGAAACTAATTTTATGGATTTTATCGCGTTTAATTTAAATTTTTTTAATTCCCGCCGTTTACAGCGCCCATGATCATCATGGTGATTTGGATGGATATTGACGTCAAGCACCAACGCACTAGGAAGTCTGCAGTATGTAAACATGTTCAATACCAATTCAATTCCTTCCTACCATGGATGATTTGTGAGACTATTGAAATTTAAAAAAAAACCATCCTAATTTCAATACAGAAGATGGATGGGGTTACAGGTCTTGGGATCCTATAATTAATAAATAAGATCCAAATCCAAGCATACCAGTGCTAGACTTCAAGATAATGTAAGTGCGACGTCAAATCCCCACCTCCCCCCCCCCCCGTAACCATGGGCGCTGTAAAGCATCGGAAATCTCGGCAGTTAAAAAGTAAAAATTAAACGCGATAATATTCGTAAAGTTGGTTTAATTTCATGTACTGTTCAATACCGTCGAGCCTAGATTTAATCCACGGCACTTATAAAAATAAATGAACTCCGTTCACCTTCGTATGTTTTGTAAGTTGTAACACAATATCTTCCTGCGACAATAGCGTCATGATAAAATTGTGGCAAAAATCAAAAATTTTTTGCAATTAAATTTTAAACAATTTTTATTCATCATCATCATTATTACTGCAGACCGTGTGCTCGTTTGTCACCCTATTCTCTAAAAAAAAACATTCATTAAGATGACAAATTTAAATAAAATATACTACACTATAATAGGTAATAATCACACAATTATTAAGTGGTTCTATAGTAAAAATGACAGATTTTGTTTTTATTAAAAACATCATACAATAGGCAATGATATAGCGAAAACGTTATCGTATTTGTGATAATAAATTGTAGCACATGATACGTTTGTAATTGCAAACCTGATTATAATTAACAAATGGGACACAGAACACTCGACTGGACATTGTTAAAGCGAGCGTCATCTTTATTACATACACTTTTATGTAAAATGTACAGAAAACAAATCAATAGAATATAAATCATATTTTATTCAACATAGTTATAGAGTAATTCTTGTTAAAAGTCACTTTTTACTTTTAACACCGCAAGATCCGTGGTAGCTCAGACGGTTAACGATCGCTGTAAATATAACAGAACGCGAGTAACCCGGGTTCGATCGCCGCCGGCACCAATGAAATCATTAATCGCAATTTTAAGTGCTGATTTACAACGTGCTCAGCGGTGAAGGAAAACATCGTGAGGAAACCTGCATATCTGAAGAATAAGAAAAAAAATATTTCGAAGACTTGGATGTTCGCCAACACGCATTGGGGCTGCGCGGCGGACACTTTCCCGCCCTAAAACCCTCTCAGAAATGAGCGGAGGCCTGTGCCCAGCAGTGGCACGTATAATATAGGCTGTGACTTTACTTTACTTTTAACATACGAGGGTGGATTGAAAAGTACTCGGCCTAACCAAGAAAATAAACACATACTAAATCAGTTATATTTTTATTTTTCTACAAAATCACCATCAAGTTCAATACACTTTTGCCACCTCCCCTTCCAAGCATTTAGACCGTTGAAAAAAAATGATTCTTCCTTAGAGTCAAAATATGCGTCTACAGCTGCTTTGACCTCGTCGTTTGACGAAAATCTTTGACCTCCCAAGTGCTTTTTTAGGTTAGGGAACAGAAAGAAGTCTGATGGTGCCAGATCAGGTGAATACGGCGGATGCGGTAACAGTTCAAAGCCACAGTTGTGAATTTCAGCCATTGACTGTACTGACGTGTGAACACGGGCGTTATCTTGATGAAACAGGACTTTTCTTCTGAGCATTCCTCGACGTTTTTCTTTTATTTCCTCTCGTAAACGACGTAGTAAGGTGCAGTAGTAATCAGAGTTTATAGTCTGACCCCTTTCAAGATAATCAATCATAATCACACCTTTCGAGTCCCAGAATACTGAAGCCATCACCTTATTTGCCGACAAAATCGACTTAGCCTTTTTAGGGGGTGGTGAACCAGGTCTTCTCCACTGTTTTGATTGTTGTTTTGTTTCCGGTGTACTGTAATGAACCCATGTTTCGTCCATAGTAACGAAACGATTCAAAAAATCATCTGCATCGGCTTCAAATAACTCCAAACAGTCGCGCGAAATAGTCAATCGCGTCCTTTTTTGTTCAACTGAAAGCAGTCGCGGAACCCACCTCGCAGACACCTTGTGGAAACCCAACTCGTTGACAATGATGTTTTGAGTTCGTTCATAAGAGATGCCTATAATCTCGGCTATCTCTCTAATTTTTAATCTGCGGTCTCCCATTATTAAATCAAGTACTTTTTAATATTTTCGTCAGTAGTTGACGTCGAAGGCCTTCCAGAGCGGGGTTCATCTTTCACACTCTCTCTACCACGCTTAAATTCTGCTATCCATTTTTTGACGGATGAATATGACAGAGCACAATCGCCTAATGTACTGACCATGTCATCATGGATGGCTTTTGATGATAGCCCCTTCTTATGGAGGTACTTAATGACGGCACGCTGCTCGATTTGCTCCATTCGCGGAAATTATGTCCGATTACTTTGTTAATAAATTTATAAAATCACAACTAATTATCGCACACGTTTCGAACTTCACACAATGAACTAGTCTGAACTGAACTAAATAATGTGGGTAGATTTGATTTTTAGAATTGAATGGATCTGTGTTAGGCCGAGTACTTTTCAATCCACCCTCGTAGCTCGGAAAAAACTTCTGTACTCGAAATAATCAGCAAGAAACCCAGCGTCATTTTTTTCCTAAGCATAATAGAATATATTTAAGGTTTTGGTATTTTAGACACGTATTATAACGTAGGTATATTCACTTACTAAACAAAATCTAATAAGTTAAATTGTCTTTGTCTGTTCAATCGAATTTAAACATCTGTAGATATAGTCACGAATTCCATAGCTTTGAAAATGTTACGCTTAGGTCAAGGAACAAGAAGAGATGATCGCTACAAAGTTTAGTCAAGTATTCTTTTCTATATTACCATTACAGCCTATCGAAAGTCCAATGCTGAACACAGGCCTCCTCCAAATATTGCCTCATATATAAAGGGCATATTTGCTATAGTCGCCTCTCTTGGCAGGCGGGTTGGCAAACACAATTTCTTTTTATTCAGCTGTTATAAATCAGAAAGATGCAACATCCCATCTCCGACTGTCTGTCACCTGTTACGACACCCACGCGATGATATATTTTAGTGGAAATTCTTACCGTCAATACACGGTATTCTTTAATAAATTGTGTTGTTGACGTAAAAGAAAATACTTATTAACATTACTAAAAGATTTATTTTCAAATTAACAAGATAACTAATTTTTGATGTCATCATGCATTATCTATAGCCTATCAAAAGTTCACAGATGAACAGCCTCCTTTTAAGTTACCCCATAGTATAATCAGTATTTATTGTTTGCCATAGTACGGATTAGTAAGCCTAAGTGGCAATCGGCCAGCCGTATAACTCGAAGAACCGACAAGCGATGGGGAAAACAGGTTCTCGAGTGGCAACCTCATATCGATAGGCACAGTGTAGCGCGACCCCTCACTAGATGGAGTGACGACCTGGTAAGACAGGCAGGAAGTCAATAGATGCAGGTGGCTCAGGACCGTGCTTTATGTCATTACTTGGGAGAGGCCTATGTTCAGCAGTGGACTTGTGACGGATTGTAATGATGTTGATGATGATGATGATTTGCCATAGTATTTAATAGTATTTATCAAAATCTTACATATTTTCTTGACAACGAATTTTTTTACTGACACAACTATAGTAGTGTGTATATTATGAAATTGAAGATTTTTAGATAAAAGTTTAAAACTTTAAATGATGTATAACTAAAAGCTTGGCTAAAAGGGGCTAAAAGCTAAGCACTAAGCAGCTTTCACCGTAAAATCAGTCATAACTGTCGTTTGTACTCACGACGTGGGTGCGCTCTTTCTACTTTTCGTTATCTATAAATCAATTTGTCCAGAATTTATTGTCCTGTTTGATAAAATTAATACGTTTCACTATTAAGATCTTGTTTTATTTTTGCTATAATGGGCAATTATGTTATGTACGTTTTAGTAACACTTTTCTTTATGCAACTATTATCATAAATTTTCCGATAGTACAGTAGGTGGAGTGAGGACCTTATAAGGTATGCAGGAAGTCGAATGGTGCAGGTAGCGTAGCTTTGTGGAAGGTCTACTGTGTTCAACAGTTGCCTTGTGATGAGCTGCTGTAACGATGATGACGATGGTGAAGAGAGTAGGCGTTAAATAGATGTCATTGTCTTTCAATTTGAAATGCAAGTAACCTACGAGTATTTTCCTACCCATATCGTCCGGCTCGTAATATTAATTTACATACATAACATAACATAAACACTCACGCCTGTCACCCGGAGGGGTAAGCAGAGACTACGGACTTTCATTTGGCACGATCCTGACATACCTCTTTCGCCTCCTTTACATCCATATATCTACGCACACGTGCTCGTAACATTAATTTCAGTAAAACTTCCTAGTCATGTTAAATGTTTATTAAAAAACATGAAATTTCTCCGGCAATACAATTAATCTTAATTACCTACATTTAACGGTGTAACTTTTTAGCGCAATTAAAAATAGTCAATTTTAAAAGTTGGTTTTTTTTTCCATTTATAAAAATGAAAACATTATAAATTAATCAGTTTTTCAGTCAAGTATGACCGTTCCAATAAAATATGGTATATGACGCATTAGAATTTAAAATTAAATTATTACTAGAATGTATCTTACACTAAAAGACGAGTATACTCTCTGGCTTCGCACGCATCTAGTCCTAGTCTCAACATTTCTCTATCTTAACAAATGCATTAAAACGAAAATTTTGAAAAATATGAAAATTTAATCAACTTGCCCTATTTCTGCCACAAAGCAGCAGCTACATTGCATTGTTCCGAATTAGCGGGTAATAGAGCTATTATAATTAACGTCTGCGAGGAAAGATCTTAGTTCCCAGCAGTGTCGTCGCATCTGCTTCTTCTTTTCTTGTTTGAAATTAGTCTCAGGTATCCGAGAGCTGCAGGAGATATTAACCATCAAGAGGACTTGATCTTGGCTCACCCGTCACTCTTTATATTACAAAAAATACGAAACCTACAGACGATAGAGATAATACTTACCTAGAACTTGATTAAATATTTTGTCAAAATTTACTTCATTCTTTTTCTCCATGTATTTGTGCATGACGCTCCGCACACTGTAACAAATAAAAAGACTTTATATAATACTTTTGTAAAACTTAATTAAAGAATTATTGAGAAAAGTTGGTTGTACCCAATGTCGAATACGTCGTTCGATCCAGTAAATAAAATCGCAACTTAAAATGTTTTATAGTTTTGTTTACTGTGCGACAGACATTGAGACTTTTTATATGGGACATTCACAGCGTCGGACCCTTTTTACGACAACATCTGAAATCTAAAAGCTATGATGTTGTTGTTCATATTTTTTATATTTTTAACGGGATACACATACATGTTATGAATCACACAAGATATATAAAATATATATACATGTTACAGCCCAATAAATACACATAAACACTTTTTGAGCACACATTTTACAACAAGATAAGTTACGATACATCATTTTGATAAAAGACAAATCCATCATCCTCATAAACTGTATAATATTGCTCTATACTGTAAAGTAAGGAGGATTTCCCGTAATCGCCACTATTCGATTCTGTACGATTTACAGTCAAACACTAAAGTGATCATGTCATGAACATGCAAAAACATGTCATGAAAAAAATCTTAGTTTAAACTGAAATAATTGTTAAATAAAGAATCGAAAACTTAATTAATATTTTAAACTTCGAAAACAACAACTTTTTGTTCGGCGAGAGTTCTTAAATAATTTGGTATTAATTAAAACGTTCTTTGTCGAATCTCGAGCCGCAATATAAATATTAGTAGACTAAAAATGTGAGATTTTAACATGATATAATAAAAATATAACATACTTAAATGAAATATTTGTAAAAACAAGCTTCACATATTCTGCTTGACAAACACTATCCTTTATGATATTCATATCAAAGGGTTTGTATATATATATATATATATATATATATATATATATATATATATATATATATATATATATATTATCTTTCACTGCAGAGCGGCGAATTGAAAATAAAAAATACAAAACTAAATATACAAAATTGTATCACCAGCACTTAAAGTGTGTGCAAAATTTTGGCTCAATTGGTCTGGTAAGACTAGTTTAAAATTCAGTTGCGGGATTTAATCCATACGTACAAACAGGAAATTACTGAATGAAATTATATAAAAGCTTGCAAAATTTTTGATTTTACACCGCCTTTAAGATGATTAGTATGTTCACGGTTTTAATTTTGATATTTGCGTTTACTAGAAACAGCAGCGTAAAGTAGTCCATTACATTGAAGTATTCTATTACTCATTTCGTGGGTAATGTACAAGTCGACTAATGGGAGTACCGAGAAGCCTCTGATCGCTAGCGAAATAAAAATAGATTACATCTGACGTATTGATGATAATCCAGATGTAAACTTCCAAGACCGGCGACGAGGAAAAGCGTCAAATAAAATTTCTACCTTTGACTAACGCATTACGATCGTCAATTCGAATTTACTCCAACACTTACACAGAACACTTTTTCCAACACTATTCCAACACTGCTCTGTTTGTGTATTGATTTTTTTTATAATGCTAAAAGGAGAGATGAACTAATAGCCCACCTGCAATATGCTTTACGCGTAGAGGGTTACAGATGAGTTGTCATCATAAGACTATGATTAAAATCGAATGTCACGCAGGCTGTCCATTTTCTTTTAATCGGATCAGAACAGTTGGTGTACTGCCGCCAAGGTGACAGAAATAGGTAAGGTATAAAGAGTTTAGAAATATTGACTCAGAAATTATGAAATCATCTCGTTCTCTTTTCGTCTTCTCGTCCGTGAAGCTAGTCTCAACGACCTATCCCAACCGACTCAAAAATAGGTGTGGATTTAGTGCTTTTTATGTGCTAATCTACCTAAATAGCACATAAAAATTGACTGACCATGACCTGACCTGACCTAAATATTGCTGACAAGGCCAACATTTTTTAGAAGTTGGCATTTGCATATGATATTTTGCCATAAAAACGTCTAAAAACAATCAAAAAGTTAGTTACTAATTAGTTGCTCAACATTGATTAAAAAAACCCTGAGTCCCCAGTGACCATGGGTGCTGGAAAGCACAAGAAACTTCGGGACTTAATAATCAAATAAATTAAACGCGATAAAATCCGTAAAAGTAGTTTTAATCAATGTGTAGTGTTCGCGTAAATATAAGAAATCATTTGTTGCTCAATATAAAGTCTCTAAGTATAAATTTTTTGCTAAAAAGTGCAATTTTTATAAAATTGATAAACGCTGAAATTGTCATTTCAATAAACATATTAGTTAAATAATTGTCGCCCTGTAATTTTAAGAAATTTTTCAGTCCGCCTCTTTTAACTAACTACATCGTAACTCCTAGGAGAAGACAACCATTTTCGTTCTTTCCATATTAAGTGGGATATTATTGCAAATGAGTTTTACCTCTTTTGAAATAATTACGAGTAGGTATGAGTTTTTAAAGCCCACTTTTGAAACCCGAACGTGACGGAGACCTAATTTCTTGTGTCGGTCCGGAGTCCGGAGTCAAATAGACGCCCCTTCTCACCCCATTTTCACAAGTACCTTAAAAAATATAAAATGGGCGAAAATCTACAGTATTTGTATATTATTCAATAATGAATGAAACAATATATTTTTATTCTCTATCCATATTCCCTACTTTGAACAAGCGTGTATGTATAATGTATACATACACACGTATGTGCAGATTCATTTTTATATTTTTAGAACTTAAAACACTACTAGTTTTCGCAATATTTTAATCTAATTCGTAATATTTTTATATTTGAAACGAATCAGTAAATCAGTAAAAACTAACTTTCAGATTTTTAATGGCATCACTATTAAAAATCTGAAAGTTTTTATTTTTATTTTAGAAGTTAACACTGCCATAGCCTTACTTTGCTTCTAAAGTCGTTGGAAGTCGTAATTACTTTTATTTAAAAAAAAGTTCATTAAAACGTAACAACATCTTCAAAATCTCAAAAGAAAACAATTTCATAAAATTAAATTCACAACAGCCTAAAATGAATGCTATAAGAGATGAAAAGGGATGTATTCTGAGTGACTAAGTTTCGAGTTTAAAGAGATGAAAGGAATATTTTGAAAGCGTGTTTATGAGTGAGGAGACGATATATGAACTAAATGAAATAGAAATTCCGAAAGAAGTAGGGAGATAAGTAAAGATAAAATAATGAAAGCAGTGAAAAGCATGAAAGCAGGTAACGTAGCCAGATATGGTAGTTTCTCTCAAAATACTAAGGGCTGTAGAGGAAGTGGTGGCACGCCTGCTGTACACCTTGTTTAACTTATGTTGGGAACTGAAGCGGGTACCGGAAGACTGGTGCAAAGCCGTGATATTCCCAATATATAAGGGAAAAGGGTCGCAGCAAGACTGTAAAAACTACCGTGGTATCAGCCTTCTTAGCATTGTGGGAAAATTGGGATGTGCAAGCGGGTTTTAGAAAGGGAATGGGATGTACAGATCAAGTCTTTTCCATGCGCATTATCGTAGAGAAGTTTTTGGCCAAAAACCAAAGAGTTTTTTATGCATTCATGGACTTGGAAAAGGCTTATGAAAGAGTGGACAGAGATGTGTTATGGCATACACTGAAGTCATTTGGGTTGAACACTGGGTTGATACAGGCAAGTCTCTTTATAGGGACTCTAGTGCTTAATCAACGGGGTCTACTTGGACTGGTTTGGCATCCATAAAGGTGTCAGACAGGGCTATGTGGCTTCCCCGTGGCTGTTCAACCTATTTATGGACAGTTGTTCGGAAAATTTGAAAGTGGAATAATGCGGATTATGAATGGGTGAGTCAACCATCAAATGACTTTTGTACGCCGATGATCAAGTTATTTTTGCGTCGTCGGCGGCCAAGTTGCATATGATGGTTACATTAATGAACAGGTCTTTAAAAGTAAGGAGTATGAAAGTGAACGCAAGTAAGACGAAAGTTATGGTTTTTGAAATAGAACAAAGTAAAACGATATGTGAAATAAGAATAGAAGGGGAGTTGGCCGAGCAAGTGATGAGTTTGCATATTTGGGATGTGTATTCAGCAGGGATGGGAGATATGATAGAATGACAAGTAAACGCAGGAAATATTAAGTAAATGGGGCTCTACACTCTATTGTGAAAAGTCAGAATGTGTCAAAAAAGGGACGTCTGGTAATTCACAATGCTGTCCCTAATTTAACGTATGGTAGTGAGAGTTGGGTGTGGCAGAAGAAGCACGAGGGTAGAATAAATGCAGTAGAGATGCGGTCGCTAAGGAGTATGTAAGGGCTGAATCTAAGTGAAAGGGTGAGAAATTGTGTGATAAAAGAAGAGTGTGGTTTGCAAGATAATGCTGTGACCCGGATTGAGAAAGGAATGCTTCGGTAGATTGGTCATGTAGAAAGAATAAATGAGGAAAGAGTGACAAAGCAAATTTATGTTGCAGAAATGAATCGAAGAGACGGAAAGGGACGTCCTAGGTGAAAGTTTATCGACCAAATTGGCGATTTATTGAAAATGGGCCAAATTAGGAGTACCCTTAACCCACGAGCATGTATGCGTAGATATAAGAACGTGTAGAAGGCGAGAGAGGTATGCCATTATCGTACGAAATGGATGTCTGTAGTCTCTGCCTACCCCTCTGTTTATTTATGTTATGTTTATGTAAAATTATTATCACACAATAGCTTCTGAAGTCAGGACTTTTATTTTTCGATGCACTATGCATTTGCAAAAGTTAATTTTCATAATTTTGTTTAAAACTGTCATCTGGAAAGAATGAATGAGGAAAAAGTGACAAAGAAAATGTATGTTGCAGAAGTGAATGGCAGAGTCGGAAAGGGACGTCCTAGGCGAAAATTTATCGACCAAATTGGCGATTTATTGAAAACGGGCCAAATTAGGAGTACCCTTAACCGACGAGCATATATGCGTAGGTGTATGAATGTGAAGGAGGCGAGAGAGGTGTGTCAGGATCGTGCCAAATGGAAGTCTGTAGTCTCTGCCTACCCTCTGGGTGACAGGCGTGAGTGTTTATGTTTATGTTTTTAAATTAGGTACCTAGTACATAAAGGTAATCTAGAATGCACCGAAGTGTATGGAAATTGATTTTATCGTTTGCTGTTTCACGGACGTTGTATTCAAATTATAGCCTTTGTTTTTGTTCAACGCTTTGTCTACCAATCATTTACGTTTGCTTTTTCCCTATTGGAATAAAAAAGTCCTTGCTTAGAAAGATTTTTATATTCTTTTATTATTATATATTGCTAAACAATTATAAAAATAATGTATCTACATGCAAAGCCTTTTTGAGACATAACGATCAAAAAGTTTGAAGTATAATGTCTAGCTTTATTTATACGATTTGTTTAAACAAATCTAGAAACGGTGGAAACAAATAATGGTTATAAAAAACAAAGAAACATTCCATTTCACTAAATTGCATAAGAATATTTTTATATGGCTAAGGGTGACAAACGAGCACACAGTGATGATAGTGCTTGGCCCATAGTTATCTATATTTGTCCTCGATTACGAATCAAAATGCAGATGCGTTGTCACCCGTGAGGACTAAGATGGAATGCCTCGTTTACAGTTGAAAGGGTCTCCGGTTCTCTACACTCACCATACGAAACACAGCAGTTTGGAGCTCTTTATTTTACGCTGGTATTCTGTGAGAGCGTGGTCCTTTCCGGGTCGAGCCGACCCATTCGTGCTACAACTGTACTACTAATATAGCTGCAGCATGGCTCGACTTGTTAAAACTAAATAAATTAAATTTTCCAAAGTAAATCTTACCAACAGTTCGGGTGTGATTTTTTTTACTTTCAAGCTTGATTTTTTTCTGTTTAATAGATATTACTTTGGTCTCAGTTTATGGAACAAAAGAACTTTTTATTTAGTTAAAATACGTCAACCACACAAGGATTTTCTCGGGTATTATGGTGATGTACCATCATACATAAATTTGCACGGGGACAAACATCCAGCCCAATCCAAAAAAATATTTGTAGGCCATACAAACGCTTGTTCCGTGCAAGATTCGAACACGCGGCCCTGCAATGTAGTAATGAATAAATAATCACTGCACCAACGGCGCTTTTACCGACCCGTCAAGCTGACCATCTGTAGGTCGAAATTACACTAAATTAAGTGAACACACTATTTCTGTTTTCATGCTTTTTGACAGACATTTTGGAGCCGCTAATGATGCATCTAATACTGTTATTGTCAATGCTCCTAACAACGGAACGGAATGGTTGATAGATTTATGTTACTTGGCCCTAAAGCAAGTTTGTATTCAACATTGTTTTATTATAATAGGTATATAGGTGAATTACTATTTTAAACTTAAAACTAAGCTAAGCCAAATCAATCGTGTTCCAAAATTAAATAGATTTAGTTTATTTATTTATACTTTCATGCACAAAGTAGTACATATGGCGGACTTAATGCCATAGGGCATTCTCTTCCAGTTAACCATTAGGCTAAACAGGGATAAGTAGTTATAGATAGACCAGTTAAATAAGTAATAAATTTAAAATTAGTTAACAATAAAATAAATTTGTTTTGTAAAGATTTGTCGCAACACATGAACACATAGTCTACTTGTGAGTTTCTTACTGCTCCCACAAGAGAGACCTCTCGTAGTAGGGATTTCTCCAATACTGCAGGAGGCGACAGCGTAGTTTTTTTACTTTCAAAAAGTTCTTTAGAAAGGCCAATTTGGTATGTAACATATTTTGATTTCGACCTTAACAGAATATTGAATATATCGTTATTATCGTTAAACTGGAATTTATTCAGTGACACACCATTCCCTTTGTGATTGTGTTTCAACACCGTTCATTTGTGTTATAGTAAACACTATGTGAGAAACCTAACAATGCAAATACAATACTGTTACAGTAATGACGCTGCTGCATTTTTTTCTAGTTTTTAACACATTTTTTTTCAAATGCCTTTTATTCCTAATATCTATTTACAAAATTAGTTATCAACATGATATTGAAATGCACTGATAATCTTAACGCATAATTACGAAGTTTTTCTGCTTTTCCCAAACATTCTCATCATAAAATCTCAATTGGATTAAGAACATTTGATGTTAGTATGTTAGTATTCAACATATCAATTTGTTATCGCTACGTTACCTAGTACAAGTTATGTTACACATTGGGTGCGTTTGGCAGAAAAAAGAGCTAGCAAGCACTTGTAAGCAAAATGGCGATCATAAGCGGTAAGCGCTGTCAAATCCTTGTAGCTATTTTCCTCTAGGACACGATGTTAGTTTTAACCGGGGAACCTAACCTTATTTAAATATATTTTTATGAAGTATTCATATTAAAAACTTACCAATCATGAATTTTTAATAACATGTGTGTCAATTCATGTCTTTATATTACTTAAAACTAATATTGCAAAAAACAACTTATATACTCTACTTCAAAACAAACAAATTAAATAAGCAAAATGGCGGATTGTGTCAGCGCTACTGAAGTAGCAATCATGTCCTGGCCGAAAACTATTTTAGCGCTAGTAAGCGCTTGCTAGCGCTTTTTTCTGCCAAACGCACCCATTGAAATGCATGTCTTTTTTGAAGAAACAATGTAATAATAATAAAACTTATGATAATATGTACATTTATCGAAGTCTCAGCAATTAATTAGAAACAATAATTATACTTAAAGGGACCGCCTTTAGGTTTAATACAGGTCTTATTATTTTCTGGATCTCTCTGGCCATGAATTAACATATTTACGCACTGTATCCATGTGGAATTTAGTAATCTCTAGAGATTTATTGACTAATCCAAAGTGAGAGTAACGTTTTGAACGGCCATATCCTCTAGTACTGACAACAAATTTTAGTACAACGGGTTGTGATAAGTGTTTGAAAAAAATGTTTCACTCACAAACTCTTGTCCTTTGGCCGAAGTCTGCTTCTCTTTTACAAGAAATACATTCATGACTGTTTGGCAGGACACTCCTCATCAAGTCATGGCTGATGCAGAATAATAACCACGTTCAAATTTGCTAACAGATTTTAAGGCATTATAGAGTTGTAAGCGTACACTTTGTAATATTGCTCATGGTAATGCTTTCAATCGTTTTAATTTTTTCATGAAATTTCATAAAGAGCACGTTTTTGTATCTTTCACCAAAGTATCAGGGCCGCAATCGTTTTCATCGTTCGACTTTATTAAGCTGCAGGGACTAATTTAGAGCAAGTCCTGTCTATGCTTCAGGTCATTTCTAAAAATTTGCGACAAGGTGTTAGGAATTTATAATTTCTTCTTTTTCAGCCCGTAAAAACTCATAAACCTTGTAGCATTGTAGGGAGATTTGGCTTTACGCTTGACAGTTTATTTGTGATAGAGCTACGCTGCAGCTATATTGTGGTTGTGGCACGAATTGGTCGGCTCGACCGTGGTGGGATCTCTAGAACTCAAGGAAGGGACTCATAGAATACCAGCGTAAAATAGCAGCTCCACGCTGCTGTGTTGTTTGGTATGGTGAATGTAGATAACCGGAGACCCATTTTACTGAAAACAAGTCATTCCATCTTAGTCCTCACGGGTGGCAACGAATCTGTATTTCGTTTCTCAACTAAAGGCAGATGTAGTTGCCTATGGGCCACAGCATACACTTACCATCAGATGAAGTGTGTGCTCGTTTGTCAGCCTTATTTTTTTATAAAAGCGTACGTTTTGCATTGTTTACGTTGCTGTCCGTCGCCGGTTACGATATTATATTTGGCGTAAGCGAGACGATGTGATTATTTCCTCTGCCTAATGATGGCGGTGTTTGAGAATCCGTCACGCAGTTTTGTCACGTGGGCATCTAAGAGGCGACTATAGGATGTACCAGAATCTTCAGGAGATAATACTTTTTGATTCCTATAGGTTTTCGTCGAATCCTAACCTTTGTAGCCTTCAAAGCCTGTCTGATCCTAACAGCCATAGAGTCGTAGCCGATCTTTAATGGTCTTTGACAGAGAAATTATCTGTATACCAGTCGATAGTGCGATGCACTCAAACATACGGCTAATGCCTAGATAAAATGACTAACGGCTCCATATCAACTTTATGCAAAGTTTTCTTTAAGAGGATACCTTGAAAATAAATCGAAGTTTTGGGGGCGTGGCTTATTCCTTTGTCGGTGAAGCTAACGGACGACTGCGGGAGTGTCAAAATGAAAGTGATGCAATGACTTCATAGTACGCAAATTATGAGATAGCCATACCGAGCAAGCGCTCGGAAAATAACTACTTAAGCGCCAAACAACATTTTTATTTATTTATTTTATTTATTAAAAAACTGGTTTATGAAAACTTAGATACGATTATTTACTATGCCTTAAAATAATTACATGAACTTATTCGTAAGAATATTGTGGTGTCATGGAAAATGTAAATAATTAGAGCCTAATTTACAATTTTTTTCTATCGAGAAAATTTCATGATATCGTGTTTTCCTTTTATGCAATCCAAGGTCATGTAGTCAAAAATCATATACCAAAATTTTGTTTTGTAACTTATAAAACTAAAAAAAATATGTTAAATAGAAAAACCACCAAATTTTCGAGGTATCACCTTAATACCCTGTTCCATAATGTAATTTAACAATATTACTTACATAATAAACGCATTCTACATTTGAATTTAATTTTTTATTGTATGTAATAATATTTATGGACAGAATTGTTTATATTATATTAATTTAAACCTTAACTTTCAGTGAAATATTATTCATCAATATAAGAATTACAATGAGTAGGTACCTAATAACAAACAAATGCAGAAATCCGGCGGAAAACGAAAATAATAGAAATAGCTTTCTGGGTCTTTAATTTGAAATAATACCGGTCTAGCCACGTCTGTGTCAAAGGTAAAAATGGTTGAATTTAACGTGTTCTGGTATGGAGACTACACTAAGGCTTAGAACATACTGGATCTACGCAAACATATAACAAAGTGTGTAGGGGCAATGTATAACGTGTGTTTGTGGTTCGTGTAGTCTAGTATACCCAGTTTTATGTAATTTATAACTAAAATTGAAAAAGCTGATGATCTTCAAACTGTTGAAACGAATTCGACAAAACATGTCTAAGAACCACTGCTAGAAAACCTGCTTTAAATAAAAAAACCGCACCCAAATCGGTTCACCCGTTTAAGAGCTAAGGTGCCACAGACAGACACACAAATAGCGGTCCAACTTATAACACCCATCTTTTTCGTCGGGGGTAAAAACAGTAACAGTCATGATTTTGCCTTGGCATATGGTCTGACACAACTGGTTACTTCGCCTACGCGGATTCCAGATGTGGAGGATCATGCACCTTCCCTGTTGGACCTTCTGCTGACCTCTCACCCGGACGGATATCAGATTTCCGTCGACGCCCCTTTAGGCTCCTCGGACCATTGTCTGGTCCGGAGTGTTGTGCCACTCACGCTGAAATCGCGGTTGCATTCTGCAGGCTGCCGCCGTGTTTGGCACTATAGGTCAGCCGATTGGGATGGGATGCGGTCTTTCTTTGCATCCTACCCTTGGGGGCGGGTTTGCTTCTCGCCGGATGATCCCAACGTTGTTGCGGATTCTGTTACTGATGTGGTACTTCAGGGTATGGAACTTTTTATTCCTTCCTCTGTGGTGCCCATTGGAGGCAAATCTCAGCCATGGTTTGGTCGCTCCTGTAAAATAGCATCATGCTATAAGCAGGAGTGCTACCAAGCCTGGGTTGATGCATCAGCGTCCCGGGATGTAAACACCAGCGCTCTAAAAAAGAAGTATAATTCCGCCTCTAGGTCCTTCAAAAGAGTCATTGCCAAGGCAAAGTCAGAGCACATAGGCAGAATTGGCGAGAGACTAGTTCGCCTTCCTTCTGGAACCCGTGCATTCTGGTCTCTCGCCAAGGCTGTCCAGGGGAATTTCTGTCAGCCATCTCTTCCATCTCTGCACAGGGAGGACGACTCACTGGCCCATACTGCAAAGGAGAAAGCCGATCTTCTAGGCTCCTTCTTTGCGTCTAACTCGACTCTCGATGACGGGGGGAGTACGCCGCCGACCATCCCGCGGTGTGAGTGCTCCATGCCGGAAGTGCAGTTCACACAGCGCTCGGTTCGCAAAGCACTCCTCTCCCTGGACATCCACAAGTCGAGTGGGCCTGACGGAATCCCCCCAATTGTGCTGAGGACGTGTGCTCCAGAGTTGGCACCGGTTTTAACGCGTCTTTTCCGGTACTCCTACTCCCTAGGCGTAGTCCCAAAATCATGGAAGACTGCTTTCGTCCACCCGATCCCTAAAAAAGGCGACCGCTCAGACCCGTCCAACTACCGGCCAATCGCCATCACCTCCTTGTTCTCCAAAACAATGGAGTCCATTGTAAACTGCCAGCTCATGAGGTACCTTGAGGATCACCAGCTGATTAGTGACCGCCAATACGGTTTTCGCCGTGGTCGGTCAGCTGGTGATCTTCTGGTCTACCTCACTCACAGATGGGCGGAGGCAGTAGAGTTCAAGGGGGAGGCATTGGCCGTTAGTTTGGACATTGCGAAGGCCTTCGATCGGGTTTGGCACAAAGCGCTTCTTTCGAAGCTCCCTTCCTATGGGCTTCCCGAGAAATTGTGCGATTGGATCACCAGCTTTCTTGCAGATCGGAGCATCAAGGTCGTTGTAGACGGTGCAAGCTCCGATTGCAAGCCTATTAATGCTGGTGTTCCACAGGGCTGCGTGCTATCGCCAACGCTGTTTCTTCTGCATATCAATGATATGTTGCATACCCGTAACATTCATTGCTATGCAGATGACAGCACTGGTGATGCTCTTTACACCGGCCGAGCCAATATTTCTCGGGAAAACGTCTCCGAGTGCCGGGACAAACTTGTGTCTGAAGTCGAGTCTTTGCTGAACAGAGTCTCGGATTGGGGACGACTAAATCTAGTCCAGTTTAACCCCCAGAAGACACAAGTTTGCGCGTTAACCGCTAAAAAGAACCCCTTTGTCGTATCCCCTCAGTTTCAAGGCACTCCCCTTGTTGCCTCAGCCAGTATCGGAATCCTCGGCGTCGACATATCGAGTGACGTGCAGTTTCGTGGTCACTTGGAAGGGAAGGCCAAATTGGCCTCTAAAAAGCTTGGCGTGCTCAGCAGAGCGGGGCAGTATTTCATGCCGGCACACCGCCTGCAACTTTACAAGGCGCAGGTTCGACCGCACATGGAATACTGTTCCCATCTCTGGGCTGGGGCTCCCCAGTACCAGCTCCTTCCACTTGACCGCATCCAGCGCAGAGCGGCTCGAATCGTCGACGACCGAGTGCTTTCCGATCGGCTCGATTCACTGGCGTTGCGAAGAGATGTTGCATCTCTTTGCGTATTTTATCGCATCTATCACGGGGAGTGCTCTGAGGAATTGTTCGGATTAATCCCAGCCGCCAAATTTCGTGAACGCACGACACGGCAAACGTCCCGATACCATCCACACCATCTGGATGCTTGGCGGTCCACCACTGTACGTTTCACAAGGAGCTTTCTTCCACGTACAACCTCTCTGTGGAATAGTTTATCACCGGCGATTTTTCCGGACCGATACGACCTGGGGACCTTCAAGAAAAGAGCTTACTCCTTTCTAAAGGGCCGGCAACGCACCCGCAATTCTCCTGGTGTTGCGGTTGATCATGGGCGGCGGTAGTCACTTAACATCAGGTGAGCCGCATGCTCGTTTGCCCCCTCTTCTATAAAAAAAAAATAAAAAAAAAAAAAAATAATGGATTCCTTGCATGCACATTTAGAAATATATGTTAAATTTATAAAATGCACTCCATTACAGCCGTCACATTACGTAGTCACTGCTGGATTATAAGCTTCCCACACAGATTATACCATAAGGATAAATGCCATGGTTGCAACGCTTGGCTGGCGGGTTGTCAACCAGTTTTTTTTTAATTTTTAGAAATAGAACTCCATAAGCCACTTGCTCAATATTAAAAAAAAAACAAAGTTCTATTAATTTTCTTGCAACACTTCCCGCGCATTTCATTTAAAACGATTGATCTTAACCGTGAACATTTGCGGGCTATGATCTATTATGATTTTAAATTTGGTTTAACCGAATAATTAAGTTTACAACGGTTACAATCAGCATTAGAGGACTCAGCTCAAAAATTTTTAGGTGGTTTGCTGAATTAAAAAGTTAACCTTTAATAAAAATCTTTAATAAATATAGATAGATTAGTAACAAGGGTGTAGGAAAATTATGTGTTTTAAGTACAATTACGAGGGCGGCGCTGAAAATTTCGGGAATCAAGGAAGTGACATAACATTACTATTTAAAAATGTATTTATTGCTTTTCGAAGTATTCTCCGCGAAATTTGACACATTTTTCCATACGATGGAACCAATCATTGAAGCATCCATTCCATTCGGAAGTTGGGGTCTCCAAAATGGCCGTTTTGTAGGCGTCCACAGCTTCTTCAGGTGATGAAAATCTTTGTCCACGCAATTTATTCTTTATTTTAGGGAAAGTATAGAAATCATTAGGGCTTAGGTCGGGCTGTACGGCGGATGGTCAAATAATTCTATGTTTTCTTGCTCTAAAAACTCTTTTGTTCTGTGTGCGGTGTGAGAACTTGCATTGTCGTGACGGAGGATGATGCGGCGGTTGCAGTTCTCTTTACGGAGTTCAGAAACGACCTGTGGCAAACAAATGCTAGCATACCATTCTGCATTAACCGCTCTTTGTCCCTCAAGAGGAATAGTCGTAACATGGCCGGTTTTGGAGACAAATGTGGCCACCATTTTTTTTTTGCAACACTCCGTGAACGAACAATTCTTGTTAGCTTTAACTCATTTTCGAACAACCAAACTCGTGACTGGTTTTTTTTTCGGGTTCGTACGTGTATTATCCAGGATTCGTCACCTGATACAATGTTGTGTACAGCATTTGAAGATCCTGCGTGGAATCTTTCGAGAGTTCTGATGCACCAAGTAACGCGAGCCGCTTTTTGCTCTTCACAGAGCGAATGCGGTATCCATCGGGAAAACAAGATTATTTGTATTTGACTCATGCCAATGTCTAAAGTTCCCTGAATTTCGCGATATGTCACATGTCGATCTTCCTCAATCAGCTTACGCACAGCATCAACGTTTTCTTGGGTGACTGCAGTTTTTAGACGACCTTGACGGGGATCATCACTGAGCTTGACACGTCTACGTTGAAATTCAGCAAACCAGCGATAAATTGTGGTTTTGGATGGGGCTTCATCACCAAATGCAGAAATCATCCGGTCAACACACTGTTTTTGTGTTAAACCACTTCGAAAGTCACAATAAATCATCGCTCTTGAATTTTCTCGAGTCAATTCCATTTTCTGAACGACTAAACAAGTTTGACAAAACATTGTGACAAGACCGAGAATATTTTTTTAAACAAATAAATGGTATTCGATTTTTAAAACCAAGGAGTTTTCAATTAAAAAGATTTTAATATGACAGGAACAGTGGAAATATTCCATTTCCGATACTTTTAGTGCAGCCTAGTATACTCCAATTTTATAAACACGGGTTGCGATTTAAAATATTCAAGATAATAAACTAAGATGTAGAATTTCTTGTAATTAAGTCTCAAAAGACGCACCGCATAATATTGTACCACCGTCGCAAAACTCCAAGGATAAATTCCTTGCAGTCTATGTTTACATAAAAATAACTTTAAAATGGTACATTCACTTCGTACGGATTGAATTTCCTGCGCCCCGGCCGATAACTTTAAATTCAAGAGACGCAGAAGTTCCAGGGAATCTTATTTTATAAAGTCGAGTCTACATAGAATGTAAATAAAATCATATTGAAACTTTACTTTGAGGAACATTTAGTTTATGTTTCGTTCGCTTTCCCAGAGAGCTTAAATTGTAACTACAATCAAGTTTTGCTCAAAGCGATTTGTGTAAGTAAGTATTATATTTATTTACCATTTCAGCCTATCAATGTTCACTGCTGACATAGGCCTCTCCCATAAATTGATTCATGGGGGGCAACCACAGTTTTTTGTTGTTTTTTTTTTTTTTCATTGTAAAACAAATTTAACTTCAGACGACCTTATAGTCGTTGATTATCGCTTACGTAAATTAAACTCAATAGTTAACTTATTGGCTCACCTCGGGATTCGAACGCGATACCTAATGATCACAAGTCGCGTTACCGACCACCCATCGAGGCAGTCAAGTCCATTTCTATACCTGTCCCTTTCTATTGTCATTTAGCGAAAAGAGGGAAAGCAATGCAAAAAATGTAAGAATTTCTTAGATTGATTTTTGTAGAGTACGGCAATGATTTAACACATGCTTGGCGATGAAAGAAAACATTGTGAGAAAACCGTTAAGAAGTTAAGAAAAAAATATAGACGGCATGTGTAGTTAGCCAACACGCATTCAGATCAGTTTTGATTGAGGACAGTCCTAAACCCTTTTTAAAAATAATAGGAAGCCTGTGTGTCCAACCCCGGAATAGACATTGCTATAGAAATAAAAATTTTAATGACCTTCTACGCCATGTTTTGATGTCTAACAGTCAATTTAAAGTTTTTAATTTTTCTTTAAAACTTTTAATGATATCAATAGATTTGGTAACACTTGGTTTTTTTATTCAAATAGATTATAAATAATGCTTATATTGAGTAACGTGTTTTTTAATTTACCACTAGTTCGGAAAACAACCTAGTGTCCTGGGAAGAACCAGCAAGAAACCCAGCGGGACTTTAAAAGAAATAAGAGCTTAAAAGCGTGTATGTTACAATTAACAACACAAAACAAATTAGAAATAGCTTCAAAGGGGTTATTATCATCCATAAGATCATTAATATTATAATTACCCCTTTTTTATAGAAACGTAAGAACTTTGAGCAGGTTAAATTTTGTATATTTTCTGGGATTTTGTTGTAAAGGCATATATATCGCCTCAATAATGAATTATTGACTCGGTGAAGTCGAGTAACAACTGGCACTGGTACTTACAGAATGAATATCACTTATTTTTGTAAAACTTCTTTTATTTTTGTGTACGTACATACATATTCATAAATGTATTGAAGAGGCCAAAGTTGATATATTAATTTGTTTAAATTTTGTGAAACTGACGCTCCTATTCTTAGTGAATCGCATTGTACGTAAGTTGTGGCTACTGTTTTCAGGAGTGACAACGCATTATCATTTTGATTCTTTATCGATAGCAAAAATGTATGCCTATGAGAAACAGCATGCACTACCATCAGGTAAAGTGTCTGGTCGTTTTACCCTTATTTTAATACGAAAATCTAAAATTAAAATATAAAGTAGAATCTTTAGAAGAAATTGCCTACATAAAATAAAATATTTGATAGGATTGAGAATTTTTTGAATCGATTAATTAATTTTCAACACCAGTTGTTAGCGCCAGGTTGGACAAAATATCGTGTTTCCGACACGGTTTTTCACGAGCGATAATCGATACCTTTTGAAATAGTATATGTTCGGAAAAAAATGGCCATACATGAAAATGTACACTCACCATGTACTGGACAAATATGCATGCAGGGACGAAGGGAGGAAATTAAGGTTTGGGAAGTCTCTAGGAAATACTTGAAATTTCCGGGCTTCTTTAGATTTAGTCATTTTTAAAATTAAAACCATAAGTACCATAGTAAAACTATAACCGTAGTATTAATAAAATCGCCTTTCAGCTAATTTTTTTGTTGATTAAATAAAATTTTATTATGGGGCCTATGGGGAAGGCCTATGTACAGCAGTGGACTCTGCTGTTAATATTATCATAGGCTGTGAAGAAATGAATGTTAACATTAATTAAAATGTAATTAAATGTATATTGTTATCGTTAAGTCAACATTTATGAAAATAAAATAGTTTTCATAAACACGTCGATGTTCATTGATCATGTAATACATCGGGGAAAAAGTTTCTTCGTACTTTGTATAAAATTAAAGAAAAATCTGTTTAGTTGAACTGTTTGTGTCTGGCTAGTTTTAATATCAATAAATAAATAAATAACTGATAGTGAGGTTAAAAAGAACATTTTGTCCATCTCGTCCAATGCCGTGGGTGATGACAATGTTAGTCGTAATATGATCTGACCTATCCTAGAATTTGTTACTCCTATCCTCACCCATATCTTGAATAAATCCATCTCCTCTTCAAAATTTCCTGATGTTTGGAAAAGTGCACTTGTAACGCCTCTCCCTAAAAAAGCCCATGCTTTGCATTTTTCCGACTTTCGTCCTATCTCAATTCTCCCGTTTTTATCCAAACTCCTGGAGAAACTAGTTTTCTTTCAGTTAAATCTCTACCTAAATAGAAATTGTATCCTGGATCCTCTCCAATCTGGTTTCCGATCGGGTCATAGTACGACAACAGCGTTGGTTAAAGTTACCGATGACATTCGACGAGGTATGGATAACAAACAGCTCACTGTGTTGGTATTGCTTGATTTTAGCAATGCGTTTAACACTGTTGATTTTGACATCTTATTGAGTGTGTTACGTTCTATTAACATATCTCCTCCGGTGATTGGCTGGTTTTATAGTTATCTTTATGGCCGACGGCAGCGTGTTCGCATCGAAGATGAGTTCTCATCTTGGTGCGAATTACGTGCTGGCGGGCCTCAAGGTGGTGTGCTGTCTCCTTTACTTTTTGCTATATTCATTAATTCTATCTCTCAAAATATTGCTTCTCTCTATCACATGTATGCAGAGGATCTCCAAATCTACACTCAGTCAACTCTGTTAAATCTGCCTTCTGCTGTTGCCACCATCAACAATGACTTAGCGGCGATAAACCAGTGGAGTCAGCGTTATGGTCCAAAAATTAATCCGTTCAAGTCCCAGGCTATAGTTATTGGTGGTGGAGGGATGGTCTCCAGAGTTGACTGGAACAACCTACCCTCGGTGACATTAAATTACGTTGTCATACACTACAGTAAATCCGTAAAAAATCTGGGGATATATCTAGATTCTACCTTGTCGTGGTCGCAGCAGTTAAAACAAGTGAGCAAAAAGGTGTTTGCTACTATGGGTTCACTTCGTCGTTTACGTTCCTTTCTCCCCGTTCCCACCAAGATTATGTTAGCACAATCCTTACTTCTCTCTATTCTCGATTATGCGGACGCAAGTTACCTCGATTTAACTGAAGACCAACTGAACAAACTTGAGCGAATTCAAAATATTGCAATTAGGTTCATATTTGGTTTGCGCAAATATGATCATGTATCCGAATATCGTTTACAGCTCAAGTGGTTACCCATTCGCTTTCGCCGGAATTTGCAAACTGTATCTCTTCTGTACTGTGTGTTATTCAATCCTTTGACTCCAAGCTACTTGAAGGAAAACTTTAAGTTTCTTGGTCATGATCGACCTGATAGAGTTCTTCGGTCAGCCGGCGAACTAATTCTAGAACCATGTTCATTTCGAACAAAATTTATGAAATATTCTTTTACGAGCCAAGCCATAAGGTTATGGAATGAACTTCCACTCCAAATTCAACGTGCACAAACTTTGGAAAGTTTCAAAAGTGACGTCAAGAAGCATTACCTAACACTTTGTGGTTATTGATAACCAATTCTAGCAACAGATAGTTATTCTGTGTTTTTCTTTTTTGTTTTATATTTATTTATTTATTATCTATGTATACATATGTATGTGTATATATTTATATATATAAACCTATTTATGAATATGTATGTTTATTTTATTATTATTATTTTTATGTATTATTGTGGTATTTTAACAAAATATAGTTTAGTTTATTTAGATATTAGAATGTAAGTGTAACATAAAAGCACCACCTCCTACTGTTCTTAATTCCAGTTTCTCCGTAGCCCAAAGGTTGTCTGGAAGAGATCGCTCTTTAGCGATAAGACCGCCTTATTGTACCTACATACGTATATATTAAGTTTCCTCTGTAATGTATTTATTCGTTGTATATGTGTGGTGTACAATAAAGTATATACTACTACTACATGTAGGACACTAAAAAAAGAAAAAGAAAAAGTGAAAAAGACTATCCCGTCGTTTATCTTTTTTAAACCTAATGAATCGTGTACGCATTTGCGATTCTCTCTCAGACTGTAGCGAAACCCGGATTAACACTCAATAAGGTGATTCTGTGCGTATGGTGAGATTGGAATTGCATCTTTATTATGAGCTATAATCGCAGGGCAAAACCATCGATTCGTATATCTATTGCCAACAAATAATGAGACTCAAGCAAGAAATTGAGAAAAACCGGCCGGAATTGGTCAACAGAAAAAGGAGTGGTCTTTCATTATGATAACGCTAGACCACACACATCTTTGGCCACTCGGCAAAAATTAAGAGAGCTTGGTTGGGAAGTGTTAATGCGTTTTCACCTGTTGCGGTATCTTCAGAATTTTTTGGGTGGTGTTAGGTTACAATCAAGAGATTCGTAGCTAGCATTGCATTTAACAATTTATCATATTTATCAAAAGTTTGCTTAGAAATTATTTTAATAGCTTTAAATATATAAAATTGCTACGTTGCGATTTCTTAAAGCGTGCGAAAATTCTAGGACACGAGCCGTCTCGAGACCCGAAGCCTTTTCAATAATGAAATTATTATATGCTCTTTTTATTATATTACGAAAAGATATAGCGCGTAGCGACTTTAAATTTTATCCTATATTAAACCTTTCACAAACAGAATTTTATTATTTAGTGGATCTCGCAACAGATGTAGAAGATTTTATAAGCGAATAAGAAATACTGAAAATTGAAAATACTATTACATCTTTACCGCAGCGGCGGCCGTTTCTTATCTTTCAACTTCGCGTATATCGAATATGTATGCGTTGTTATTACTAAATCGTACATGCATACATCCCGACACTACAATATTAATAGAATCAGCAATTTCGTTTATAGGTACTATTCAAATTTAGATATTTTTAATCGACGAGAAATTAGTGTTTAGTTTATCTAAAATAAAAATAAAACGACAACTCAGACGGTGACTAAATCTTTGACTGCGGTGCTGAGGAATCGAATCCAACTCTATCAAAGTATATGAAAATAAATATATGTTATTCTTCTTTACTTGTAACTGAGACCGGCATCGACAGAATTTGCTCTCAAATTTTTATATAATTTGAGCAACTTTTAATAAAAATACATTTTTACATGGAGTGCAAGAATGAAATTATAATGGTTCCTTGTAAGACAGTGGAACGCTAAAAGCTGTCTAATTTCGACCACGGAGTCTGTTTTTTACCAGTGCTTGATTTGAATTTCCCTGATGTTAACAAAGTCTCCTCCTAGCCTATATTTTCATCCAATCATTGAATAACTTCCTTTGATGTACGCAATATAAACAACAAATCAAAAAGTTTGGTTCAAATATTCCGACAACAAAGGCGTGGAGCCATCATTCAACAACTATAAAAGTAAAAGTAAAGTAAAGTTCTAGCCTATATACGTCCCACAGGCACAGGCCTCCCCCCTCATTTCTGAGAGGGTTTTAGGCAAGGAAGTGTCCGTCGCGCTGCCCCAATACGTGTTAGCGAGCTTCACGTGTCTTCGAAAGATTTTTTTATTATTCCTCAGAAATGCAGGTATCCTCACGATGTTTTCCTTCACCGCCGAGCACGTAAATCAGCACTTCAAATTGCAATTAACAATTTCATTGGTGCCGGCGGGGTTCGAACCCGGGTTACTCGCGTTCTTTTATATTTACAGCGAGCGGTAACGAGGTAACTTTGGATTTTTTTTTACGGAATCGTGTTTTTGTCTAACATACTCCTTAACATTAATCCTCTACTTTACCATATATTTATTTCAAAATTAATGCTGCAATACTTTCGGCATAACGGAGGATCTTGCTAAGCCATTTGAGGTTATATTTCCCCTTAAATCCAAAGTTGCTAGGCGACATTTTATTGCATATATAGCTTATAAGTAGCAGTACACAATCAGATGTAGTTACGTTAAATAGTCTACAAAAAGGACGGCTCTTACACATAAGAGCTTGCTTATGTATTCTCTAAGGGACTGCCTGTTCAATGACAACGATGGCTCTTAATAAACTTCTATGCCTAACGCTCCTTTACATTATTGTAGACAAGGAAGCAAGGACTAATTTGTATAGGATCAACGCTCTGGACAGTTTGATCTTGCCTTCCTAGAGACTGAAGTCCTGGCTTGACTCAAGAACACCGAAATTATGTATAATCCCTTCATATCAGGTATCTATGCACTATGTTACGGTCATGTGTCGGCATTGCGGGGTGCCTCTCTAACTATACTCAGCGGCCGAAACTTAGTCGGCGGCGGAGCTATAGACCAGATGTCGCTGGGGTCAGCAATGGCAGGCTTCCGAGAGCTCGTTTTTTCTAACCTCATGGCCTCCGGGTATTGATATCGAAGGGATCCGGTGCGCAAGTCGTGGCAGGGGTAAAAAATTGGAGCCCACGGAGAAAGGCGCGCATTGTGGGTCGTGCGTGAAAAAATTAAGGTGGGGAATTCCCTCTCCCTGGGAGAGGCCGTATTGATGCGGCCGGCGCTAGTAGGGCCGCAGATGTGAGCATAAGCGTTAGTCCTGTTTTGATCGCGATTGATCGAATCTTTTTGATTCGATTGCAACCTGTACACGAGATCTCCTCCTGATCGAATCGTGGATCTCTAAAAGATTCGATCTTATTGGACTTGATTTCAAGGTGACAAGACAAACCAAATTCTACATTTTTTGCATATTCTTACATACATATAATCGAATCGGTCGAATCGTGCAATCAATCACACAACGACGTAATAAACAAAATATCTTCTGTTTCCTTCGTTTACACACAATTCAACCAATAAACAAATCATAGTATGTATTATTACTATTACAGCACCCGTTCAGCATTCTTAATTCGGTCATATAAAGTATACAAACGAGCAGCGAACCAAATGATCGAAATGATCGAATCTTTTTAACCCGATCACCATACGAGTGGGTCATAATCGACCCGGATAACGAAAAATGATCGATCGACACAGGTCTAATAAGCATTCTCGGGCCCTGCCAATATGCGGAAAAGGTGGAACTACATGAGGTTTTAGTGGGTGCGTATATCCCATACTTGTCCCTACGATGCAGGTAAATGTAAAGGTTTCCCTCATTTAAAAAAATAAGGGTAACAAGCCGGCACACAGTCCACCTGAATATACGAGTATGCGCTGCTACCCATAGACATCTACATCTGTCTTCAATTAAGAATTAAAATGCAGATTCGTTGTCAAACCTGAGGACTAAGATGCAATGCCTCATTTTCAGTAAAAAAGAGTCTCCGGTGCTCTATAAAATACGTGCCGCAGCATGACTCTACTACGTAAAAAGACAAAAATTAATTTAAAAAAAAACGGATTTTTAATGTATTAACGCGTACACTTGCAGAACTTGAATTAGGGCACAATTGTCGACTTCCGATTGTGTCTAAAAGTTGTCGCCATGGGATGTGTTAAGGAGCACCAGAGGCAAGTGGTGTAAGTGTCTAAACAACGCATGGTAGACGTGTGAGACCGCGGATGATGAGGAATTACCACATGCTATACATTTATCTACTCTCGGTGACATGGCGTCGCCTACCCAGCTCTTTGCTTTTGTGTTTCGTAACGTACTTACCTTTTAACGGTATGAGGGCATACCATAGTAATAACCTTTGAGAATGAGGTGATCGCTACCATGCTCTTTCTAAATGTTTTCATACTAATTGTATAAAATAATATATTGTAAATTAATTTTATTTATAAACGTTCCGCTGGGTTTTTTGCTGGTTCGTTCCAGGATAGAGGTTTTTTCCGAATCAGTGGTAAAGCTTAAATGACTTTCAATAAGTATTCTTCCTGTTATTTATCTGATATTTTCAATAGTTGCCTCTTACCAAACACGGTAGTCGAGGTAGCCCACGTGGTTCGCGCTTGCTGTAAATTTCACAGTACCAGTTCGATACCCGCTGGCACCAAAGATATTGTTAATTGCAATTTTAAGTGCTGATTTATACCACATCCTCGTCGGTAAAGGAAACATCGTGAGGAAACCAGCATGTCTGGAAAATAAATTAAAAAAATATTTCGAAGACAATTCCTTGCCCTAAAACCCTCTCAGAAATGAGGGGCGGCCGCATCGCCACACGCTTAAAATTACAAGAGAATGAAAAATGGATTATACTACATATTTTTAGTAGTACAGCAGTGAATCCCATCCTGTATTCCCGTTCAAGGTATTACAGAGCCAGTATAATTACAGCAGTGGTGGATTTACCAGCAGGCTTAGTAGACTGGAGCATAGGGCGGCAGATTTTTGGGGCTGCAAATTTCAGACAATTTTTTTATATCTTACACAAATCAAATAGATTTAAATTTTAAAAGGAAATCTAAAGAAATATTCTCTCCCATTATCTCGGGACTCAAAAAACTTTTCGTTCTTTGCTCTGCTCACTCAATCACACAATTTAGTGGCAACAGCGGTTGCTGAATGTTGCACAGAAGTTTGTCGCTTCTTCATTTAATACAGCAGTCCGCATGGCTTTATGTACACTAGCAGTCAATTGTTCGGGTGAGAGAACCTTTTCTTGCTTAAAACGGGTGAAAGATTATCTAAGATCTAATTTAAGCCAAAAAAGCTAAACACCTTAGCGATTTCGTGCATAGTCAGCTAGTGTACCAGAATTTATACGACGATATAATTGATAATTTTGCGAATAAAATTCGCAAAAAATGGAATTGCAAAACTTTCATAACTTAACTTATTGAATTTCATCCTCAACATCATCAGCTGGATTGTCACCAGAAAATTAAATATATTGTTTTTAAACTGTAAGCGCAATAAGTTCTTCATTACAACGACTATATAACCACGTTATATTCTCTATGCATTTACCGAATGTACGTAAGTAGTATTAAATCATACCTTTACCCGCCTTATTAGTAGGTACATGATCGAGCTTTTATTATCTCAGAAATATACCCAGAAACTATTTCTTGTGCAATATTAACTAAATCTTTGGGTTTTAAAAATAATCTAGGAACTGACAAATTGATCCCCTCGTTCACAATCATACTAATAACGGCAAAAAGGTCGTGTAATTAAGACGCATCATCATAAACTTACAATTTCATTGACAAAAAAATTGCGATACATGACTGTGAACTAGGGGATCGATGCGTCAATTCCCAGATTATTTTTATAACCCAAAGATTTAGTTAAGATTTCACAAGAAATAATCGAATTGTAGAAGTCGGTAAGAGTACAATCTGCCACTTTGCCTGGCATTTGTGGACTATGAGAAAGCCTTTGATTCCGTCGAAATTTGGGCGGTGCTACAGTCCATTCAGCGGTGCCAAGTTGACTGTCGGTAAATCGAAGTGCTGAAGTGTTTGTACAGTAGGGCTACGATGGCTATCCAAGTACAGAACCAGAGTTCGAAACCTATCCAACTGCAGAGAGGTGTAAAACAGGGTGACGTTATATCCCCGAAACACTTCACCGCTGCGTCGGAAGACGTTTTAAAGCTACTGAACTGAAAAGGATTAACATCAATGGCGAGTACATCACTCACCTTCGATTTGCCGACGATATAGTCCTTATGGCAGAATCGCTGGAGGACCTAAGCACTATGCTCAATGACCTCAATGGTGTCTTCCAAGGGATAGGTCTTAAGATGAACATTTACAAAACAAAGATCATGTTTAATGTCCATGTCACACCTATGCCGGTAGTTGTTGGGAGCACTATGCTCGAAGTTGTTGACGAGTACGTTTACCTGGGACAAATAGTCCGACTAGGTAAGTCCAACTTCGACCGAGAGGTCAATCGACGGATTCAACTCGGCTGGGCAGCGTTCGGTAAATTACGACACATTTCCTCGTCAGGTACACCTCAATCTCTGAAAACTAGATTGTACAACCAGTGCGTGTTGCCTGTGATGACTTACGGATCTGAGACGTGGTCCTTCACTGCTGGCCGTATGAGGACGCTCAAGGTCGCTCAGCGAGCTATGGAGAGGGCTATGCTCGGAGTTTCTCTGCGTGATAGACTCAGAAATGAGGATATCCGCAGTAAAACCAGAGTGACCGACATAGCCCAACGGATTAGTAAGCTGAAGTGGCAATGGGCCAGCCATATAGCTCGAAGAACCGATAACTGATGGGGAAGAAAGGTTCTCGAGTGGCAGCCTTGTACCAGTAGGCGTAGTGTAGGGCGACCCTCTACTAGATGGAGTGACGACCTGGTAAGACATGCAAGAAGTCGATGGATACAGGTGGCTCATGACCGTGCTTTGTGGCATACCTTGGGGGAGGCCTATATTCAGCAGTGGACTTGTGAAGGGCTGTAATGATGATGATAATGATGATGAGAAGTCGGTAGGGGCGGCAAAAATTTAATAGCCTACTGGCGGCAAATTTGTGAATCCGCCACTGAATTACAGGCTGTAAAGGAATTTGTATTATATAAGGGTGACAAATGAGCACACAGTCCATGTGTTAGTAAATGTTGTGACCTATGTTCAATTAAGAACCTGAAAGAAATGCAGATGCGTTCTCACCTCTGAGGATTAAGATTGAATGCCTCATTACCATGGAAAATGTCGCCGATTGGTAGTGGCCGATCGCAGAAACGTATTTCACGATGGTATCCTTTGAGAGCGGCCGAGCCAATGGTGCCGCAACCATAATATAGCTGCAGTGTGGCAGCACTACGTGCGAAAGATGTGTTAATCCGTTTAGACGAGCGTTAACGCATTCAGATAGGAGTCAAAAACATGCCTTTCTTAAATAGAGAAACAAACGACCTAACAGACCACCACATAGTATGTGACCACTGTAATCTAATGATACGTACACATTGACTGCGGATTGCGGGGTCTTCTTTGTTTTAAGTTCGAGGTAAAATTTTTCTAATTCTAAATTTGATATAGTTTTTTTTTTAATATTAGCCTGTAAGCAATTACTGCTAGATGAGCTCTCTTAGTTTAGAGGTTTTGCCGAAATCACAAATTCCTGAGGGCAGGTTTGGAGATCGTATTATTGTTTGATTATTAATTAATACAATTATCTACACAGGTCCCGAGTACTAATAATATTATTGCCTAAGTTCTCTCCCTCTGTTTGTTAACATTCAATGTACTAAATCGGCAAATGCACGCTGCATTTGGACAATAGAGATACTTTAAAAATGTAGATATATACTGCTTCCAAACTCGACAATCTACATGGTAAATAACGCACTATTACTAAAACAATTTCCATCAAAGCTAATATTCTATAGGACTACAAGCATAGTTCGGTTCCCGCAAAGTACAAGATTAATCCGTGCCGACGCGGCGGGGGATCGTAGCGTGAAACACATTAGCGGCGATCACTGCGCTGATAGTATCGGCAGCCGGAAACGGAAACTAAATACACAGCAAACAGCAATAGGTGTGAGCAACACTCATTATATTTGCGCGATTTAACGCGGATACATTAATACATATTTAACTAGCTATTTAAGATTCTACGTGTACTGTAGACCAGACCACGCTGCATGATGCAGCATGTACCGAGCCTACAAAGGAAAGATCGCATTCACACATAAATTTTCCGAATGGGACAAAATATTGGACAATATACGACATAATGACTTCAAATGAAAACAAAAACCACCAGAACAAGAAACAAGTAATTTTTCAGTATCCCATTTTTTTTGTTCAGGGTTATATCATAAAGCCTTTTAAAAGAATTGAAAGAAGAATTAAAGCCGAAACTTCAGAAGTTATTATGTGGATTTTTTATGAAGACGGTTCTTATTTATTACCCTTTCAGCCTATGAAGTCCACTGCTGAACATTGGCCTCCCCATAGATTACCTCATAGGGAGGATATTTGCCATAGTTGGCACTGTTGGCAAGCGGGTTGGCAACCACAGTATTTTTTATTTAAGTCATTATTACGAAGGTGCTGCAGCCCATTCCCTGATTTGTTATCCTCTGTCGCCTCTTATGACACCCACCAGATGATTTTAGTTAAAAGTTCAATTATTTAACCCTTTTCATTTGACTGAGGAATATCGCAAGTCCAAGGTAACAACTACAATGTCTTCTAAACAGTTAAGTTTTAAATTAAGGTTAAAAACACTGTCCTCTGTTTTTCCACTCTTAGGGGTGGAGATTTTTCTTCAAAGTATGTCAGCATCTCTAAAGTACAGCCTATTTAATAAAAGAAGAATCATTCCAATTGGCTTAGCCTTTTCTGCGAAATTGGTAAAAAGTATTTTTTTTAAATACATTGAAAATTTAACCTTCTCGTTTTTTTGAATTTACACTCAATCAACACCGTTTTTTATCAGAAATTTATGCTTTTTTAATTTGAAACACTCTTGTGGTACTTTAATTTGTACTTTTACAATCTTCTAACAATCCATCAATATTTTATGTAAACATTTTTTTAACATTATTTCCACTTATACCATATTCTTTAACCATATAGCCTAAATTGACAATGGTCACAGTTGACACTCAGATTCGGAATTGGAGTATCAAATGTAGATATTGGTTTTTTGACACTGCTTCTCATTGCTGGTCTGGTTATTATACATCTAGTATTTTCCAAATTTGTCGCAGGATGTGATTCACTTATGCAGTGTAAGCACCACATAGTAAATGTCTATTATGTTGTATATATTACCTCTTTATAACCCAGGTCCGTAGGAATCCTTAGAGAAAAATTTAAAGAAATATATATGTGTATATTAACTATGTCCTCTCAATACATTTATGAAAATTTAATGTATATAAACAAAATGAAAAATAGTTTTATTCAAAATAGTGAACTGATGTTCATTACTGTAAATACTAGGAACAAGCACAAGTTATACCAGTTACACAACTCTAAAGAGTCAGTAATTCTTTCATGGGGCAATATAATATTATATGAAGGGTCCACTGCAATAATGATAAATGTCTTTTTTCTTTGTTTTAAAATAATTAGGTTTTAATTTTATAAATGGTGAGAAACAAAGCTCAGATTTAAAGATAAAAAAAAAAATATTTTAATTCTAATTAAAGGATAGGTTTTATAATATTATTACTTAGGCAAATAATAATTCTTTGGGTAATAAACAAAATGAAAAGATTATAATTTTAAATAAATATTAAAAAATCAGGACTATAATGATCACTGTCCACTCTGCATTTGCAGTCAATAACGATAGTTGTTCAAATGACTGGTTTAGTCATCTGATTTTGCCTCGGGCCTACAGAACTTTTTCAGAAACTGCAAGTCATAATATTTTGCTGTTGATATAGTCAGGCTTGTCTTGATAAGCTAAATCAGGAAATTTTAATTCTTCTTCATTAATAGGTATTAATGAAGGTGATATTGTACTGTGACTGTGACTACTGGTACTGGTGACTGTAAGTGATATTGCCAAGAAAATTTAAATTGCAATTAATTTTCTATACTTTTGTAAAATTTCTGAAAGAATTGTTTTTGGGTCGAATATTAGGTAAAAATATGTATAATTTAAAAAATATTGTTTTGGGTCTAGCATTAAGCTTTTTTCTTACAAAAGGTTAAAGACTAATTAGGATTTACAAAGGAACACTCGATAACTGACACTGGTGTTAAGCTGTTTAAACATATATTCTGTAAATTCTGTGGGAGTTTCTAATGCACAGTTATTATTAATGTCAATGGGTCAATTCTCAACCTATTACTACATTACTGGTCTAAGTTCTATATTAATGGCTGCATTTGGCAGAATAAAGCGCTAGCAAGCGCTTGTAAGCAAAATGGCAAAACTAAACAGTTTTCGGACAGGACACATTTGCTAACTTCAGTAGCGCTGACAAAATCGGCCATTTGTTTGTTTTGAAGTAGAGTTTTTAAGTTGTTTTGTGCAATATTAGTTTTAAGTAATATAATGACATGAATAAACATATTATACATGTTATTAAAAATTCATGATTGGTAAGTTTTTAATATGAATACTCTACAAACATTAAATTTAGGTTAGGTTCCCCAGTTAAAACTAACTTCGTGTCCTAGAGGAAAATAGCTACTTATGATTTGACAGCGTTTACTGCTTTCGATCGCCATTTTGCTTACAAGAGCTTTCTGCCAAACGCAGCCAATAACTTTCCTAGTAGGTGTAACTATAATGATAAGTATTATTTGCTGATGATACCTCATAAATTTTTAAACTTAAATGGCAATAAATATGATAAAGTGAACAATGCTAAATCAAAACTAGCATAACAGCTTCACGTATATCATAAAATCCTAATGTGGAGGTAACATTTCTTTGTTAAAAAGAAAAAAGATGAAAAGAATAAAAGAAAGTATATTGCTTTAACATTAACAAGTTACATTCAAATGTCAACAAAGCTAAGTGTACAAAGTTTAAAACCCTAAATGTAAAAAATTTGAAGACCAATGTATTATAAATGGGGAAGAATTGAACCTCATTGATTCCACTATTTTTCTTGGTATTACTCTCGACACAAAATTCCAGCAAGGCCCCACATATCTGGATTAACAAGAAGATTTAGCTCTACAGCTTAAGCTGTAAAAAAGATAAGAAGTCACATTTTAAGACAGCTATATATTACTTCAGTTAGTTCCATTCATTATGCCTTATGAGATTTTTCCGAGATGAAATGTGATTGTGTTGTATTGCAGAAGAGGGCCAAAGTGCTATAAAGTACAAATATATTAACTTTGACCTCTTAGTACAATTATGAATATTTAATGTATGGTCACAAAAACAATGGTAGTTTCAATAAAAAGGTGACATACATTGTGTAATACCAGTCACAAGACTCCAAAGAGTCAGCAATTGTATATTTTCTGGGACCTGGTTAAAAAAGTATATGCTTTTATAACAAAGTCCCAGAAAATACACATTCTCTCTATTAGCAAATTAAATTTTCTTAGTAAACTAAAACTGTACAAAAGGGGTTAAAAGTATATAAATGAATACACGGTTGATAATAACCTGGGAATGATGTGATTGATTCCGAGTTGTTTCTTGAATAAGTTTTGTAATTAGATTATGTTTTTATTATTGCAAAACTTCACTTTCAAAAAAAACCTGCTTTTCTAGCTGGTTTTTACCAGAAACTTTTTTGACTTTATTGGTTTGGTAAATATCTCTAGTACTTATCTATAATATTGTTTCATTCTATAATATTTTTAGAAAAGAAAAAGATTTAATAAGAATTGCTAGTAATCTATATTGAATAAAAAATTATCCCATTATATTCTACAAAGTTGTCTTTGCCTAAAAATGTACCAAAAAGTGACTTCTGAATTCATAAGCTTTGATCACTGTAGAATCATGATTTTTATGGTATAGTGTTAAAAATAAATTTATTTGCATATTTTTTTTGTTGTAAATTTGCTTAATCAAAACATTATCAGGCACACTTCAATGGAGGACTTTAACTTTAGTAGATATTTCGCTTACAATCAACATGTATATTCTTATTCACTCGCTCTAAGATAATATTCTCAAGTAGCTGAAGAATATTTAGTAGGTACTCATGTCATATGACAACATGTAGTATGAAGACGTAAATCAATTTTGTAAACAAGTACCTAGTTTAGAAACCTTCTATTGTAAACAATAATGACTTTCTTTAGGCAAGAGGTCGCATGTTGTTGAGGGTTATTACCTTGGATCTGGTAACACGATTTTTTTACTTGCTCGTGCTGCTGGAGTGCATTTTGACTTCTCCATTGCCATTAAGTAGCTGACGTCGGCCAGCACTGCTTCGAGGTCCGCCATTTTGATACTGAATTAATCTTTTTACCAGAAAAAAATGTGTCACTCGTCCACAACACAAACACAATTTTACACCCACTTTAATTCAAAACTAAAAGTCATAACCTTCTTCACATGACGACTTCCCACTGCTTTAATACACCATTTGTTGATGGGGATTGACACTAATCCTTTCTCATAATAATGTAAGAGGTTCATAGGGGCACCAAAAGATATGCTTGATGAAAGTCATTTGATTTTTATGAGCTGTTACTTTATCACCTTTTTGTTTAGTCAAGACATTTTATAACAGATACGATCACCAAAACGGCTGACCAAATCCGCCATCACCCGTCTGCGGTACGTCACTTTAGTCAGTTGCTCTTTGCTCTTTGGTTCTGAATTCATATCAGACATAGATTATTGTTGTTGTTACGATTCACCAATTAAGAAGAAAAGGTTCTGGACCGTACAATCTAATCTGACGTGTATTTTGCTCCACAGATTTTGTTCGCAAAATTCTTCACTTACTGATGTGATATATTACAAATCTTTTGAAAGATTTTGACCTAGATAATTCAATCAAGAGACGATATCGGTGGTGATCTAGGGTGGAAAGAAATCGGGGCTTTTATCGAGGCAGACCCTACACACGGGCCTGCCTAGCAGTACGCGTTTGGACTTGGAGCGGAACGCATATGCGGTAGAGTTCTTCGAAATGCCTCCGACTCTCTTAAACACCAACGTGTTGGTTTGGAATTAGCCATCTCGGTTAATTTGTTTGAAAATAGAAAAAGAGGAGTTGCTGGGTGAAAAAATGGCTCCAAAAGAGACAAAAATTAAGCTACATAAACGTACTAAATGGTTTGTAATCCAAAGATATGATTAATTTTCTCCGGATGGGTGAAGACAGTTTTTACAACCTTCTAGAATTTTTCTATATTTATGATTTCGCAACCTATATAAAAACATCAATTTCTCCTACCTACGCTATTTAGTTATTTTTTCTCTTTGTTCATTTCTGCTTTGGTCAACATCGGGTTATGTACTACATACAACAAACAAAGAAATAAAATACTTTTGTACAATAATATGTATACTTTTCTTTAATGTAATCTTTATTTATGGATTAAAACTATCAAAAAATAAAATAGCTTATATCTTTTTTTAAACATAAAGAAACCTTTAATTTCGGATATACTCCCTACTATATAGCTTGTTTGTTACTGTGGAGATGGTGTAGGAATAAGAGTTAGTTGTTGATGAGAGGATGAAGGCACGTAAGAAATATGAGTGCGGTCTTGTGTTGATAGCGTTGGAATAGGAGTTAGTAGTTAAGGAGAGGCTTTATCCTCTCCTTACTTACTTCATACACCCTACTTTATGAACGGCAATATCACAATTAGTTTAGTAGGCATTCTTGACTTCGCAAGGTCACAGGCTAGGGTGGATATGATTTGAATTTCGATAAATTTTAATTAATTAATTTATTCATTTTTTTTTGTTTTTTTGTAAAATATCAGTGCCATAGGCTTCTACTCCGTTCACATGTTTAAAATATAAAAATTTTGTTATGTAAAAAAAGGTCATTCAGTATCATTGTTCCGTTAACGTCCTTTCGCGAGGGCTGCCGACAGCGACTGCCAAAAGAAATCGGGCCGATGCGCCTACACACACGCAGTACGCAGGGGGCGGGGCCCCGATCTAGGAAGCATCGGCTCCATTTTTGCTCCTGACAGCCGATTAAGGAGGCGCTATCGGCCACGACTTAAGATGGCCCTACATACGACACGATTTAGAGACAATCTAGGAGGCATCCCCACTACTCCACACTAGATCGCCACCGATATCGTCTCGTATGTAGCCCGCTTAATGCGCCTAATACTGCAAACAAGAAAGTCTGTCACTTTTGGTGCGGGGCGAGGAAACACTACGCACATTTACAGAAGTAAAATTACTCAACATTGAAAAAGTTATCAGTGTAAGACAGACGAATCAATTGCGATGCTACCATGTCGATATTTTAAATCGATAATTTCCCTAAGCGAAAAAAAAAACAATAAGCAAAACGCACTCGAACAAATAAAGTCATCTGAACTCTTGAGTTGGTCAACGCAACAAGTCTTTTTAGAGTTCCGTAGTAAAACAACAAGGAACCCTTATAGTAACACCAAATCCGTCCGTCTGTCTGTGGCTTAGCATAGAGACTATTGGTAATCTAAAGAGCTGTACTTTTGCATGGTAGTATCTGGTGTACATGAACACCAGAAATAAAAAAGCTCATAGTACCAAAACGAACTTTTTCGATTGCACAATTGTGCCTACCTTTTTGGAAATCTGTGAAGGTAAAACAATATTGATAATCTATATTAATATTATAAATGTGAAATTGTGCTTGTAATATAAAAAAACCTAGTGTATAAGCAACAGATTTCATCATCATCATCATCATTACAGCCTTTCACAAGTCCACTGCTGAACATAGGCCTCCCCCAAGTAATGCCACAAAGCACGGTCCTGAGCCACCTGCATCCATCGACTTCCTGCATGTCTTACCAGGTCGTCACTCCATCTAGTGGGGGGTCGCCCTACACTACGCCTACCGGTACGAGGCTGCCACTCGAGAACCTTTCTTCCCCATCGGTTATCGGTTCTTCGAGCTATATGGCCGGCCCATTGCCACTTCAGCTTACTAATCCGTTGGGCTATGTCGGTCACTCTGGTTTTACTGCGGATATCCTCATTTCTGAGTCTACCACGCAGAGAAACTCCGAGCATAGCCCTCTCCATAGCTCGCTGAGCGACCTTAAGCGTCCTCATACGGCCAGCAGTGAAGGACCACGTCTCAGATCCATAAGTCATCACTGGCAACACGCACTGGTTGTACAATCTAGTTTTTAGAGATTGAGGTATACCTGACGAAAAGATATGTCGTAATTTCCCGAACGCTGCCCAGCCGAGTTGAATCCGTCGATTGACCTCTCGGTCGAAGTTGGACTTACCTAGTCGGACTATTTGTCCCAGGTAAACGTACTCGTCAACAACTTCGAGCATAGTGCTCCCAACAACTACCGGCATAGGTGTGACATGGACATTGAACATGATCTTTGTTTTGTCCATGTTCATCTTAAGACCTATCCGTTGGGAGGCACTATTGAGGTCATTGAGCATAGCGCTTAAGTCCTCCAGCGATTCTGCCATAAGGACTATATCGTCGGCAAATCGAAGGTGAGTGATGTACTCGCCATTGATGTCAATACCGTATCCTTTCCAGTCCAGTAGCTTGAAAACGTCTTCCAATGCAGCGGTGAAGAGTATCGGGGATATAACGTCACCCTGTCTTACACCTCTCTGCAGTTGGATAGGTTTCGAGCTCTGGTTCTGTACTCGGATAGCCATCGTAGCCCTACTGTACAAACACTTCAGCACTTCGATATACCGACAGTCAACTTGGCACCGCTGAAGGGACTGTAGCACCGCCCAAATTTCGACGGAATCAAAGGCTTTCTCATAGTCCACATACGCCAGGCAAAGTGGCAGATTGTACTCTTCAGTCTTCTGTACAATCTGCCGCAGGGTATGTATGTGGTCTATGGTACTGAAGCCTTTTCGGAAACCGGCTTGTTCGGGAGGCTGGAAGTCGTCAAGTCTGCGTGCGAGACGATTCGTAATGACTCTCGAAAACAGCACGTAGACGCGGCTCAGAAGGGAAATCGGTCTGTAGTTCTTTAAGAGAGCGTTGTCGCCTTTCTTAAAGAACAAGACCACCGCACTTCTGCTCCACGCCTCTGGAGTAGTGCCACCATGGAGGACGGAATTGAAGAGCTTCTGAAGGACTACAAGTACCGGTGTTCCACCCGCTTTCAGAAGCTCCGCTGTAATTCCATCCTCGCCTGGGGCCCTGCCGTTTTTAAGGTGCTGGAGAGCCATTCTAATCTCGCTTAGACTGACGTCCGGGATATCATCGGAATAGTGTCGGATAAGACTTGCTCTTGGATCGTTACTCACACTTGCGTGTGGCTCCAACGATGATGTGTACAGCTGCCCATAGAACCTCTCAATCTCACTCAAAATCTCAGGTGTCCCGGAAACGATGTTGCCACACTCAGTCTTCAGCTTTGACGGTTGGCTCTTTCTGGCAGACAGATCTCTGGCAAAGACTTTGGAGCCCTGGTTCCGCTCGATCGCTTCTTTAATACGAGAAGTATTAAAGTTGCGTAAGTCTCGCCGCATGCATTTGGAGATCTGTCTGTTCAGTTGCCTGTATGCTGTCAAATCTGTTGACGATTGCAGCCTCATCTCCCGTCTAACAGCCATGAGATTAAGAGTGTGATCGGAGAGTTTTTGTGCTCTTCTGCAGCGGGTCTTGCAGAACTTAGCTCCGACCGCATGGACAGTTTCCACGAGCTTGTCGTTCATATCGTCCACTGCATTGCAATCTTCTAGGCACTGGAAGCGGTTACGTAACTCGAGCTGAAAGGTTTCGGGATTCTGGATTAGAGCACGAGGGGGACGGAGCGTTGACTTCATTAGACGAGACCTCTCCAACTTAACGTTTAGGTTCAGTGTGCCTCTAACCATTCGGTGATCGCTGCCAGTTTTCACCCTTGCGATCACTGAGACATCACTGAACAGTTGGCGTCTGGTCGTCATAATGAAGTCAATCTCATTTTTTGTCGAACCGTCGGGGCTCGACCAGGTCCACTTCCTGTGGGGCCGCTTCTGGAAGAAAGAGTTCATCATAAAGAGTCCCTCTTTCTCCATAAAGTCGGCCAGCTGCTGGCCCCTTCGGTTCCGTTGCCCTACTCCAAATTTCCCTACCTTCAGCTCACCGCTTTCTCTTGTGCCTAGTTTTGCGTTGAAGTCTCCCATCAACACCGTGTAGTGGGTTTTGGAGGAATGTATGGCTCTGTAAATATCCTCATACATTTCCTCCACCTCCTCATCGGGGTGTGCCGAGGTTGGTGCGTAAACCTGAATGACCTTCAGCGAATACCGTTTGGTGATTCTGAGTATCAGGTACGCGACCCTCGTCGACACACTCCCAATCTTTACAACGTTGTTGACGAGAGACTTGTGGACGATAAATCCGACACCTCCTTGGGACAGATGGTCGCCCTCCCGGTGATAGAACAAGTTGCCGGACTCGAGGATTGCCGTGTCCTCCCCCTCTCTTCGGACCTCGGATAATCCAATAATATGCCAGCGCAACTTGTCTACCTCTTCTTCCAGCTCCAGTATCTTCTCGTCAGTCCTCAGGGTGCGTGCGTTATATGTTGCCAGGTCGAGTCGTCGTAGGTGGCAACCGAACCTCCACCGGAGATTCTTAGCACCCCCTGCCCCGCCGTTACCATGGTCGCCACCGTAGCCAGGAATAGCGGGGCCGCCGGGGACTGGGGGCCGTCTTTTTGTGTATTTGTTCATTGGGGGGGTATGGGGTTCAGTGATGACTTATGGATCTGAGACGTGGTCCTTCACTGCTGGCCGTATGAGGACGCTTAAGGTCGCTCAGCGAGCTATGGAGAGGGCTATGCTCGGAGTTTCTCTGCGTGATAGACTCAGAAATGAGGATATCCGCAGTAAAACCAGAGTGACCGACATAGCCCAACGGATTAGTAAGCTGAAGTGGCAATGGGCCGGCCATATAGCTCGAAGAACCGATAACCGATGGGGAAGAAAGGTTCTCGAGTGGCAGCCTCGTACCGGTAGGCGTAGTGTAGGGCGACCCCCCACTAGATGGAGTGACGACCTGGTAAGACATGCAGGAAGTCGATGGATGCAGGTGGCTCAGGACCGTGCTTTGTGGCATTACTTGGGGGAGGCCTATGTTCAGCAGTGGACTTGTGAAAGGCTGTAATGATAATGATGATGATGATGAAATAATATTATTTAAAAAGAGGAAGTATAATTTGAAGTTTAATTTTATTTTAATTTTGCAAAACATAATGCATGGAATTTAACAAGTTATAACTGTGACGGTATTTTTTTTATAATTATATGCGAGCAGTTACGCAGTTCTAGGGAAAGAGACCAGTATCACTGCGACATGTAAGATCTATTGTTATCGCTGATATGGCTATAGTTCACGGCTAAGCCCTATGTCTTCAATGAATAGAAAGAGTTGCTTAGTCGTGAGCAATTTCACTTCTTCTGGGCGGAGTACATAGTTTCTCAGATGAGTGTTACGTTTGCGCATTAAGGGTCCGCAATCAGTTAGGATGTGTAGAGGCGTTTCTTCCGTTATGGAACAGAACCGACACATCCTTGAGTTGCTTAGTCCCAGGATGGACATGTGCTTTTTAAGAAAACAGTGTCCAGTTAGGGCTCTTGCCAGAATGCGTAATTTGTTTTTAATCTGATCATATTAGTAATCTGAAGCGAATTTACGATCAAACGCCCGGATTAAGGTTTTAGAGTGTTTTAAGCCTGGTGTGTCAGACCAGATCTTAAGTGATTTATTGTGATAAAGAGTTTCAAGGGTCAATTGGGCTATGCTTCTTGGGATTCCACAAAATGGCTCAGGTCCAAATTGTGTGAACTTTGCCCTCCCGTGCAAGTTTGTCGACAAATTCGTTACCTACAATACTCTCGTGACCCGGAACCCATCTTAAAACGACCCTGTTGTTACATCCCAGGGCGTTTAAACGGTTCACGCAGTCTCCAACTAGCTTCGAGTTCACTAAATTTGACCTCAGCGCTAGCAGGGCTGCTTGACTATCAGAGTTTATGTAAATTATATGGTTGACGTAGTAACTGTGACGGTAACGACAATGCGTAATATTTTCTTGGATTAAAATTTTCATTATTAAAAACTAATTAAAAATTAAAATGTCTGTATTAAACGCTTGTCAATACCGAGTAACGATTCGTGTAATTAATATAAACTTAGCCTTAAAAAGGTGTCCTAATATATGGGTTTCGAGAAACTACGCTTTATGAGCTATAAGGAAAAATTATTTTGATTGGGAATTATGTTACTAATGAAAACTTTGTACCGACTAAACTTAATTTCCACTACAAAGGCGAAGGTGATGAATTTAAAAAATATTGTTACCATTTTAAAGAGCTACAATTTTATAGTGCTCGTCGCCTTTTTTATTCACTATTTAAAATCATTAATCCTATTTCTAAAGCTCTACAGCATGAAAATAATGACTTACAGTAAGCTAACATTTTACTAAGTAATCTTTTAAATTTTTAAATTTAGGGGGATAAGTTTTGCCTCCTAACGTCAGGGTATCTATGAATTGTATATTAATTTCTGTGTTCAATAAAGAATTATTATTATTATTATTATTATTATTATTATTGGGTTATTAATAGAGTAGTCACATCTGGTTGGGCTGTACAAATATAAAAAGGGAAAAATAAATTTACTTAAATATATATTTAATATATTAACATAAATAAATAAATAATACATAAATAACTAAAAGCCCAACCAGATGGAAGCCCTCGGCAGGGGAGACCAAACGGCCGAGGGTTAGGAGGAAAGGGAAAGAAACCGGCGGACGATGCGGGCGGTATCGAGGAGCACCGCCTTCTGCATTTGAGCCTGGAGCGGTCCGTCACGGAGTCCCAGTCGCCTCAGATGACCCGAGAGGCTGACTGGGATTAGCCCATTCGCAGAGACGACTACAGGAATAATTTCGGCCGGCAGACCACCCCACATATCGGTCACCTCGTGAGCCAGGTCCAGATATTTTGTTCGTTTATCTGTTTCGGCTTTCACGAGGTTCTCGTCATATGGAATGGTAATGTCGACCAAAAATATCCTTGACTGTGCCCGGTCCATCAGCACAATATCATGCTTATTCGCAAGAATAGTCCTGTCTGTGATGATGGCCCGGTCCCAGTAGAGCCTGGCGCGGTCATTTTCGAGCACGGCTTCTGGCAAGTACTTGTAATACGGCACTTTCCGGCCCACGAGACCGTATTTCAGAGCGAGCTCCTGGTGTAGAATTCTGGCTACTAGGTTGTGCCTGTGCAAGTACTCAGAGTTAGAAAGCGCCGAACAACCGGAGATGACATGCCTAAGTGACTCACCGGGATGGCGACAAGCTCGACAGACGTCGACGGTGCCATCCTTTAGGATGTATCTCCGATAGTTGTTGGTCTTAATATCCTGATCCTGTATTGCACAGACAAAACCCTCGGTTTCCCCGAAGAGGTCACCGAAACGTAGCCAGTTGAGGGAGGCAACTGTATCTACGAAGGGCTCATGTAGAACCCTGTAGTACCTCCCGTGGAGCTCCTTCTCCTTCCATACGGTCTCCCGGTCGGAAATGCTTAGTACTGCCGGGTCCTGCCATTGCTCGTTGGCTAAGGATAGAGGGGTAAGTCCTTTATCACTAGAAATGACGTCATTATAGAATGGATCATCCGATCTCACCAGGAAGTAATTACGGAGGCTGCACACTTCGCGATTATGCATGGTGAGCGCGCTCAGGAAGCCACGCCCACCATGCTTTCGCGGCAAGTAAAGCCTCATTACCGACGACCTCGGATGATGCATCCTATGGGACGTCATGGTAGTGCGGACTTTTCTATCCAGGGCGTTAAGTTCGGTCTGAGTCCACCTGAGTATGCCAAAGGTATACATGAGGACAGGCATGACCCAGCCGTTATATGCGTGTGCCTTATTCACACCGGACAAAAGGCTGTTAAGCACTTTGGTCAAGCGTGCATAAAACGTGTCGCAAACTGACTGTTTCATACCAGCCTCATCGATACCCATGTTCTGTGACATACCCAGATATCGGTCTGTTTCAGCCTCGGAAAGGGTCCTTAAGTTGACGGGCATAGATAAGTCTATGCCCTCAGAGTTAGCAACCCTACCCCTCTCAACATGAAGGACCGCACACTTATCCGTCCCCAGCTCCATTCCAATAGAATTGCTAAATTCACAAGTGATGTTTAGCAATTCCATAAGATGGGAGCGACTGGAGGCGAATAATTTGAGGTCATCCATATAGAAGAGGTGGGTCACTTTTGTACCTCCTTTCCGAAGCTGAAATCCCCTCCCGGAACCCTCCAGTAAAGTACCGAGAGGGTTCAAAGAGAGGCAGAACCAGATTGGACTCAGACAGTCGCCCTGGAATATACCCCTTCTTATCCTTATGCGGCTTTCCGCATCCGTCATCCGCTCGCCTAGATGACAGAGGATCGTACTCCACTGCCCCATACACCGCTCGAGGAAGTCTCAAACTGTACGGTCAATCTTGTACAGCTCGAGGATCCTCTTTAGCCATGTATGGGGCACCGAGTCAAATGCCTTTCTGTAGTCTATCCAGGCGGCGGAGAAGTTCCGACGGTTGCGTTTCACCACTTTGCCAATGACCGCGTCAATGAGGAGTGGTTCCTTGGTTCCACGACCGCCGCCCCGACATCCATTTTGAGCGCGCGACATCACCTGATTTGATTCCAGGTGACGAGTGATTCTCGCGCTCAAAATGGATGTTAGTGTCTTGTATATGGTCAGCAGACACGTGATGGGGCGGTATTTGCTCGGGTCTGTGGTAACCTGGTCTTTAGGTACCAAATGAGTGATCCCAGTAGTGAAGAGGCTCGGGAGCGACTTCTGGTTGAGAGCCTCTTGGAACTGTCGGGCGAGCACAGTGTGACACACCACAAACCCCTTCAGCCAGTAGTGATGCAGCCCGTCGAGTCCCGGACTTTTCCAGTTCGGGGCCCTACGGACCGCCTCAGCTACGTCATCCGGCGTTATAATGACGGGGTCCATGGGCGTTATACTCGCACACTGACTCGCCACAACTTCCGTCCAAGGGCCCTCGCTGTGGTTTATGGGCTCTGACCACAGGCCGCGCCAGAATGCTACAGTGTCGGCCTGATTCGGTGCTGGGCCCGTTCCACTTACCATTGGTCGCTCCAACGATTTATAGAGCCTCTTCTGATCACTCTGGAAGAGACGATTCTGGTTAAACCGTGTCGACCTCTCGGTATATCGCCGAATCCGCTTTCCCCAAGCAGCGATTCTCTGCTTCAGGTCGTCTATGCGCTCCGTCAGTTTTTGCATTATATCCGGCTGGGACAATCTAACATTTGTCCCAGCAAATGCCATCCTGACGGTGCGCACAATCCTTGGCATGTTGTTGCCTGACCTGAAGCATATCAGTCTGCCGATGAGGGCCCTAGCCTTTGCGATACGTTCTTCAACTCTTATTCTCCAGGCTGGGATAGCGCTACTTTGTCCAGTAGCGCGTCCAGCCGTGGAAAGTTTGGCGCCTATAATACGGCACACTGCCAGTGCGGCACCAAAAAGAATTGAGTCCGTCTCGCAAAGGTCCCGGCTGGCTTCCGAATAGGTCACCAGCATTGGGTTCAGAGCCCTCACGACAGCCCGATTCCGCTTGCTTAGAGCTATGCGGGGAAGTCGCGGTCGATTTTCGAGAGGCGTACTGCGCGTTTCCACAATCGCCTCTTCCAATGTACTCCTCATATGCTCTAATTCCAGTTCCTGGGCGACTGTTCCATCATCGTTTGAATCAACCACAACTGGGGTATTCACGGCGGCATTCACATTTGCGGGTTGCTCTGCAATTTGTGGCGCCGCATCCTCAGCCGTAGCATTTTCATCCGATGAGGGAACAGCCTCACGTCGTAGTCGTTCGAGTTCGGCGACATCAAATATATTTGAGCGCAAGATATACCGAACCCGGTCTGCCAGGTTTTGCTCTGAGACGGTTAAAGATGGCTCCAGCTCAGCAAAAAGACGATGCATCCTAGCCCGATACGCCAAACCTCCAACTTCTCCCCCTTTCGCCCTAAAATACGCCCGCAATGCGTTAGTATTCATTTCGGTTGTCCATCGCATGCGGCGTACTCCACGAGGTGGCGGGTGCCGATTGCTGGGCCTGCGCAGACCCTGCCGACACCAAGCCAGCTGGTGGGGATGATGGATGCGAGGGGCTGATGGGTGGTCGTGCAGCACCTCTCGCTCGGCTGGCAGTTCGCATGCTGTCGCGTCCAGCGCCAGCACCAGACGCACCCTGGCGACCTCCAGGCAGCGGCCCTTTGCGCGTTTTTACATATTCCATCATCCATAAAAGTGGGCGTCCTTTAACGGGAGACGCCCAGACCCGGCGCCTTATTATTATTATTATTATTATTATTATAAGTTGCTCCCGTCCGTAGGCTTTGATCACCTAATCCTAGGCCCACCCTACACGTGCCCGCGGGTGGTGCTAAATGAGCGACAAGCCGATAGCACAGACTCAGCTCCTCGCCGTGGTAGTAGCGTAAAATATACCACCTCATATTTCACACCATGCGGAACCAGAAATGGCGCCCGAGTTCCCGTAACCCCTTTAATAAGGCAGGGGTGCCAAGAATCTTCGGAAGGAAAAATGGCGACGAGGTTCGCCACCCGTCACGTTCAGTCTCCCGGAGGGGCGAAAAGTGGATTGTAGAGGCTCGTCTGGCTACCTTGAATGTATGTGGAGCAACGAATGATAAAATGGATGAAGTATGCGATATGATGTGTGATAGAGGAATATATGTGTTATGTGTAAATGAGACGAAACGGAAGGGGAAGGATGTCACTGCACATGGCATGTATGCCTTATACTGGTCTGGTGTAGACGAGTTCGAGCGGGCATGCCAGGGAGTGGGTATCATCCTTTCAGAAAGAATGGGCCAATGTGTGAAAGAGTATGAATGTTACACATTCATACTCCCGAGACTGCTATGGATACGAATGAAAGTGGGCTTAAAGAAGTTGTTTGTGCTAGGGGTCTACGCCCCAGACATATCTAAGCCCACTTATATCCGAGAGCAGTCTTGGGAAATGGTAAGGATGGTGTTAATGAAATGTAAGGGAAATGAAAATCTTATTATGCTAGGAGATTTTAATGGAAGGGTTTGGGTAAGGAGGCTTGGTTATGAAAGGATATTGGGAACGTTTGGTGATGAAAGTATAAATGAGAATGGCGAAAGCCTCACCGTATGTATGGAAAAGAATCTTTTTGTGACGAACACTTTCTTTCGCCACAAGAGTGTTCACATATATACTTGGGAAAGAGGTGATGACAGAAGCATGATAGATTTCATAATTGTTGATGAAAGAATGAGGGGCGCAGTGGTGGATACAAGGGTTTACCGGGGGTCTAACGTAAGAACGGATCATTATTTGGTTTTATGCCGAATTAAAGGTCTATTCAAGCGTTGGCGCCATCGTTAATCTGTGTCTACCACTCCGTTACAGCATATTGGAACAGAAAGGTTACAAGATGAAGGTGAGAAAAACAAGTTCAAATGTAGACTGAAAGACAATATAATGTATGAATTTGTTAGACTTGGAGAATGTATGGTAAAATGTTAAGAAAGGTTTAATGGATACAGCTACCGAAGTATGTGGTGTTAGTAAGAGAAAGAATGAAAGGAAAAATAATACGTTATGGTGGGATGATGAGATACGTATGGAAGTTGAAGCAAAGAAGAGAGCATGGCTAGATTTACTAGCAACAAAGGCTGGTAATTCTAACGGTACTACTTTTTTGATGAAGTGATTTGGGTTGAACGCTGGCTTGATACAGGCATTGGAGTCTCTTAATAGGGACTCTAATGCTTGTGTTAGGATCATAGGGCCAAACCTGTCCAAGTAGACTTGTTTGACATCCATAAAGGTATCAGACAGGGCTTAGTGGCTTCCCCGTGGCTGTTCAACTTATTTATGGGCAGTTGTTTGGAAAATTTAAACTTAAAGAATGCGAATTAAGAATGGGTTAGTTAACCGTCAAATGTCTTTGTACGCTGATGATCAAGTTATTCTTGCGTCGTTGGCGGCCGAGTTGCAAATGATGGTAACATTAATGAACAGATCAATAAAAGAAGGGGTATGAAAGTGAACACAAGTAAGATGAAATTTATGGTTTTTGAAAGAGAATAAAGTAAAACGATATGTGAAATAAGAACAGAAGGGGAGTTGATCGAGCAAGTAGATGAGTTTGTATACTTGGGTTGCGTATTTAGCAGGGATGGAAGATGTCATAAGTATGTAGAACGACGAGTGAACGTAGGAAATAGAGTAAATGGGGCCCTACACTCTATTGTGAAGTGTCAAAATGTGTCAAAAAAGGTACGTATGGTAATTCACAATGCTGTGTTGGTCCCTATTTTAACGTATGGTAGTGAAAGTTGGGTGTGGCAGAAGAAGCACGAGAGTAGAATAAACGCAGTAGAAATGCGGTCGTTAAGGAGTATGTTACGGCTGAATCTGATGACAGAGTGAGAAATCAGTCATATAAAATCAATCAAAAAAGTGAAATCTGATCGTCGAATCTCAATTGTATTGTGTGAAGAGAAGAGTGTGGTTTGCAAGAAGATTTTGTGACAAACCGTAGAAGTCTGTTGGATTCCGCTGTACCATCTCTATACTTGCCAGTTTTACTATGGACTTTTACATTTTTTAAAGTATAGTACCAATGTAGATTACACCATAAGTAATAGTAAAAGCATTAAGTGGTTGATTGAAACGTGATATTCTAATATTTGGGCGAATGTTACACGTCGAATCTCGATTGTAACTAGGAAGCTAGAAGATAATAACATGCCTGCAGAATGTGCACTATTACTCAAACAATGCTTCACATCTGGCTATTTATTGAGGAAGTAAAAGTTCTACAAGCAAGATGACGGTGTGGCGATCGGCTCACCTGTAACTCCTATAGTCGCCGACATATTCATGGATGACTTCGAGGATGAAGGCCCTTCTTACTGCTCCTGTGAATCCAAGATTCTACAAGCGGTACGTAGACGACACTCTCAAAATTTTACCATCTGACAAAGCAACAGCATTTTTAGACACTCCATAAACTCTAAAATACAACTCACAATGGAGTTAGGGACAAATTCTTTAGCAAACAAAAATTCTTTAGCTTTGCCAGATTGTTTTAGTCATCCGAAATCCTAATAACACTATTGGTCACATTGTGTATAGGAAAAAGACCCATACCAACCGATATTTAAATGGTGAATCGATCATTAATTCTTAACAGTTAGCTACCGTTTATAAATCTTTGTTTCAGAGAGCACAAGGGATCTGTAACAGAAAACATCTGGCCGCCGAGTTTCAGCACGTCAAGCAAGTATTGCAAGACAACATGCTATGGGTCCCACGCCTACGTCATAGCGACTGAGTGAAGCCGGCCACAGTCGATGGATGGATGCTACCACCTGCCATCTGCAAAATCTACCCAAACCCAAGCATACCACTGTAAGACTTCAATATATTGTAAGCTCGATCTATGTTGTTCATCTCAACCATGTAGATCAAAAAATCAACATTCAAAAACCGAAGGTAGCTGGGCTAACTATGACATTAGACGTCAAACATCTCAGTCTCCCTCCCCCCTCGTGACCATAAGTTAATTAAAAGCGATAAAATCCGTATACATAGTTTTATTCAATGTGTAGCGTTCACGTAAATTTAAGAAATCATTAGATTATATGTACAAATATATATATATATATATATATATATATATATATATATATATATATATATATATATAGTTTTAATTTTTTAATTAATTGGTCATTTTATTTATTTATTAAAAATCAATAAATCCCAAATTTATCGATCAACGTCCCAACCCTGTCCCATCACTATGGTTCGGAGCATTCTAAGTTTAACCTAGAATTATCCAACCACTCAAGCACAGCGCATCCACACACAATCACAGTGCATTTGACACGTCCCCCGCAACTCATGCACGCCGCGAAATTAGGTGAAATCGAAACAGAACAAATTTTCCATGATTCGGTATCTATTAGGGGGTAATCTGTGGGGCCCACCAACAAATTTTGATACTAATTGCCCGTTTAAAGCACGCTACGCCATTCAATCAACCAAGACGATCAAGTCGATGTTAGTCCTCAGGGTTGACAACTGACAACACATCTAAATTTTGATTGTTCATCGATTTATGATAAATGTGGATGTCTATGGGGCCACAGCATCCACTTACCGTCAGGTGGACTTTTTCACCTTGTTAATAAAATATTCAAAGATTGAACTTTAAACGAGGTAGAGCCGTGCTGCAGTTATATTAGTAGTATAGTTGTAGCATGAATCACGAATGGGTCGGCTCGACCAGGAAAGGCCCACGCTTTCACAAATTACCAGAGAAAGATAGTAGCTTAATGCTGCTGTGTTTTGTATGTTGAGTGTAGAGAAATGGAGACCCTTTTTACTGGAAACGAGACATTCCATGTTAGTCTTCACGGGCGACAACACATCTGCATTTTGATTTGTAATGGTGGATAACTGTTGATGTCTATGGGCTACAGCAATCACTTACCATCAGGTGGACTGTGTGCTCGTTTATCACCCTATCCTATAAAAAATTAATCGTTGATGACAAGTAGGTACTTTTTAAATTTATTCATTTTAATGATTTTTGTACAGATCTAAGTCTCAATAGAATTAATACTTAAACTTATATAAAGTGACTTCTGCGTGAATCGGTTCTTATTGGACAGCTTATTGAATCAATTCAATGAATTGATCCTTTGTTTTGATCCACTGAAGTTTAAGAACAAAAGGAAATGGGGGCATAATTTGCACCAGAAGCAGTGTCGTATAACTCCCAGTTGCATTTTATTTCAACAATTTGTGCTTTATTTGATATTGAAAAAATAGTAGAGAAATGCTTAATGTTACACGCCCTCAGTTTTAGTACAAACTACTATTTGTGGCGTGCGTTCTCCGCCCACTGTGCGCTTCATCTTATTTATAATATTACTCATTCCGATCGATCCAAAGGTCGGTTCGCCACTACTAAATTTACACTTAATCGAACTCAGATCGACATGCTTATTTTAATCTGATCAAAAATGGAACCTCATTTCAAATAAAATATTAAGTATGTACTCTCTGGGGTACATGTTTACTACTTTTACTTAAAGTTATGTAAAGGTGTAAAGGTTATGAGTACCTACTAGTTTGCATTAAAAGTAAATATTAATAATAATTTTATTTACGTAGACCTTTGTTTAACCTTTCTAATTTCAAGGACCCAGCGGTAAAAATAAGTTGATTCTACTGGCAGCCCTGAAAATGTCAAATAACTGTCAATTTCATAGACAAATATATGGTCAATTTGGCAATGTTGTTTGAATTTGATTAGTGATTATAATGGTAATGGTGATTTAGGTATTTTGATAAGCTCTTCATGAATTGCAGTACTGATCAAACGTGCGATTAGTTAGTAATAATACACGTTATTATTATACGAGCAGATACATCTATTTTGCGGCTTGCCAATTGGCAATTCGCGGCGTGAGTATTTATATTTTGTTTAGCATTTATTTCACTTTTTCCAACTCAGTTTTTATAATATCTAAAATAAATTAAATTGTCAGCCAGTTAGCAAGTCATTTGCATTGTGTAATTGCTGCAGTAATAATCATATATTTAATTTAAAAATAAAAATGTGAAACATTTTCAGAGTCCCAAATGGAGTATTGTCCACCGAACGTAACCTTGACGGAGATATGGGTAGACCATGGAATATCGCAATGTTTTATGGAAACAGTTTCTGCGGTATTCATTGGAGGATTTCTTCTTATATTTGGGTTATTCCAAATAGTTATGTATAAGAGGTAATAATAATAAAAAATATTTTGGATGGTTAGGTTACTATAATTTACTCTTTTATTTGTTGTATTTAGGGCTTAATTGTACAGAATCTTCAATCGATTGGAAGATCGAAATCGGGTAGGCAGATTCAAAAGAACAACAAATCTACTGGGACCATGTTTAGCCTAAACATACAGGTTTTGAATTTTGATAGAAAATTGTGAAGTGATAGGTGGCTCGCATTAGATGCATTTTATGATATGCTTTGCAAAGTAACACAGTAGGCACATTCTTTTTTATTATAAATGTGGAACTTATAAGTTCCAAATTAACATAGGACTAATAATATAATAGAATAGAATTTAGATTTATTTCCTCATCACAAACAGTTATAGAGTTATGTATGACAAACATGTTAAACTACATTTGTATAATGTAATAAAAATGCCAAAAAGATTTACATAATATTAAATTATTTTATTAGTAAGTAATGAATGAGCAAAAAATTTAATAATTACGTACACTTTATAATTTTTTTTGTTTAGTAGTTTTTCAGCAATCCTTGATGAGGTTAATGTGCATTTATCAATAAAGCTTATGTCCAAATATCAATAATATTATACCATACACTATAATTGATATTTCTCTTAGATTTCCAAGATATCATTGTAGTCTATGAAGTGTTGAATGGTCCAGTAACAGGATGAATAATTTTATTTTATCTATCCATCTATTAGGGCTAACAAATGCATTTACAAATGCAATTGCCTGTGACTACTTATTAAAGTAGTTATTTAAGTAGTTACAGGCAATTGCATTTGTTTAAACATAGGTAAATTTAGTTTATTCATAGTAAATTCTGAATTTAAGCTCTAACTTAAAATATTATAAACATGTTAGTCCTTTGAAGTAGGCTTTAACATTTTATATAAAGTTATTACTTTTACCTTTTGAACAGACTAAGAAATATCACAATCTCATCTAAATATTTACAATAAAAACTTCATCCCCTTATTTTGCCAGCCTTAGGGGTAGAATTTATACTCCAAAACATGTGGGACCACTTCTAAAGTATAATCCATTTGAAAAAAAATAGAATCATCAAGTCTGATTCACAATTTATGAAGATATTTCATAAAATATATACAAATGAAAGTGTACAGTTGCATTATAAAACAATTTCTTTTATGCAGTTGGCTCATGATATAATACAGTGTAGTCAGTTTAAAATGATTGCAAATAACAACCAACCGTTTTTAGCGACGTAAGTATAGGCATATGTTTGGTTTTAATTTGAGCCAAATTAAAGTACATCCGTTTATTACAACTCCACTTACAACGACCAACCACTTTTAATGACAGAATTGCACATATGATCCTCTGGTACAGCGATGAGCTTTGACATGTTTACAAATTAATTGTAAAAAGCTATCTCTGCCCCACGCACCCCCCTTGCCAGCACATTGCTGATTGGAATGCGACTTAAAGGGAAGGAGTGAGTAAGCTTACAACGACTGACCACTTTTAATGACAGAATTTCTCATATGATCATCCGGTACAGCGATGAGCGTTGACATGTTTACAAATTAATTGTAAGAAGCTGTCTCCGCCCCCGCACCCCCCTTGCCAGCACATTGCTGATTGAAATGTGACTGTTTATTTTTTGGCAGTACATAATTTAAAGGCAAGGAGTGAGTAAGCTTACAACGTCTGACCACTTTTAATGACAGAATTTCACATATAATCATCCGGTACAGCTATGAGCGTTGATGTGGTTACAAATTAATTGTAAGAAGCCGTCTCTGCCCGGCGCACCCCCCCTTGCCAGCACATTGCTGATTGGAATGGGACTGTTTATTTTTCGGCAGTACATAATTTAAAGGTAAGGAGTAAGTAGGCGTACAAAAAGGGCTTCTAGAAACGAAAAAATTTCTCCATTGAAGAAACATGTGTTATAATACAATGTTTAGAAGCTGGTGAGTCTAATGTAACGATTGCGGAGGAATTCGGTGTAAATCATTAGATAATGTCCACAATTAAGAAAAATAAACACAAGATATAACCTTATGTCAGGATCATGCCAAATGGAAGTCCGTAGTCTCTGCTTACCCCTCAAGGTGGCAGGTGTGAGTGTTTATGTTGTTTTATATAACCTTTGTTCAATGCAAATGTTCTATAACCTAAATGTATGAGAGTGTCCTCGCAAGAACAAGTTGACATGGCACTTTTACAATGGTTTAAGCTACAACGTAATCAAGGAATATGGGCCTATGCTTCAACAAAAGGCAAATTTTTTTGCTAAAGAGCTAAACATTCCTAATTTTGATTGCTCGGCAAGTTGGATTAATTGTTTTAAGAGTAGGCATAATATTTTCGCCGGAAAAATTGCTGGAGAGTCTTTGTAGGTTGAACAGAGTGATGTGACCAAGTAGTACACAAGAGTTTGGCCTAATTTGCGAGCAAAATTTAGTGACGACGATATTCATAATGCAGATGAAACTGGATTATTCTATAAGCTAACGCCAGATACTTAAAACATGAAAATTTAAAGGTGAAAAATGAAAAGGAAATCATTTGAAAGACAAAATAAATGTGATGATGGTGGCAGCTAGCATGATTGGTACAATAAAAAAGAAGTTGTTAATTATAGCCAAGTCAAAGAACCCAAAATGTTTCAAAAATGTATGATCCCTGCCAGTAGATTATGAGAGCAATCGTAGGGCCTGGATGACATTTGATATTTTTTATTAAATAGGTAATTGATTGGGATCGTAACAGACTAAAAAGTAGAAAAAGATCCTGCTTCTGGTTGACAATTTTCTTGCTCATTACGCAATTGGCGACTTGAGAAGCATAACTCTCATTTTCCTGCCTCCTAATACAACACCTGTATTACAACCTATGGACCAAGAAATAATTCGAGCGTTAAAATCAGACTTTCGTAAAAACCTAGTTCTAAAATTTGTCGCCACTCTTGATGTGAATGAAGACCTATCCGTTGGGAAAAACTATTGTGGCCATTGAGCATAGTGTTTAGGTCCTCCAGTAATTCTGCCATAAAAACTATTTCGTCGGCAAATATGAGTTATGTACATTCGCCATTGATGTTAATACCGAATCATTTCCAGTCCAGTAGGTTGAAAAGGTATCGTTACTGAGGTTTCGTACTCTGTTTCTGTACTCAGATAGCCATCGTAGCCCTATTGTACAAACACTTCAGCACTTCGATATACTGACAGTCAATTGACACCGCTGAAGGGACTATAGCAACGCCCAAATTTCGATGGTATCAAAGGCTTTCTCACAGTTCACAAACGCAAGGCGAAATGGCAGATTGTACTCTTCGGTCCTATTTACAATTGCCAAAAATGTATGTGATTTGTGCTCCGCTGTCCTCTATCCTCGACTGTTTTTAAGGTGCTGGAGAGCCATTCTAATTTCACTCAGACTGACTTCCGCGATATAATCGGAATAGTGTCTGATAAGACTTACTCTTGGATCGTTACTCACACTTGCGTGTTGCTCCAACGTACACTGCCTGCAACATTTACAGCTGCCTGTGGAACCTCTTAATCTTACTTAAAATCTCAGGCGGTCCGTAAACGATGCTAACACATTCGGTCTTCAACTTCGACAGCTTGCTCTTTCTGGCAGACAGATCCCTGGCAAAGACTGTGTTACGCTCGATCGCTCCTTGAATACTAGCTGTAATGAAGTTGCATAAATTTGGCAGCATGTATTTGAAGATATGTCTGATCAGTTGCACATATACGCTGTTATATTTGTTCAAGATTGCAGTTTCATTTCCCGTCTAACGGCCATGAGATTCAGAGTGTGATTGGAGAGTTTTTGGGTTTTTCTGCGACGGCTCTTGCTGCGAACTTAAACTTAGCTCCGACCGCGTGGTCAGTTTCCATGATATTGTTACGAGCTTGAGGTTCGTGACACTAAAAATTGCCGATAGAATTACCTAAATTAACACTTTAATTCACTTTACACTAATTAAAGTTAAAAACACTAATAATTAATCACACTGATTCACTTTATTCCGCTCCGAAGCTTCGCTTGTCTCGCCAACTTCAATACTTCCCCGATCGCGTATTGCAGCGCCTTTATATAGGGCTCTTCCACGAAAACATCCAGAATATTCCAGAATATTCAAGTAAATACGCGCGCCAACCGACCAAGCGCAGAAAATTCGAGTGTGCGGCTTCCAGAAAGCTTAATTCTTCTGTTCGATACTAGATGGCGCTGTTGGTTGAAAGAAGAGTCATGTATTTTATAGAAAGCTCTCCTCGCTCTGTTACCCGACACCAGATGGCGCTAGTGCCATCGTCTTATTCGCGCAACAATATTGTCATTCATATCGTCCACTGTATCTTATAGGCACTGAAAAAGGTTTTGTTTTTTTTTTTTTTTAAGAATATTAACAATGCTATAAACATTACTAATATTCCCCTCAACCACTCGAGGTAAGCTTAAATTGCTTGTGTTACGGGTGGTTCACGCCAGGAGTCGAGTGGCGGATTCGAACCTACGACTTTTTTGAGTTTGCGGTTCGCACCCTGCCATTAGGCTACTGTCTGTCTGTCTTATAAATTTGTAATTCGATTTGAAAGTTCTCTTAGCTTTGGATTAGAGTACGAGAGGGACGGAGCATTGACCTCATTAGACGTGACCTCTCTAACTTAACGTTAAACCTCGATTTAATTGAAACCAATTTTGTCAGCCTCGATCTCAGGCATGAGTAGCCAGCCTCTCGGTATTCTATAGAATGCATTTCGAAGAGTTAGCGCAGAAATTACATGCCCTAATTCCATCCTCCCTTTCACACCATCAGACAACAAGGTGGTCGCTGGGCCTTTACCCCTTTGTTGTTGATATTCCACGTATTAGAACCAAATGGTTTACTTGGTCTTTCGTTACTTACGCGTACAGCATAGAAGCGGTATAATTTGCTGGCGTCTGTCATTTCGTAAGATTACAATCTAGATGTCTTCAAGGCATAAGCGAATAGACTGTTGCTACGCTAAGACAGTACAATTTACCTAAGTATTTAAGGCTTAATGTCCTAAGTAATAAAACGCCTTTTTCATTTGATGTAAGTTTTGAGCTAAAGGAGAAATCTTATATCGTGATATCTTCGTCAATCGTGAATGAACCGCTTGCGATGATTTTTTTATGATAATAATATAGGTTACTTTAAGAGTAGTGCCATATAAATTTTCAGACAAAATTCCACCCGTGATGGTGGTAAAACACGAGATGTAATTTTAAATCTTACTATTTAGACGACTTTGAGATTGTGATATTTCTTATACATACTGAAGTCGGTACTATGAGTATTACATAATTTGAAGAATGAAAGCCTCTACTTCAGAATGTCTAATTATTTTACTCTTATATTTGTTTTAAACTCTTTTTCTTGTTTGTTGTTCGTATCTTAATACTGCCCTCCCCGTATCAGCAATTTTTATAAAATTATTTTGTTTTTGCGCTATAATTACGTTTAAGTAGATTTACAAGGGTTCTAAAAAGTTAAAAAGTACTGTAACGTCGCTTTAAGGATTCGACTCTAATATAATTTTGTTCTGTCCTAATATGTGTGTTAATTATGTGTGTAAGTTAGGATAATATCTAGAGTTTTTGAGTATTCGTTATAAGAAGAAAGATATATTTTTATATCTCTATATTATTATTATCTATCTTTTATATTTCCCTATAATATAATTTACTTAATATTTCTGCTTTTTTGTTAAAATTTTTAATTTGCACATGAATTATGTATATTATTACTGCATAATAACAAATAATTTCTTTGTTTCAGATATGCCACTGAAGTGGTAGATGTTAGGTCTTCAAAATGGTTTGCTGTACAATTATTTTTCACACTATTTGTACCTGTTTTAGCAGTGATAAGGTTCCTATTACAGGCACTTGTATTTAAGGGAGGACATATCTATGGTTATATGGTAAGTCGTAAATAAGATAAAAAGATTCTGAAGAAAATCTGTGGGTGCAAGATCAGTACTATATGGTGAATGCATTAACACTTCCAAACCAAGCTCTCTCATTTTTTTCTGAGTGGCCATAGATGTGCGTGGTCTGGCATTATCATTATGAAAGACAATTCAATTTCTTACTTGAGTCTCATTAGTTGTTGGCAGTAGAGATACAAATCGATGGTTTTGCCCTGCGATTATAGCTCATAATAAACGATGCCCTTCCAATCGCACCATACACACAGCATCACCTTATTGGTTATGCTGTGTGTATGGTGCGTTATATAGCGTATAACCGTTAATACGGTTTAGCTACAGTCTGTGGAACTTGACTACTCTTTGGTCATGAACTTTTTCGCACTTTCTTGTAGTACTTTTCATCACCAGTGATCATTTTTTTTTCAAAAATGGTTGGGTTTCATTACGTTTTAATGGAGACTCGCAAATGAGTACACGGTTTATTAGGCTTCTTTCAGTGAGCTCGTGTGGTACCCAAAATTCCAGCTTTTTTTATATAGGCAGACTTTTTCAAATGGGTCAAACCTGTTTTGTGGTCAATCCTCAATTCCTCGGCTCTGTAGTTACTACTATGCCGATCGTGCTGCAGTTTTTCAAAAATGGCATCAACTATCCGTACGAGCGCGACCAGAGCGAGCTGCTGCATCATTGATATAAAAATTCCCGGACCGAGAACGCTTGAAAACTTTGTGTTACTCTTACTGACACTGCATTGGGTCCATAGACGTCACAAATTTTTTTCGCAGCTTGAGTCACATTTTTTCCTTTTATGTAATAAAACTTTAGAATGTATCTTATTTCTTCGTTAGTTTAACTCATTTTGGCGGACAGAAAAACAATTGAAAAATGGCGGGAAAGTGTTTTTTTAATTTTTCTTTTTGTTAATGATATCCTTTATGTATTGATAATAAAACAAGCCATATACAAACAATATAACCACAGAGATTTTTCTTCAATTTTATATATAAATAAAACGAAGAAACTTTCCCTATTATATTTTATCATCGTTATTAGAGCTCATCACACAAGTCCTACGTTAAACATACGTACAATGGATACAACTCTGTATCTTAGGATCGTGCACATTGTACGGTCCTAAGACACCTGCTTCCCTATACTCTACTCTATACCTCTACCAACTACCTCTCGTTTTTGAGAGGGTTTTGTAACAGGTAAAATTCCACCACGCTGCCATGTTGGTATTTCATATTTTTTTAAATTTTTGAGAAACGAGTTTTCACACGTTTTTTTAATTAACTGGCTTTACGGCTCTGGGTTCTAGCCCTTCGGAGCCTGTTTTCACACGATGTTATCTCTCACCGCTGAGCATGTGACAAAAGATAATTCAAAACAATTTCATTAGCTTCGATTGGGATTGAATATTCGCTCATCTACGAGTATTTCAAATTACAATACCCTAAACAGTGATGTTATATAGAATAATTTTGTAAGAGATAAAATAAAACTAAATATATTCAGAAAATGTCACGTTTCTTGATAAGGTTTCCGTATCAGCAATTTATATGCGGAATCCCGTCAGCCTAGAGTGCACATTCGTTTCTTAACATTTGTAATTTAGCACTACGAGTACGTGCAGTAACGCTTTTGTAAACGTACGTTAAGATGGATAACGATGAATTAATTGCTATTGCGCTCTTGCTGGCACTTAACAAGAGGAAAGAATCATTCATTCAATTCAAATCTTCATCTCAATAGAGAAAATTACAAGCACATCTAGATGCGTTCTTCGATTTTATAGAATGTCACTAAAATTTGATACTTACGAATCTGCATTTAGAATCCATTACGAAAAGTGGGGGCAACATAATAATAAAATTTTTCTTTTTCGGAAATAAAAAAAAAAAACAAATTAATGACGTTAAGAGCCATGTTAGCTCAGAGGCTAAGCGCTTGCTGTAGATTTTACAGTACACGAGCAACACGGGTTCGATCCCTGCTGGCACCAACGAAATTGTTAATTGCAATCTAATGTGCTGGTTTACCACGTGCCCAACGGTGATGGAAAGCATGGTGAGGAAACCTGCGTGTCTGAGAAATAAGAAAAAAATATATTTCGAAGACATGTGAAGTTCACCTACACGCATTGGTTTTGCGTGGGGCACACTTCCTTGCACTAAACCCTCTCAGAGTGAGAGGAGGCATGTGTACAGCAGTGGGACGTATATAGATTGTAACTTCGACTAGCTTAATCATATCGACGACGAAGTGGCAATTACTCTTATCTCAATTTTGCGATTTTTTTTATTCCATAGTTATACTTAAAGGGGTCTTTAGGGTCAAAATTGAGCAAGATATTGAGGTGTGGCAATACCTTCTTAGTTATTCTAAAAAAAAATTGCTGGCAATTTATCCTAATATCTAAGCTGTGGCACGTCCGTTTCATGGTGATCTAGTAGCCGACTGAATGACGGTTAATTTTCGCGCGACTCATCGAACAGGTTGAAGTTAGTTGTGCATGGGATGAAAATCTATCTAGAATCTAGAATCAATTAGATTTAATAGGGGCTGATATTGAACCTTATCTTAAGTCTAACTCACCTAGTCCAAGTGTTCTTGAATGTGTATAATGATTTAGGTAGTTTCTCGCAAATAAATCGCTATGTTAAACTAACTAATGCTTGCCTTCATCACTAGCTGTTCGGAACTCCTATTTAGCTGATGATGACACAATATCAATATACAAAAATAACTATCACACAACTGGCATTGCAGCAACCGTTTAACCAAATCTTGGTCGTTTTCTAATTTGACGGATGATACCGTGAACCCCTTCAGCAGCTTGAAAAAAACGATGTCATTTCCTCTGCTGAATCAGAATTGTGAAGCTGTTTATTCTCATCTTGATAACACTTCACTATGGATAACCTTTCATAATGACTTAGCAAGTCTTAGTGGTAATGATTCGGACACAGAAGATGACATTGATACAGGTACAGATATTGAGGATATCAACGAGGGTAGGAAGCGTCGCCACAAGGCCTTGCCAAATACGTGGAAGAGAAACAAAGCCAAATTACGTAGGAGAGCATTACTTAGGATATTCAAAACCAGCAAATAGAAAATGTTTACAGGATACTTTAAGATCTGCTCGAATCATGGGAGAACGATGCAAGTCTGATTATTGTATTAAAAGTAAGTTAAGAAAGTGTTCTAAAATAAGTGAAGACTGTAGAAAACAAAGACACAGATTCTTTTGGAAGCAAATGAATTGGGATCAACGCAAAATCTATGTTAACTCATTAGTGAAACGCTTAAAAACTGCACAAAAAACAACAAACAATGTTCATTCCAGGCGTACAGAAACTGCATTATATTTTTTGCCTATCAATAGTGACGGATCAGATAAAGTACAAGTGTGTAGAACTATGTTCCTTAACGCGCTTTCGCTGGGAACTTTTACTGTACGTTCTTGGAAAAAAAAATAATGAGTTTGGTATGAGACCACATCAAGAATTAAGAAACTTAGTTCGCAATCCTACATCAAGATCCGATAATACGCAAAAGTTATTGACGTTAAACAACTTTCTAGATAATAAAAAAATAAAAGGAAATTGATAAAAGAAAGCTGCCGACGGGGAATTTATTTTACTGAGCATGGATTTGGAATCTGTAAAGGTTATGTAGCCCCTTTTTAACCGCTAGTGCGTTATACTTTAAAACCAAATTAACTGTCCATAACTTCACAGTGTTCAATTTAATTAGTACACATTGCACTTGCTATTGGTTTGATGAAACATCGGCTAACTTAACTGCAAGTACATTTGTGACATTAGTCGATTATATGGAAAGACATTGCGTTCCCCAACTCTTACCGATCGTAATTTATTCAGATAGGTGTACGTATCAAAATTGTAATACTATTATGTCAAATGCCCTGCTGTTGTTTCTAAGTAAAAAGTACAATAATATCACTATAACTCAAAAGTTTCTAGAACCAGGACATACGCAAATGGAGTGCGACTCTGTCCATGCGGCAAACGAAAACGAAAAGTCAAAAATCGAGAAAATTCACTTACCAAGCGATTACAGCACAATTACAAAGGAAGAACGCAGGATAAATCCTTATGAAGTTATACAAGTTGACTACAAGTTTGTAAAAAACTACGCTGATACTGAAAATTGGTATTACAAAAGTATAAGACCTGGGCGTAGGGCTGACGATCCATAAGTAGTAGACGTAAGAGCCATAAATACAACACAATGACAGATGAAGTAAAGCTCAACTTTGATGAAGATTGGGCTTCTCTCCCACAGAGACCCAATATTATAAGTTCCGAAATGTATTCATCCTCAAATGTATTCGAATAGAATTCCAGTAAAAGCTACAAAATTCAATCATCTTCAGCAATTAAAGGCAGTACTTCCTAACGATTGTCATGCCTTTTACGACTCTTTGCCTTTCGAATATGCAGTGTTTTATTATAATTGCACTATTTTATGCCATGATGTATTAGGTGGCTGTACCAATTATGTTCCTTGTGTTTTGTTTCTTTAATTACAATTTATCTTTTTAAAAGGTTTATGATTGTTATTAATGCAATTTTTTTTGTTTACAAAAGTTACGAGGTATAACTAATGTTAATTTGTATTTTAGTAGGTACCTAGTTAAGTTCTTAGATATTTATCATGTTTTACTAATTTTGTAGACACTTGGGTATTAGTTCTATAAGAGAATACTTCTACTTGTGTTTTAGTTCGGTAGGTAATCAGACGATTGTAAGTATATAATTATATTCAACAGCATGTCATATCTACCGACACGAATATATTTCTTGCAAATTGAGTTGATATTTTATCATGATAGGGTCCAGTTAATCGTTGATTTATTATTTGTAGTTCTCAAATTTCAAGTTATCTTTTTGTTACGTGTCTTTCCTTTTTTTTAAAAATTGGTGCCTACTTGTATTTTAGATTATTGAACAACACTGTAGATTTTTACATTTTGTGATATCGTCCAGTATTTTAAATACTAAGCTTATTCCACCAGTGTTTCACTAAAAGTGATAAATAAATAGTGATTATTCAATCAAAATACAGTTTTTTTTCGTTGCAATACTATCAAGAATATCATATCATAATAATAATATCAAGAAAATAAAAAAAAAAATAGAAAAAAATTGTTACAATTCCTCCTATGTAGTAATATTTCAGAAGCCTGTAATATTTCACTATATTTAACAATACAGTCTTATTTCTTATCTTCCTGTTACAAAATTAAAACTTTACAATGTTCCAAAAGTGTACGTAAAATTAAGTGAGACGTTTTTTTCGTCTCCTGTAAAGTAGTGTTTTTTGAGTTAGGAGTAATTGCCACTTCGTCGTCGATATTTAATTTGATTTTTGATTTTTTTAAAGAAAAAAGCAAAAATAAAAAAGACGGTCCAAATGATGGTAAGTGGATGTTGTAGCTCCTAGACATCCTAGACTTCTACACTAATTCTTAAATAAGAATGAATATGCAGATGCGTTTATCACACCTGGGAACTTAAATGGAATGCCTCGTTTCCAGTAAAAAGGGTCTCCGATTCTCTACACTCACCATACGATTACACGCTATTACGACAGGGCTATTAAGCCGGCAACATGTTGGCCAAGCTTCAGCCAACGCGAGCGTAGGCAAATTCATACAAGGCGAGTGCTACAGTCTACATGTTGGCCAAGTTTGAAAGAGTGAACATACTAACATGGCCGATTAACGCACGATTTGACGAGTGCAGGCGAGCGCCTTTGACTTGTGCAGAAAAACTGACACTGTTCCGAATTGAAATTTGAAACGAGTCGTGACGAGTGATCCCGAGTGGTGGTGGAGTCAAGGCACACAAAACGAACCATATACACGTTGGCGCTCGTGAGCTCTCGGCCAGTTACGCGAGCGACGACAAGCAATGGCGAGGCTAGACAAATGGGCTTACTATACGTTGATACTCCACCTACCTCTTTTATCTCTGCAGTACTCTACTCTAAGGTAGACTGGTAGATAATGCCTCGGGCATGAAGTCCACCTTTATAAATTTAATGTAATGTATATAAATAAACGGAAGCATTTGAAATGTGGATGTATCGCCGTGTGCTACGAATAAGTTGGACAGACAAAGCTACCAACATTGAGGTCCTCAAGCAGATGAAAAGCAATGAGCCCCTACTTGTCAAAACCATCAAACAGAGTAAAGTTGCGTACCTAGGACACGTGCTAAGACATGAACGTTACCAAAAAAGGATTTAAGAGGATGACTGCCGACCTTCAATAATGGAGAGGCACTTAAAGAAAGAAGAATATATATATATATATATATATATATATATATATATATATATATATATATATATATATATATATATATATATATATAAATACATATAAATAAATAAATTACTAGTCCCAGGATATAGGATGTATGCACACTAGTGCTCCCCGAGCTGATACTTTTTAGTGTAAAGGCAACGATCTAAAGAAATGCATGCCTCCTGGCACGTTCTTGAAAAAGTATATAGCAGTGCATAAAAAGGATTGCAAGACTGAGAGTATACATAAGTGACTTCGCTCTACTAACATGTATAATCAGCTTTAGGTTGCTATTTTAGACTGGTGTTCTGTGAGAGCGTGGTCCAGATCTACCCAGGTCGAGCCGACCCATCGTGCTGCAAACAATATGGATGCAGCCTGGCTCTACCACGTATAGCCACGCTGCAGATATATATATATATATATATATATATATATATATATATATATATATATATATATATATATATATATATATATATAGAGAGAGAGAGATGGCGTTAGTGTCACCACGGTTCACATCGCCTCCGTAGTAAATTTTATAAAATAAATAGAATTACATCAAATTTACACAGTAAACTAACTTAAAACTATAGGTGTTTTGAAGAGAAAGTGCCACAAACGTTATTTACGTGAAAACGTTAAAAATAATGTGTTTATGTGAAATTTTCATTGTGTGTATAAACAGAATAAAAATTCGACAATATAAGTGTGAGTGCATGAACAATGGACGATAATATAAATAAACACGAATTTACTTCATTTTGACTCGGTGAGTGACTCTATAAAAGGCAACACAATTAAATTTTCTAATTATTCGGACGTTATAAATTCAAACTTGACATAAATAAAGATCAGCTGTTGAATCATCATAACGTTCATATCTAATCTCACTACTACTAATCACTAGACGTCGCTACTTTCCATATAAACAATTGCATTAATAAGCGCCATCTAGTTAATTATTGAAGAAAGTGATTCACGTTTACGGACATAATATATAAGTACGTCTTAAGTAACATGTCCTCTCGTCACTAGCTGCCGCTGCTTTCCATACAAGAAATACCCTGAATAAGCGCCAACTGTCTGTCGCCCCTGATACAATAACGACATCTACTAATACATTACTGAATTAAACGCATTGTATAGATTCTCATTGACAAAATGACAAAATCCAATTTAAAAAATACAGATAATGCCCGTAAGATGACACTACAAGTTACATGTTCCAAATGTAAGCGCAAGGTTGACCCAAAAAATACAATGTTATGCTCGCTATGCAGGAATAACTTTGAATTTGATTGCGTCGGATACTCGGAGAGACTATACCGCTTAAAAGATGCAGCAGCAAAAAGTAAATGGAAGTGCAAAGACTGTAGCCAAAAATCAAAAGGGACTTCGACACCTTACTCCTCTTTATCCCACGTAACCACAAGGAAATATAAAATAGCTAAAATATCCTACGAAAGCCCTTCTACTTCTAGTGCAATTTTTATGCCGACTGAGACGGAACCTTCAGAAATGGCGCCTGCAAGTGTGTCAGTACATCTGGACGATTCACAAACAATGCAGACAAGTATTGCTCAACTGAATGCCTCACCAATAAATCAAATAGACGACTCACAAGCACTAACTTTATCCCACGATTTCAACGAACCTGACGACTCACATGTGCTGACTACTTCCCACGATCTGAGTGAGCTTGTGGTTTCCTTTCGTAAACCACTTTCAAAAAGTTTGGACCAAACTATAACCGACTCTATTGCAATACAGGAAATGAAGGACACAATAAACCGACTCCGAACGGAATATAACATACTACAGAATGAATTCGATAACATAACATTAGAAAATAACAATCTCCGACAGAAAATAATCAAATTGACAAAGGAAAATAAGACGTTGACAGCCTTATGCCAATCTTCCCATAACGTTAGCCAAACAAGCCAGAGCTCCGAAAAACGAAATAGACGGTCCAAACTACAGTCAGTATTATCTTCTTCTCTCACTTCTCACTCTCACACTGGTTTTGTTTCTCCGGCATATAAAATAACAGCTTATACAAACACCACACCCATGGCACTCCAACTAAAAATTAAAGACTTAGAGAAACAGCTTAAATATACTGAAAACCAGGTAATATGTCTAAAAAAATATATAAATACTCTGGAACAGAAATTGACAACAGCCTTAGACAACACACAAATGCCTTTACGGACTAAATCCACGAGCTTAGTATGCGCTAAAAAAGAAGATGACAAGAACCGGTTATACATCATAGGAACCCAGCGCTGTACCGGTCTCGCCTCCGCCCTAATTCAGTCTCGAGCGAACACGCCATACGTGAAATACGCTATCACAGCAATAACAAAACCATATGCACCGTCTTCAGATTTTATCATAAATATTCAAAACGTAAATTTAAAACCGAAAGACAAAGTTATAATCTGCATTGGCGAAAACGACTATGATATTAAAATACTATCATCACAGCTACGACGGTCTCTTAAATATTTTCCTGATAATGACATAATTGTATTAAATTTATTGACAAATATGTACCTAAGTGTGACTGACATAAACAAAACTTTAAAGAGAATTTGTAATGAAAATCAAAAATGTCATTTCGTGGACTGTAAACACAGGAATCCTTTTCAAATATGTAATTCGATTAATTATATAATAGATTGCATTGACTACGAAAATGAATATCTCAATCCCAAACAATTGAAAAAAATAGTAGCACGTAGTAAGCCAGCGCCTGAAAAAGTTCCCTCTAAAGTGGTACAGTATCCAAAGGGAACAATCCCATACTATTTTTGCAGGACTCGAACGGGGGCTAATTCCTCTATTAGTGGATCTAATGCCAATAGGCCAATGCGTTTAACTCAAAGTACCTTACTGCGTTATTTTAAAAAAATAGATAAGCCATTTTTTTGTGACTCAAAGTAATAAAACTTTTAAAATTTTGCACCAAAACATTGCAAGTGTCATGGCAAAGCAGGAATTACTAGAAATAACATTACAAGAACTAAACAAGATGAAGAATGAACCAGATCTAATATGTTTGTCTGAAACTTTTCTGCAATCTGGTAGCGAGAAGTACTTAAATATTCATAATTATGAGTTAGCAACAGCGTTTTGTCGAGATAAACTGAGGGGAGGAACCTGTATCTTAGCCAAACAAAATAGTACCTACAAAGAAATGTCAAAACTAAAAATGTACGCAACACAAAAGAGCTTTGAAGTCTGTGGCATAGAGATGCCTCTACATAAATTAGTGGTTGTATGCGTTTATAGAACACCTACATCTGATCCAAATATTTTTTTAAACAAATTAGACCGACTATTGCATGAATTATTAAGAAACCGTAAGTCTGATACAAAAGTTGTTGTGACGGGCGATTTTAACATCGATACGCTGAAACAAGGAAAAATATCAAATTACCTCCAAGATATATGTCTAAATCATAGCCTAAAAATACATATTAAGGTACCAACACGCCAAAACTCATGCATAGACCACATGCTTAGTAACATTATAGACGCTAACGCTACGGTACTACCTTTATACTTATCCGACCACGATACAGCTCAATTATTGTGTTTCCCTGTGCTAAGGAAAAATGAAAAACCAAAAACATACACAGTACTTAGAAAGGACTACAGTTGCGAAAATATTTCCAGATTCAGGGAGTGCCTAAAAAGCATAACTTGGTCTGAGGTATACGCAGATATGAGTCTAAACTCTGCCTTCAACAAGTTTCATGAACTACTGTGCATGTTTTATAATCTGTGTTTTCCTTTAATTAAAATTAAAGTTAACAACAATCATAGGAACACACAAAATTGGATTACCAAAGGCCTAAGAACAAGCTGTAAAACTAAACGGGCACTAAGGTATAAATATTATAAAAATAAAACAGTAATCAATAAAATCAAATATATAAATTACTCGAAAGTATTAAAAAAATGTATTAATACCTCCAAAAGGAATTCACACATAAAATATATATATAAAAGTAAAAACAAATGCAAAGCGACATGGAATGTAATAAAAAAGGAAATTGGTGGTTTAAAATGTGACAATATTATAAGTGAAATAAGTTTAAACAAAAAACAATTGACACATTCTTTTGACATAGCCTCAGCTTTTAATGAACATTTTATTGAATTGACAAATACAAAAAACCTGACGACAAAAATTATACAAAAAACAACTGCTAAAAGCAAACTTATACCAAACACGATGTTTCTTCTTCCGACTTCAAAAGAAGAAGTAAAAAAAGAAATTATGGGTTTGAACAACACCAACTCAGAAGGCTTTGATGGAATCAGTACCAGAATAATTAAAATGTGTATTGATGAACTAGTGCCTATATTGACGTATTTAATTAATCTATCATTTTCATCTGGTACGTTTCCGGAAGCATTAAAACAATCAGTCGTCAAACCATTGTACAAAAAGGGTAAAAAAAATGACGTCAACAATTATCGCCCAATTACTCTTATACCTATTCTATCGAAGGTGTTTGAGAAATGTATGCACCTGAGAATACTTAATTATTGCAACACATACAACATCATTAGTAAGGATCAATTCGGTTTCCAAAAAGATAAGTCGACAACTTTAGCAACATTTACTCTTGTACAAACAATACTCACAAAATTGAATGGAGGTTATCTAACAACAGGTTTATTTTTTGACTTGTCCAAGGCATTTGATTTTGTAGACCACGACCTCTTATTAAATAAACTTGAAACGATTGGTATAAGAGGACCTACACTACAGTGGCTATCATCCTACTTGAAGAATCGATGTCAGCGCGTCACTGTTAACAAAATCATAAATAGCGAACTGGTGACATGTTCCTCTACCCTAAAAAATAACTTGTGTGGTATCCCTCAGGGAAGTGTCCTAGGTCCACTTATGTTTATATTGTACATAAATGACATAACCAAAGTTACTGGTCATAAATGTATCTTGTTTGCCGATGACATATCAATAATTGTGACATCAGAAAAAAATAAATACAATTCAATACATGACCACGAAATTGAGATTAATAATACTATTGACAATATTATTAAATGGCTAGAGGAAAATAATCTAAAATTAAATTTTGATAAATCAAACTTCATTCAATTTAATAAATCCAAATATGATAAATTGAATTTTAACATTGATATTGAAAAGATTAAAGAAATTACACATACTAAGTTCTTAGGTATAACGATAGACCAAGATCTTAACTGGAAATTACACATTGAGGCCTTATGCAAGCGTATTAACAGCTTTGTTTATGCTCTTTATAAAACAAGGAGCGTAACTAACTTGCAAACAGCCATTACCACTTACCACGCGTATGTAGCCTCCATTCTACGTTACGGTGTGATGATATGGGGCAATAGTACTGAGAGACAAAGGGTATTTATAGCGCAAAAAAAATGCATCAGAGCCATATGTGGGATTCCACCGGGCGAGTCCTGTAGAGCAGCGTTTTGGAGGCTGGGCTTACTTCCTTTGCCAGCACTGTACATCTTTGAAATGAGTTGTTTTGTAAAACGCCATACTGAGCTCTTTCAGAAGGCCAGAGATATAAACTCTCGATGGAAAAGAAATCCGGAGCGATTAGTATTAAGCGTCATTCCAAGATCTGCTAAATTCAGAAAAAGTTGTTTAGCAATGTGTGTTAAGGTGTATAATAAGATCCCCAATGACATCAAAAACCTTAAAATGAATTTATTCAAATCGAGACTCTATAAGTGGCTTATTGAACTTAAAGTGTATGACATTGAAGAATTTATTGACATTAAGCTTTAATAATTATTGATTTGTTGACATTGCTTTAATGAATATATTTTATCCCTTTGAAATAAATGTTATCTGAATATAATCTTAAATTTGCATGCTAATTATAAGCAAAACATGTGAACTTATTTTACTGTACCACCTACAAACACCATGTTTTAAGCAAATAAAGAAATTATTATTATTATTATTATTATATATATATAATTTAAAAGCTATTTATAATATATAATTTATGAGTATACATACATGTACATCATCATAAAACTTTTATGTCAACGTGAGGAACGTCAGAAATCGTCTCCATCCTGATCCAAATCATTATAAATCCAAATATTACTCACGTGTGTAGAATGTCATACAGCGTGTAGAATTTTTTTGTATGTAATGCGTGCATTTGAGTGCCCGAATACGGAAAACATGATCTTGAACCTAATCAGGAAACCTTACTTTTGCGAGTGGTTTTATTGGTGCTTATAATCTCTATATAATACATTATAAACTACTTTGTTTCAGATTGTAGCTTTGGTAGTGACCCTTATGGTATTTCCGCTGTCAGCTTATTTAGCTGTGTTAGAAAAACGCTATCTGCTACCTTCTGTACCTCCGAGAGGTCATGGTTTTGTGCTGCTTGTTTTTTGGGCCATGATTTTTGTATCGGAGAATCTATCATTTTTGAATCTTAACAAAGAAGGATGGTGGTGGCATCTAAGGAAGTACGTATTATCGTTTTTATAACTAATTGTAAATTATTGTTATAATATAACACTGACCAAGGTCACTTTTTTCTTTTCATACGGAGAAAAAAGTATATTATCATTTTTTTTGGTGCGTTGTTCCTATTAAATACCAATAACAGTATCAAAGTATAATACAATATTTTGTAGTTTTCTTCCTCCTCTTCCGGTAAAAGATCACAGCCGGACGTGAGCCTATCTCATTGCAGGGGGATTTACCTTAATCGTCAAATTTGGCATCCGGATTGGTGATCTTAGTACTAATCTCGCATCTTAGACGCTGCCTCTGGTCGCCGGTCTGAGTATTTTACGTCCGGTCCGATTTAAATGTAATAATTATACCGCCATATATAAAAAGCCATTTCCAATACTCGCCTTTTGTTCACCCACGGGGTGAAATGAGTTTGGATTTCTTGTGCACAAGTTATTATGAATACAAAAAAGTAATATCGTAATTAATGATAATTCTGTTAATAAAATTATGCCTTTTCAGTCTACAAGATCGTCTAGAAATGTCGCTTTTTGTAGGACGTTATCTATCATGCATGATAATGTTCATACTTGGAATGAAGGCTCCAGGCATCATGCACCAATTTGAGTGTTTAGAAACTGAAGATGGCGCCCGCAGAAACTTATCATCTAGGGTATGTCAATTTGATTTTTTGCTGTTGTTAAAATTATAAATTGTTAATATTATAAAGTTGTGTTTTGTATTTTTTAAACTTAATTCCTTCATACGCACACCTTAGCGTGCTGCATAACCGAAAGTGGTACATGCGCGTGGTACAAGTGTGCATCTATTTCTTCAAAATTCATAGCAGTGCGTATGACGGGTTCCCGTCGCGTGACCGTAATCCCGCGGGCTGTATTTTATACTATTACTAGCTTGCCAGGCAGACGTTGTTCTGCTCTTTTCGACAACTCTTTGTCATGTCCTATTAAAAATCCTTAAATTCGCAAAAAAATTGTGGGTCACTCATGGGCAAAAAAAACTATCCTATCTCTCAAATTGGACCAAACTGCACAGGCTGTGCAAATTTGATTAAAATCGGTTAAGTAGTTTAGGAGTCCATCGCGGACAAACAACGTGACACGTAATTTATATATATCAAGAAAGAAGATTGGACGCGCCAGTACACTTGTGCTTTTTTTCTTTAAGTATAAAATTTATTTGTTATATCCCATATTACGGACAATGAAAGGAAATTAGGTGTTGGCATTATTATTAAGTCAGAAGTTTTATGTAGATAAAAAATTAAAAATGTTACATACTATTTTACGTTATTTCAAGTCTCTTCAGTACATTAAAATATGGAATAACATATATACCTAAAATGGGATGTGGTAATTAAATACGTTTGCGAAATTTTTTTGGGGTGGTCTATGATCATATGTGGAGTTGCAAAGGGCAGGAATGATAGTGATGAAATGGTAAAAGCTTCATTTAAATTCAGAAATTTAGTAGTAATTAAAATGCTGGTCACACATATGTACAAGGCGAAACAGTTTTTCCTATAATGCTGTCTTTATTTATAAATCTTTCACTTCGGTTTCCAACTGTTCGTGCCGTCTGTATACAGATGATTTTCTGCTCTATGTGCAATCTAGTGTTAACGACCTTAATGATAATATTATTAACTAAACTACAACCTTGACGCCATAAGAGATTGGTCTTACAGACATGGTGTTTTTTTTTTTTATAGAATAAGGGTGGCAAACGTGCACACAGTTCACCTGTTGTTAAGTGTATGCTGTGGCCCATACATTTATCCGCGATTAGGAATCAAAATGCAGATGCGTTGCCACCCCTGAGGATTACGATGGAATGTCACGTTTCCTGTTAAAGGGTCTCCGGTTCTCTACACTTACCATGTGAAACTGCTATTATACGCTGGTATTCTGTGAGAGCGTGTTTCTTCTCCGGTTGAGCCGACCCACTAGTGCTGCAACCATAATATAGTGGCAGCATGGCTCTACCACATATAAACCTTTTCGGTTAACCCTTTTAAACGTATAGTAATGGTTTTAGGTATTTTCAGGATGTTAGCTAAAATTGATAATGGTAATCTTTTTCCTGTTTTTTTTTTACGAGGGAACGTTTCTGCTATTTTGTTACTGTGTCTAAAATCTTGGCTTATATATAGACTATACGTTAAGCTGTGGAGTTCAAGTTGCCGAAATAAGCCGTAAAGTTTTACCTTACGTTCTCTTTGTCGTCTCAAAAACTTTTTGCCTTTTACATTTAAACTTTCATTTACCCAGTCTTTGATTTGACCATTATTGATTATGCGGATGTGTGTTACCCAGATCTATCTCAATATCTTCTTTCACCAACAACAACAACATTAACAATTGCATTAGATTAATTCAGTTTACGTAAGCATGACCATGTTTCCCAGTACCGTTCTAAGCTTTAATGGACTTCTATTCGACGAAGGCCTAGCTACCGAATTTTGCTAGTACTGTATTCAATTTTAAAGAACCTTTTTATCTTAAGAATAACTTTCAGTATCTGTACTCCACTGACCATAGAGTTCCCCGTTCTCAAAATAGTTTTAAAATCCGTATTTCATCCCATAAGAGCGGTGGTAGTTTCTTTAATTCCTCTTTTACTGTGCAGTCCATACTGCTCTGGAATGCCCTGCATGTGGATATCAGGAAAACTAGTAACAAGAATTATTTTAAGAGACTATTTCGAGAATTCTATCATAAGAATAATACCACCTTATTTATCCGACTTTTGTTTTCTCTCTCTATTTTGCTTTATAAGTAAGTGTGTGCAACGTGTCCCGAAACTCAACGTCACGCGGGCACAGGGCGTGAGGGGTGTTATACCAGCCTCGAGAAAAAATCTATATATACGAGTATGTTAGTTCAGTTATAACTGATAAATTTATGAAAATGAAGAAAATCCGACACCTTAAATCATATCACTAGATATTGTGACCATACCATATATATTATATATAGTCTTATTTCAGAAAATCAAATTAATTTTATTTTTTAACGATGAAAAACTGATACGTATTATACCATTTTGAAATCTAGGATAAATGGGCCATCTTTTAAAGTAATTTGCATTTGGGTAGTACCTACTGTATATATTTTTTTAAATGAAAAGTCAAAATTAGGTGAATTTATTTTTTCAAACACGACTAAAAGAAACTACGTTAATTTGAACTAACCTAGCAACCTTTTTTGTTTGATTTGTCACTGTGATTAAATAGTACGTTTAATCCTATACCTTTAAACGAGCAATTCTTGTATATATATAAATATATAATCGGAATCTCGGAAACGGCTCCAACGATTTTCATAAAATTTTGTGTGCAGGGAGTTTCGGGGGCAATAAATCGATCTAGCTAGGATTTATTTTTAGAAAATGTCTTTTTGTCCGTATTTTTAGGCAATGAAAAACTGCTATAATATCGTTAGAATAAGAAGGTAAATTTTGACAGTTTGTTAATGATTACAAATAGCTTAATTGGTATATTGGGCAGTCACAAAATCGTAATACCATGGTTCGAGCCCAGACCGGCCGACCGACGTTTTTTACATTTTTTTTTCAAGTTCCTTTCTTTTTTGAGAAAATCTATTGTTTCGAGCCCTTTTTTTAGTATTTTTTAATAACACGAAAATTTATTGCACTCATGATTTTTAATCAAATAACCAGTTCAGTTTTTTCTATTATGTCGCTACGATCAAAAAAATATTATTCGTATTTCATCAGTATGTAATGTGTATCTAAATATAATTTCCAAAACACACGAATTAAAAAAAAACCGAACGAAAAATACCGAGCAAAGCTCGGTCAACCGGGTACTATAACTGAAGCACCGTGCCAGCTTGACGTTGAGTTTCAGAACACGGTGTATGTATTTGTTGTTTTATTTTTGTGTTTTATTTATTTAAAGACTTTTTATATAATAGTTATTAAGTGTGTACATTTTTACACAGATGTGTAAATCTACAGGTGTAGGAAAATTTAAGTGTATGACTGCATAGTTTTGATAATATTTTCAATATAGATACACTGATGAGTGCGCGAACTCACATACACAACATTTTAAATAATGACAGTAACTAACGAAACTTATGTCATATGTATGTAAAACGTTGGTCATTTGGATTCACAAATGAGCACGTAAATAACATTGCCATTCATTTACCATTAGGTTAACTCGTTTGACCTCTCTTCTCGTTCGTAATAAAATATAAAGTTTATATATAAATTTGCTCGTATCTATAACTGATCGGCATAACAGTACATTTATTTGGACTTCATTAGATGAGATAAAATAAGGCTATTTATTATCTTTACTTAACACTTTCATTGTTCAATTAGTAAGACCATGTGTTGTGTCTGCAAATCGAACAATGAAAGTGTTAAGTTGCTATTACTATTGCACTAATCAAAAAGGGACAAGGAAAGAGTTAAACTAAGAGGTTTCCTCGACGGCGAGCAGCGTTAAAGTTGCGAAATGTGTGTTACTGCTGCTGTTGACAATCGGATCCGCTTTCCAAGCGTGAGATTATGGCAAATCTTTCTCTAAAAGTAGAAACGCTCATTTACAAATATTTGAGTGTCCAATATGACTCATTCAATAACTGTAACAATCATTTTTTTATAACGTTATAAAGCTTAGTATTATGTATATCCGTTTATTATCGATAAGCTTACAACTAAATTATAATCTCTTTAATACGATGCTAGCATTTATTTTATTTTTAATTTTTATTTTATAGGATAGGGTGACAAACGAGCACATGGTCCACCTGATGGTAAGTGATTGCTGTGGCGCATAGACATCTACATCTATTCTCCATTACGAATCAAAATGCAGATGCGTTGTGAACTGAGAACTAAGATGCAATGCCTCGTTTCCAGTAAAAAGGGTCTCCAGTCTCTACACTCAACATACAAAACAGTGAGAGCGTGGTCCTTCCCCGGTCGAGCCGACCCATTCGTGCTACAACTGTACTACTAATATGGCTACAGCATGGCTCTACCACGCATAATTTAATGAAATTCATCCTGAGCTCAAAGGTGACTGATAGCAACGATGTACCTCTTGTCGATAAAACAGATGAATACTGTAATATATTTTCAATACTAACTATGCCCACGATCGCGTAACAAAAAAAAAGTTTCGAACTGTTTGAGATAATACCGTAACGAAAATGAAATTTGTCCCACTCTACACAATCTATGTGAATTGTAAGTCGTAAGATTGATTAGCTTTTCATTTAAATCTGTTCTCATACATAGATAACAATTTTTAACATTAGATGTAATGATGTGATGTTAAAAATAGATTTGGCAGTAAAATTTAAGCGCCCAAAGGGTAAGATCTCTTAAAGTTGGTAAAATTACTTTGCTTATTTCCGCGTGGTGAAATAAAATGATACGCCTTACCTAGTTTGGAGGGCATCTCCCACCCTCCTTCAATTGCGTGAAAATATCTTCGTCACCACTAATCCCAGCACCACTACTCTACTACTAATTTTTGGTAACGCCTGATTCTATTAAGAGTGATAAGAGCTCTAAAATGATCGTAAGAAGAGGGCCAGGCGTGGACAGTACGCGAGAATTCCCCGAAAAATACGAGTCAAGATGCACCAAAGGATGAAACTGTCGTATTAGCGATTATTTATAAATTTTCTTTTCTTTATCTTCTACAAGTGTATGAGAATGAGAATACATTGTAACTTCATGTTCGTTTCGTGCTCTTTCCTAATGTTCCGTCTCGTTGACCGAGTCCGCAAAGAATCCGCATGCTTATTTTTCAACCACAGAAATCGAAATAATAAGGCAATTAATTTAGATTTCTGCGTTTTCAACAATTTGGAAATTTGGCCGAGTGAATCGAAGACGTTTGTCCGTTAATAGCTTGTGTGATCCTGTCGATCGTATCCCCGCCACGACGAAGCTTTTATAAATCGCTCGCATACTTTTTCGATAACGATAGTGAAATAAAGTCGCCCAAAGCCTTAGGAGCAAGTGTTTTTTATTTTGAGATCATAATTCTATAAATAAAGGTATACTATAACATATATGGAACAGCTAGATTTTCTTGCGTTCAACAAAGTTTCGCTAAATTCGATTCGTAATAATTTTGAAATGGGCGGTACTCCTAGACTTTGTATTTTATTCAGGTATACCAAGATATTATATCTATTATAAATCTAATATTTCATACGGGTTTTAACGTTTCACGTCTCCTACTATCTGTTTAAGAAATCTTGGCTAGAGATCTTATTCATCACTTAAATTTGTAAATTGAAAATTTTTGGTGTTTTGCGTAGAGTGGAAGCTAATAATACCACGAATTTTAGTATTTTAGTGTATTTGTCCAAGATGATTAACTACAAAATACAATAATATATAATATCACTTCTAAGTAAAGTATAATATTAGCGAAGGTCGCAATCATGCATTATTTTAATCATTTAACTGCAAAATATAATCTAATAATCACGATAAACGTAATTAACAGACGTATTAATTAAATTGTATTTCATAATAAAACTCCTTGCTTACCAAAGACGATTATAAAGAAGAAAAAGTAACAGATTAATTTATCACAGGTTGTAGGTTAAGATGTCATGTCCATATCAAAATTATTTAATTTTGTTATCGAATGAGAAAGATATACGGTGTCGACATGTAGTACAGCGTCCATTAAATGATTTATTTCCCTTACCCGCAGGATGAAAACAGGTCTACGTTCCGCAATGTTTTTGGAAAACTACGCACGCTGCTGCCGTTCCTATGGCCCCGGAGGAGTCTGCAGTTACAGATTTACGTACTAATATGCATCATGGCGCTGGTTGCTGGACGCGCGATCAATCTTTATGTACCGATTTATAATAAGAAAATTGGTAATGTTATTGTTTGTATTTCATATGTCGATTGTGAACATATTAAGTAGGTATTTATATATTCGAACCCAAACAGTATAGAGAAATTAATTGTGCTAACCTCTGTAATGTTTTCTAATAGAGAACATTATACGTACTAAATGATTAATCATCTAATTAAAACGATGTACCCCTTTATAATAAACACGTAATGATTTTACGACCAATAACACCCTAAGACTAGTGCAAATTATTGTTGAGTATAGACCTTGTACTTGATATTAAACATATATCTGAAGTTAATACAACGCTATTCCAGTCGTAATGTTTTTAATAATAAGGTGGTTTAATTTTGACTTTTCCTTATTCTTTATGGCTTCTCTCAGTGTAAGAAAAATTTCTTTTGAAGGTAAGCTTTTATCGGGAAAATACAAGTACTTTTTTCTATATTTTAAATAACCCCCATTCTAGAGTTTTTTTTCTATATTGTGAAGGCATTTTACATATCCAGACCCGGAACAATTACTTGTAAGCTATACCAATAGTTGCTCAATGTGGTCGTAATTACATTATGCGTTGATTATATGAAATACTCCCATCTATTAGGGAAGCACATGCCTAGCAAAGGTTTGTTAAGAACTGGGCGGCAATTGCAATAAGAAAAATAAAATAAAAATCGTTTTAGCCAATCAATCATTCGTTTAAAAGCAGAACTCTGAATTATTACAAAGGAAAACGCACTTATCTAAAATTATAGACGGTAATTTGTTAATGTTATAAGATGTATGATTAAATTTGTACTTCCGGTTACAGTTGATAGTATATCCATACCTCCGATACACTACCGATGGGACCTAGTCGTCATTTACGTAGTCTTTAAATTCCTGCAAGGAGGAGGTACGGGAGGGATGGGACTCCTGAACAATTTGCGATCGTTCCTATGGATAAAAGTACAGCAGTATACCACGCGAGAGTTGCAGGTAATATTACTTTTCTTTTTAATACTAAGTTTACTAAGTGGTAAGGCTTCATTTCTGCTTCAGAGTCCGCCTGGACCAGTATCATTTTCTTTTATAATTTTGTCGTCATGCAGCAGAGAACCAAGGAGATATAATTACAGTCTTTTAGGAATTTCGTTCGAGGCATACTTTAAAAACTTTAAAACAACATTGTACAACCAGTACAACATTGCACAAAGTACTGCCAGTGATACCCTTTGGATCTGAGACGTGGTCCTTCACTGCTGGCCGTATGAGAAAGATCGAGGTCGCTCAGCGAGTTATGGAGAGGGCTATGCTCGAGGTTTCTCTGCGCGATAGACTTAAAAACTAGGATATCCGCGGTAGAACCAGAGTAACAGATAGCCCAACGGATTAGTAAGCTGAAGTGGCAGTGGGTCAGCCATATAGCTTTTTCTTCTCTTCTCGGGCAGCCACGTACCGGTAGGTGAAGTGTAGTGCGTCTCCCCACTAGATGGAGTGACGACCTGGTAATACATGCAGGAAGTCGATGGATGCAGTTGGCTCAAGACCGTGCTTTGTGGCATTTCTTTTGGGAGGCATTTGTTCAGCATTAGACTTATGAAAGGCTGTAATGATGATGATGAAGGGATTTCGTCATATTTTAATAGAAGGTTTAAAAAAAGTATCAAAGGCTGTAACCGGATTTGCCAACATCTTTGTTTGGAGTCGACTGCAGGTTCTATAGGCTGCTGTAACCACTTGCTCTCAAGTGAACTGTTTATTTATGTGCCACTTTAATATTTAAAAAAATTAGGTATTTTTTTTCTTCAACTATTTAATAAATAGTAAACTGCAAAATAGTAAAATGTTACTCCTATGACCGATCTTTTTCTTTTCTTTTAGTAAAAAACGATTGTTTACAATAATGTTGTAAATTTCTTATTACAATAGGATTAATAATCATTAATTGCGGAAAATGACGTATTATATAATGTGACATACATATAACATATCTATATCAATTAAAACAACTGTACACGAAGAAAAGACGAAACGATTATTCGTATACTTCATCAAAAAGTCATAAATCGTAACACATCAGAGTTTTAAATTGAACCTTATTCTTGAAGTTCATAGTTACATATTACGGCACAGATAACAGATATAACACAACCTGTTGAACGAATATTACCGTATTGTAAACAAAGTAGAAGCAATTTTCAATCATAATTTTAATCTTTTTGTTTAATCTATTTGTCTTACGTGGTTTGCCGGCAGAAAACCGACAAAACTTTTTGAAGTTGTTGTCGTAGCCGGAAAAAGTTAAATTCGACTTTAGAAACCACAACAAGACTTTAAACACCATAACTGCGTTTAAAGTCGGGGGACACCGACTTTAGAAATAGATGTTACATTATCAGTTGCGTTAGAAACTTCATCTTCTATTTGTATAGTATGTATTTGTGTAATTATTTAATAAATTGAAATTCATTACGAATCGATAGCAAAATTAATTGTTGGGTACAAAAATGTTGAAAACATTACACTATTATTAAAAAGTGATTTAAAGAACGAAAAGTAATATAATAATTTCTACCAAATAGCTTCTAAAGTCACGGCATTAATTCTTCGATCTCCTTCGTCTTACCACCGACTTCAGAATTTCTTCTTATTATATTATGATTAAATATTTTACGTACACAGACATGCCTATTCATCATTTTTGATAATAGTAAATATTACTCTGCAATCAGTTACATTTGTAGGAATTCGGGAACTGATCCAATAAATAGCTTTTAAAGATGGTAGCGCTATCCGTGCGGTTGCACCAACTACATCCAACTTGTTATATATTTCGAAACTTGTCGTATGATATGAGTCACATAACAAGTTTTGTTGATGCTTGCCTTTTCACTACACGAAACTGTGTAAGATTAGTTTCTGTTTTTACTGAATAAAAACTTATTTAATGTAATAAAAATTCATTTGATATTGGGTCCGTTTGGCTTTACGTTCGCACTGTTGCTTGTTTTGTAATTTTTTATGCTTGATTTTGATGTTATTGAAATAGGTTGGTAAACATAGAGTCGATACAAATAGATATCTTTAAATATATAGGTATATAGCAATATTATGTATATAAAAATAAATATTTCTTTGTCCCGTATATATTCCTATATAATTTATGCTATTACGATGTTATATAGTGAGTGGTTGTGCGCCCGCCCGCAAATATTTTTGATAAAAATTTAATATTGGTTTGTATAGGTATTCGATTTCTATGCGTTCTTATATTATTCGTTTGGGAAAGATGCAGTATTTAGTGTGTTGTTTAACGTACGCCTGTGAATGCTTCTGCCAGAAAATGGTATTGCAACATAATACCGGTATAGTAAAATAATGAAATAAAATATAAAGAATGTCCAAAAATCACCCGTGCGAAACCGGGGCGGATCGCTAGTATACTATAAAAATAATCGCATACTAAGTCGAGTTCAGATAAAGGTGTCCCTATTGGTTACAAAATCTACCTAATACGAGGGCGGCACTGAAATTTTCGGGAATCAAGGAAGTGACACAACATTACTATTTAAAAATGTATTTATGGCTTTTCGAAGTATTCTCCGCGAAATTTAACACATTTTTCCATACGATGGAACCAATCATAGAAGCAACCATTTCATTCGGAAGTTGGGGTCTCCAAAATGACCGTTTTGTAGGCGTCCACAGCTTCTTCAGGTGGTGAAAATCTTTGTCCACGCAATTTATTCTTTATTTTAGGGGAAGTATAGAAATCATTAGGGCTTAGGTCGGGGCTGTATGGCGGATGGTCTTATAATTCTATGTTTTCTTGCTCTAAAAACTCTTTTGTTCTGTGTGCGTTGTGAGAACTCGCATTGTCGTGATGGAGGATGATGCGGCGGTTGCAGTTCTCTTTACGGAGTTCAGAAACGACCTGTGGCAAACAAATGCTAGCATACCTTTCTGCATTAACCGTTGTTTGTCCCTCAAGAGGTATAGTCGTAACTCGTAACATGGCCGGTTTTGGTGGCAAAAGTGGCCACCATTTTTTGTAACACTCCGTGAACGAACAATTTTTGTTGGCTTTAACTCATTTTCGAACACCCAAACTCGTGACTGGATTTTTGTTTCGGGTTCGTACGCGTATATCTAGGATTCGTCACCTGATGTTGTATACAGCATTTGAGGATCCTGAGTGGAATCTTTCGAGAGTTCTGACGCACCAAGTAACGCGAGCCGCTTTTTGCTCTTCACAGAACGAATGCGGTATCCATCGGGAAACAACATTTTTACGCCTCATTGTTCATGCAAGATTATTTGTATTTGACTCATGCCAATGTCTAAAGTTGCCTGAATTTCGCGGTATGTCACATGTCGATCTTCCTCAATCAGCTTACGCACAGCATCAACGTTTTCTTGGGTGACTGCAGTTTTTGGACGACCTTGACAGGGATCATCACTGAGCTTGACACGTCCACGTTGAAATTCAGCAAACCAGCGATAAATTGTGGTTTTGGATGGGGCTTCATCACCAAATGCAGAAATCATCCGGTCAACACACTGTTTTTGTGTTAAACCACTTCGAAAGTCACAATAAATCATCGCTCTTGAATTTTCTCGAGTCAATTCCATTTTCTCAACGACTCAACAAGTTTGACAAAACATTGTGACAAGACCGAGAATCTTTTTTTAAACAAATAAATGGTATTCGATTTTTAAAACCAAGGAGTTTTCAATTAAAAAGATTTTAATATGACAGGAACAGTGGAAATATTCCATTCCCGATACTTTTAGTGCAGCCTATGTATCCAGTGAACTGTGTGATGGTTTGTCACCGTACTGTTGTTACTTGTACTTATAAAAAAATCTCGTACAAGGAGAAAATAGTTAAGAAACCTGCATTTCCTAATAATAATTCCTGACAATAATCCTAATTCCTGATAATGATATTTTTGACTCCTTCGTTGATTTGTGCTGATAATTAGCGAATGCTAATCACGGGGTCGTCCTGGGTTCAAATCCCTGGTCGGTCCAAAATCAGTTATTGGGTTTCACTGTCAAGAAATTCTCAGTATACCAGAATAAAATGGAAGCTTAATGCTGCTACGTGTCGGAAACGAGGCACTCTATCTTAGTCCTCGGGGGTGACAACGCATCTGCATTTTGATACTTAATCGAGGATAAATGTAGATGTCTATAGGCCACAGCATCCACTTACCATCGGGTGGACTGTGTGCTCGTTTGTCATCCCATGCTATAAAAAAATTCTCAGTAGCAGCCCGTAGTCAGGAAGTTGGCGGCATTTCGACCTTGTGTCTTGGAAAGCATGTAAAGCCGTTGGTCCTGCGCTTGTTCTCTCTCCGTTCGTGTCGGATAATCGTCCCATCGGACTTTGATGAGGCTGGGCACCTGTGCTTGCGTGTGCACTCGGACACTATGATCCTGTCCTGTGCAGATGCCTCGTCTCTGATGAGATTGGCGGCCGTGACCGAGATTCGGTCTGGGGGACATTATTATTATACTTCATGTGATATTATACCTTACTATCGACCTAGTGGGAAATCAACACATTAAATTGTGATTATTATACGAGCGGTTGTCGTACTATATCGTATTATGTCTTTCGTTTATTGGTTTATTGTAGTGGTCTTCGGTCCTCGTATATCTTCAATCACACCTGATCTTACCGCAAAATTGTATCGGATTCGGTGATATCGAATAAGGTGTGGTTTTTGTATTTGTAGTATTATTAAAATTACAGTATAATGTTATTAGAATATATAAAATATTACATAATAAACAAACTCTCACGCCTGTTACACGGAGGGAAAGCAAAGACGACGGATTTCTAATTGGCATGATCCTGACACACTTTAATTGGTCACACCTTCAATATATCTCCATTTGGTCGAAAAGCTTTTCTGTTTAAAAAAAAACGTTAAAAATGTTACCTCACAACATTAGGACTTTCTCCTGTATTTTTACATACTACATAAAAATTGCACGGGGACAACACCGGACATCAGACCCAGAGCAATTATTCGTAGGTCATACAAATAATTGAGTCGTGCAGGATTCGATCCTTTTTAATTTTTTTTTACAAAATGAGGGTGACATATGAGCACACAGTCCACCTGATGGTAAGGATGTAATGCCTCGTTTCCTGTAAAAAGAGTCTCCGGTACTCTACATTCCCCATACGAAACACAGCAGCATTGAGCTGCTATTTTACGCTGGTATTCTATGAGAGCGTTGTCCTTCCCCGGTCGAGCTGACTCATTTGTGCTACAACCATAATATAGCTGCAGTATAGCTCTACCACGTTAAAAACCTGGGTTCATCATCGCTTCAACTCAATGCTAGCCACTGCGCCCCGCAGCAGGCCATCTAGGCTGTCACTTACTGACTCTGCCACTCACTTCTGCAGCATAAATTAGTTGGTGTCACTTTTTCTTCATTCATTCTTTTTACTTGTCCGAAACACTGAAGTGTTCTTTTCATAATCCTAATCACATTGTTTCCCAAACCACACTATTCTTTTATCAGACAATTTCTTACCCTTTTATTTAGAATCACCTATAAAATCCTTTTCAATGACCGTATTTCTATAGCTCATACTTCTTCTGCCTTACCTCGCTTTCATTACCATACATTAACGTGCCTTTTTGATACATTCTGACTTCCCACGAAGATCCTCATTAATCACTTTAGTTTATATTTATTCATTTATGAACTTTGTTGCACAAAAGGTACAAAAGCAAACTTAACGCCTTGAGACGTTCTTTACTAGTTAACTTATAAATATGTAGAATTCTAATTTGGAGATGGTATAAGATTTGTAAGAGAAAGAATTATAGGTCAAGAGAATAATATATGAAAATTGAATAACTTTATTATGTGATTCATAACTATGAATTTTCTTATCTATAGATAAATAAGTAATTAAAATAAAACTAATGAAACAAATTCATATGGAAAAAAAAACAAAAAATCACTCCACTAATAAAATAAAATTTAATGAAATGGTAAGACTTACATGGCCATACACAAAGATACTATCGGCACGATGAAAACGCTTTTGGATCGAACAGGGCTTTTTTAAATATCATATAAACGTACCCAGATGCGTTGTAAACGTATATATATAATACTATTAAATTAATAAATAAATACCTAGATATATTACATATTACGTATAATATAATATAATACAAATACCGTAACAAGTTGGAAAATCAATAAGACATATGAAACCAGAATTAAGCAGTGTCAATGAACGAAACCGTTCTTATTAAGTGTTCGTTCCAAAGCCGTACCGATTGACGTTCAAAAGAGTAAGACGTGAACCAGACCGGTATAAAGGAACTGTTAGAGAAAGATTATAATTGCTATGAAGATGTGAATCGTAAGCATCACGAGCGAAACAAAATTTACTTTTAGGGTACTCGGAAGTGCGTGGCACAAATAAAATGGAGTGGAAAATGGTATCTAGAAAATCTGTGTTGTTGCATAGGCAAATTTCTTAAGTCAAAAAATAAAGTTGATGTAGTTACGAGCGGAATTCGGATTGGTACTCATTAGAAATATGATCATTAAAAATACTTCATAGATAGTAAAAAGACTAAGCCATAGTGTACAAAAGACTCATTGTATTACATCCCCCATTTCATTGTATTATGTGGAAATTATTTTATTCTTTTTAGTTTTTTGAAGTCGGATTTACTTTTCATTCAGTGTATTTATTATGTCACCCTTTTGAGTGAATCCCTCTATTTTGCCACTGTTAGGGGTGGAATTTTTCTTCAAATTTATGTTGGTCCAACTCAAGAATATTATTAATAATATATAATATCATCCCATTTCTGACTAAAGATTCATTTAAATTAATTCACATTTAATATAAATATATGCACAATTAATATATATATATATATATATATATATATATATATATATATATATATATATATATATATATATAACTTTATAATTTTGTTCAGAAATGGAAGGATGAAGAAAGGAAAAATGCTTAAGATTAGGCGCAGATAAAAGGTTCGGGATTTTCTGTAGAAGGAAGGACAAAAACCTTACGCTATGTAGAAGAAAAGTTGATGGATTGAGAGCATAATTTAAAATGTGTGTGATAATGCGAAGAATTTTACACGTGGTAGAAACAATTATTACTCTGCCAACACAGTCGTAACTTACAGCGTTAGATTTAATAGACAGGTCTTGCGGGTCGCATCTTCAGATGCAGGGAAATTCAAACGGTTCAACATCGGTAGATGGGCATATGTATTGTATCAGTGTAAACGTACATCCCTTAACGGGATTATTAAAAGGGGAAACAGACGTGAAGTAGACATTTAAGTCGTTAAGCGATAGATAAGAGGGATTCCTTGATGAAAATTAAAGAATATTGTCTATTTATATTCTTGTCATATCTACCATCTCTCCTAAACCCTAAGCTAAATACACAAAATCTTCTGCTTGCTCAGCCAACTCCTCTTCTATTCTTATTTTAACATAATTATAGATCCATTAAAACCATCACTTACATCTTCATAAATTATATGTTTGTAGTTAAACCACGTAGTATATTATATTAAACACTTGCAAACTACATCAAAAGGTAAATACACAAACTGTTTAAGGCAATTACGTACTTAATTGGATTATTGTTAGCCTGTTAATCGGATTTCCTCAATTACTACTACTACCTAAATTAAATTATAATTTGGGTCATGATGGATACACTTAGTTTGTACTCTCCAAGATACATTTGGGGGAGTGTACGTTAGTTACATGACAAAATTTTCCCCAATCCCTTCCACCATGAGACTACAATATTTTCGTGGTCGTAAGCCTTTATTTTTGGCATAACACGTGTTTTGAACTAAATGGCTCGCTTAGTCTTTCGTAATGCATGCAGCAAACAAATGGTATAATTAGCAAATGTGTGTACTTTATCATCCGATTACATGGGTGTTTGTCTTGAAAGAAGTAGCGTAGGCTTTGTTAAGCTACGTTAGTGACTTTCTATTTAGGTCAGGTAGTTTGCATTCACTCTTCCAGTAACAAGATTTGGCTCAGGTCTATTACAACAAAAACTGTGTAGCGTTTTGTTGCTCCATACTTCCGATTCGCTTCGCATATTATGGAAATTGTAACTGTTAGGAGAAAAATAGTGATCCTGTAAGTTTCTTGCTGCTTCTCACAAGTCACAAATGACTCAAAAAGTGCTTTACAAACGCCTATTTTGTATAAAAATAATTCGATCTTAACTTTTTTTTACCCTTGTTGTGAAAATAGAATTAAATAATACGATTGTTTTATTTCAGCTAGAGCTTTTTAGACATCTCCATGATTTACCTCTCAAATGGCATCTGTCGCGGAAGACGGGTGAGGTCCTCAGAGTGATGGACCGGGGTACAGACTCCATCGACAATCTCCTATCGTATATACTGTTCTCAATCACACCGACACTAGTGGACATTGTGGTGGCAGTCGTTTACTTTGTGTCACAGTTCAACGTTTGGTTCGGATTAATCGTTTTCTCCACTATGGTGTTATATATTAGTAAGTATTCAGCATTTTTTTTTATTTCCGTACCTTTAGAAACTTCATAGGAGTTAACTTGCTCAGGTTAAGACACAAATGGGAAAATTTCAGGCGGACTACATGTTTACTAAATACGTATTTTTTTTCTTAGACCTGCCGCTCATGATTTTTTTTCAGTACCGAACACGCAATAAACCAGTACTCAAAATTGTCATTTGCAATGGTATCAAACTCAAGTTATTTGATGCAAATGCTTATGCCATGCATCAGCCTTCAAATTAACTAATAAAATGTCCACTGCTAGGGTCTGTTATTTTAAATTATGTTATTTGTACACAATAGTAAATAAATATTCTTCGGCAAATTAACGTTTCATGCAAGTTTTTTTAGTGAATTTGTTTAATATTAACACCTGTTTGTTTATTTTAGTTGCGACTATAATGGTAACGGAATGGCGTACGAAGTTCCAGCGTCGTATGAACCTCGCGGACAATGAACAAAAGGCGCGCTCTGTTGACTCATTGCTGAACTACGAAACGGTCAAATATTATGGTGCTGAGAGCTACGAAGTATCCTCATATAGAGAGGCTATTGTTAATTATCAAGTAAGTTGTTAATAAAACTCATTTCTTTCACCAATTCAATTATGCAAACTAAATCTAAGAATTAAGTCGTTATATACACACACCTTTATATGTAGGTTATAGAGTTAATAATGGTTTATATATATATATATATATATATATATATATATATATATATATATATATATATATATATATATATATATATATATATATATATATATAAAGAACCCTTAAGACATTATACTGAGTACTTTTTTTTTCTTCAATATTGCCTTGGTATTGTGGTTAGGTCACAATAATTCTACCAATGTCCGGTCTTTGTCACATCTACTGGTTACTTATATTGTGATAACTAAGCGTGACCGCATTGTCTTTACTTTAAAAATTTCATCATCATCATTACAGCCCCTCACAAGTCCACTGCTGAACGTAGGCCTCCCCCAAGTAACGCCACAAAGCACGGTCCTGAGCCACCTGCATCAATCGACTTCCTGCATGTCTTACCAGGTCGTCACTCCATCTAGTGGGGGGTCACCCTACACTACGCCTACCGGTACGAGGCTGCCACTCGAGAACCTTTCTTCCCCATCGGTTATCGGTTCTTCGAGCCATATGGCCGGCCCATTGCCACCTCAGCTTACTAATCCGTTGGGCTATGTCGGTCACTCTGGTTTTACTGCGGATATCCTCATTTCTAAGTTTATCACGCAGAGAAACTCCGAGCATAGCCCTCTCCATAGCTCGCTGAGCGACCTTGAGCGTCCTCATACGGCCAGCAGTGAAGGACCACGTCTCAGATCCGTAAGTCATCACTGGCAACACGCACTGGTTGTACACTTTAGTTTTCAGAGATTGAGGTATAACTGACGAGAAGATGTGTCATAATTTCCCGAACGCTGCCCAGCCGAGTTGAATCCATCGACTGACCTCTCGGTCGAAGTTGGACTTACCTAGTCGGACTATTTGTCCCAGGTAAACGTACTCGTCAACAACTTCGAGCATAGTGTTCCCAACAACTACCGGCAAAGGTGTGACATGGACATTAAACATGATCTTTGTTTTGTCAATGTTCATCTTAAGACCTATCCGTTGGGAGACACTATTCAGGTCATTGAGCATAGTGCTAAGGTCCTCCAGCGATTCTGCCATAAGGACTATATCGTCGGCAAATCGAAGGTGAGTGATGTACTCGCCATTGATGTTAATACCGTATCCTTTCCAGTCCAGTAGCTTGAAAACGTCTTCCAACGCAGCGTTGAAGAGTTTCGGGGATATAACGTCACCCTGTCTTACACCTCTCTGCAGTTGGATACGTTTCGAACTCTGGTTCTGGACTCGGATAGCCATCGTAGCCCTACTGTACAAACACTTCAGCACTTCGATATACCGACAGTCAACTTGGCACCGCTGAAGGGACTGTAGCACCGCCTAAATTTCGACGGAATCAAAGGCTTTCTCATAGTCCACATACGCCAGGCAAAGTGGCAGATTGTACTCTTCGGTCTTCTGTACAATCTGCCGCAGGGTATGTATGTGGTCTATGGTACTGAAGCCTTTTCGGAAACCGGCTTGTTCGGGAGGCTGGAAGTCGTCGAGTCTGCGTGCGAGACGATTCGTAATGACTCTCGAAAACAGCACGTAGACGCGGCTCAGAAGGGAAATCGGTCTGTAGTTCTTCAAGAGAGCGTTGTCGCCTTTCTTAAAGAACAAGACCACCGCACTTCTGCTCCACGCCTCCAGAGTAGTGCCACCATGGAGGACGGAATTGAAGAGCTTCTGAAGGACTTCAAGTACCGGTGTTCCACCCGCTTTCAGAAGCTCCGCTGTAATTCCATCCTCGCCTGGGGCCCTTTAAAAATTTATCTATACATTATTGCATGTAGGTCAGTGATGCAACATACGCTCGACATACCAAATCGTTGGCGAGTGCATATTAACAATAACTTTTGGTAAATTCAAATGTGCATGCCTTAAGCGCTTATATTATAAATCATTTTTTTAAAGTATTTTCAATACACACAAGTTTTTAAGTAGGACACTCAATAAGTTTTGAGATAAACAAAAAGTATTCTAGATACTATTAATATTTATTTGCCATCTTTTCAAAATATTCCCCATCATGCTCTATACAAAATTCCATTCGCCTAAACCAACTCTGAAAACACTTTTGCCAGTTTTGATCTGACAGGTCGGAAATCGCTTGTTCGTAGGCAGCCACGGCTTCTTCGGCGCTTGGAAAAAAACTTGTCTTTTATTTTTTCTTTGACTCTTGGGAACAAAAATAAATCACAAGGAGCTAAGTCGGGGTGGGTGACTTAGAGTTTCAACACCAGATTCCTCAATAAATGCTTTTGTTCTAAAGGAGGTATGTGAAGAGGCGTTATCGTGATGCAGCATGAAGCCCGGTCTTTGGTCTTCTTCCCCGCACTGCTTGAAAAGCTGTTGGTAATGCAACTGTAGTATACCATTCAGAGTTGACTGACCTACAATTTTCCAGCATTGACGTCGACAAATGTCCGCTCCGCGAAAAAAACTAGCCACCATTTTTTTGCCGAAGTTGCGAGGTCTTAGCCGTCTTCTCGGTAACTCTCCTTCTGAGTAGACCCATACCGATGATTGCCGTTTATTTCCGGATCATTTTGATAGATCCATGTCTCATCACCAGTAACGATTTCTGAAACACGCCTAGATGCCCCGTTTTCAAAACGTAGACGCATTTCATGGCACCAATCCACACGTGTCTGTGTTTTGCTTTCGGAGAGCAAACGAGGGATCTATCGATAACAAAGCTTCCTCACTCCAAGATGTTGATGTAGGATGGTGTGAATGATCCCCGAACTAATGCCTACAATCTTTTCAATGTCCGTATATGTGATTCGTGGGTCTTCTCGCACCAACATTTCGGTAGATGGACTACCGAAATCTGCCTTTACTTACATTTACATTCAGTCTTTTTGGGCAGAGAAGTGAGCAGGGAAATGGGCAGGGCAGTATATAAATAGGCTACTCGCTGTCACTGCCCATGCAGTTGTCGCTGCATGGCGACGCTCTCTCGATTGTCGGTTTTTCGTGCGGAAGTGAAAGGACGGCCAGCGCGAGCGGCAGTGAGTGTTCACATTCTGCTCCATCGCTCATTTCGTGCCAAGCGCCTGGACGAACGGACGTGCGTGCCGTCTTGTTTTTAAATAAGTACGATCTGTCAAAATGCCTTTCGAGTGGAGTAACGAAAATACAATCAAGTTTTTAGAACAGCTGGAATCAGAAAAAACTGTATACGATTTCAACGACATAAACCCTAATCCATCACCTTCTACAACGACGAATTTTCTTCTTTTGAATTTGATATCTTTTTAAATTATAACCATAATTTTGTATTATAAGAAGACACAGAGCGGACGCTGTAATTATTTCGACGTCTGCCATAGTCGAAAGTCGAAAATGATGTGAGTGGTAGGGCAAAATGTAAATACACACATCTCTCGATCCTGCAACGGCAGTATTTAGCGAAGTATGTTCGGCAGCGCGAGTAGTAGTGGCAGGGGATGAATGTAAATGAGGCATTAGATTATAAGTATATGAAAAAAAATGTCTTGTAGTAATAAATAGTTGTTAAATAATAGAATTATATCCAGCAGACGACTATGTAGTGCTCTGTTAATGATGATGATAATGAAATAAGACAAGGGTAGTAGAATTTCACTAGTGACTGTATGAGAAAATTTAGTCGTCAAGTGAGCTTTGAAGAGAGCTATGCTTAGAGTTTCTCGACGTTATATAATATGTAGCGAAAATATCCGTAGTAGAACTCAAGTAACCGACGGATCGGCTATTGACCGGCCATATAGCCCGAAGAACGGACAAGCACTATAAGATAGGAATATTTACAAGTGGATACCTCGTAATGGTAAACGGAAAAGGGCGGCCGCCACTAGTTAGTGTGACATGTTGGAAGTTTATGGATACAGATGGCGCGGTGTTTTGTGGCAATCCATGTTAGAAGGCTTATATATATGTCCACTACTGAAGACTTTAAAGTGAAGGGTCTTCTAACGCGGCTAACAAATATCATATACCTCAAATTAGAACAACTTAGAATTTATTATTACTAACTACGATTAGGTATGTACTAAATTTTTTTCCCAAAAAGGAATAAATACATTGACGTGTTTTCAGGGAATAAAGTATGAATGCTAGTAATAGTGTTGCTCTAACGATATGCTATTGAAGGCTCTGATATTCTATACATACATACAGAAATCGGTAAAAGCAATAATAAAAACCTAATATTTTATTTTCAGAAAGAAGAATTTAAATCATTACTAACACTCAACATGCTGAACACAATGCAAAATATTATAATCTGTGGAGGTTAGTAGTTAGTTCTTTTTTAAATAAAAAAAATACTTTTGTAACATGGTGGGACCACGCTACAGCTATTACGCTACACTACTTATAGGTGCAACACAAATAGGTAGTCTCGACCGGGCAAGGATCACTTTTCATAGAATAGTGTCGTAAAACTGTTTCGTGTTTTTGGGACTCTAAAACGGAGACGCTTTTTTCTGGTAACGAGACGTTATATCGTAGGCCCGTATTAATAAACGTTCCTGAGCTCAAGTGCACGCAATTGGGAACAATCTTGAGGTACTTTTGTTGAACTTAAGATATTTTATTAATAAGATCATATCTTATTAATAAAACACCTTAAGTTACGACTTAAGCTTACGTTATCAGCTGAGTGATGCACTATTTAATAAACGAAACTCGACTGTCAAGTTTTTAGTTTTTAGTCAAGTCAAGTTTTTAGTCAAGTTTTTAGTCAAGTTTATTTAGAGAACCGGAGACCCTTTTTACTGGAAAAGAGGCATTCCATCTTAGTCCTCACGGGTGACAACGCATCTGCATTTTGATTTGTAATCGAGGATAGATGTAGATGTCTATGGGCCGCAGCAACCACTTACCATTAGGTGGATTGTATGCTCGTTTGTCATCCAATCCTATAAAAAAAAGTACACAATAGGTGCGTGTACTTGGGATGATAAAATCTGAGTGCAGGTCCGTGACTTGGGATCGTGATTATAGTATATATAATATTTTGAGTGAAATTAATTATTACTATGAAATAGAGTACTATTACGATATTTTTCGGGGTTCTTGAATTTGTTTACTAAAAACTTATACAAGGGATGCCTCGAATCTATTTAGTTACCATACTTTCGAGATGCGCCACGTATCCTTATTTCCCACCACAGTCTTATATTGTTTCTTTATATGCAGCAGATGTTGTTGGTGTCGCCTCTTTTTTAACCACTGACGCTGTTGCTTTAATGAGTATTGTTATTTGTACATAATAAGTTGAGTAGTAAACATTTACGTCATATTTAGAAATACATACACAACGGTTTTAACAATTCAAGGTTTTCTTAAGTAGCAAACAATTTTGGGTATGTTCCGAAACGTTCCAGTATACTGCCGTATACAAATGACGTCATCAATTGACACCATATTGTACTGGCGTGCCGCCGCCATATTGTGCCGGATATCCGGCCATATTAAAACAATTTTTAATTGTGTGGACGCTGAATGAAGCATGCTAGAATTTGTTTTTTTTTATTCAAATACAAAAAATTATAGAATAATTGATGGTATCTCCATTAGGAGGATATAATGATTTTTGGAGCACAAAATGACAAAATATTCGCCAACACTTTTCCAATATGGCGCTAATGTATGACGTCATATACTGTCCTATATTTTGGAACGAATCACCAGTATAGTGTCGATTCATGACGTCATCTGCATTGGATAGTATACTAGGTTTTATTTTGGAACATACCCCATATACTGTGAAATGTGATTATAATATTATAATCTTCAGTCAATGTTACATAACCGTTTACGACATCAAGCCTTCAAGTCACAGAATCCAATTACAGCGTCTTGAGGAGCTGATCTTAGGTAACTGTGATACTATATTGATATGTTTGATAATTAACAACCTTTTTATTATGCTCATATCGTAATGAGGGCGTATCGAGTATGATTACGTACTCGAGTTCCTCTTTGAGGAACGATTGTTAATACGAACCTTAGACCTCAGGGATGACAACGCGTCTACAGTTTGATCGTGATTATGATCATTCTTAATCCAGGATAGATGTTAAAGTCTATGGGCTTACAGCATCCATTTACCATCCGTTGGACCGTATCCTCGTTTTTTTTTATACGTGGTAGAGCCATGCTGCAGTTATACTAGTAGTATAGTTGTAGCACGAATGGGTCGGCTCGACCGGGGAAGGACCACACTCTCACAGAACACCAGCGTGAAATGGTAGCTTAAGGTGACTCTAGTCGACATTATTTCCATAGAAATTTCGGAGGGGTTTTACTCCGCTGTTTGACAGTGTACATTCAAAGTTAAACATGGTATCGTTTTGTCTCATTATTAATTTTGTCTGTACCGAAACATAATAGTAAAATAAAAAGTTAGTAAAAAGTTACGAGCTACTAAAGATTCGTTTTTATTGCCAATTTTAATACAACTTTGGGCGTAAATTAGTAATAAAAGCAGTGTAAAATTTCCAAAACAAAGTCGGTACCGACACAGCTTAATTATCGAAGAATTCAATAAATTTTATTGGTAATTGATTCATGCAGTGGTTTTTTCATAAAACCCCTCCTTCCAAAAGCCTTTTCGTATTTTTTTACGCGCGCGTGTTTATATGAATTATCGTGCATCTCACTGAATAATGTTTCCCCCGGTGCGGTGCGGGAGGACGACACTTACACACACATGCATGCGCGGTGACGCGCGCTTATTCCAGTTTTATTCGACTCAGTCAGCCTCAGCTGCGGCCTGTGACGTTCGTATGACTATAGCTATACCTGCGCTCTAAATTACTACGCTACATTGACCCCTGCTTGAACTTTGGATTAAATCAAATTGATATAAGCACAGACAAAAATAGAGGAATATATAAATAAAATCTTGAAAAAAAAAACGATCTCAAAATTTTATTAATGTTCCGCTAATTTTATCTGTACTTACCTATGTCAATTTGATTTACATTCGATTATAATTATATTCTCAGACGTGCAGGTTTCCTCAATATGTTTTCCTTCACCGCCGAGCACGTGGTAAATCAGCACAATTGCAATTAACAATTTCATTGGTACCGGCGGGGATCGAACTCGGGTCTGCATGTCTGAGAAATTAAAAAATATATATTTCGAAGAAATGTGAAGTTCGTCAACACGCATTGAGGCAGCGTGGCGGACATTTCCTTGCCTTAAAACCCTCTCAGAAATTAGAGGAGGCCTGTGCCCAGCAGTGGGACGTATATAGGCTGTAACTTTACTTTTTTTTACTTTTATAAATATGTTATTTTACCGACGAAAATTTTAAAGAAAAATAAAAAATAAGCAACCGACAACCTCCTAAGTCCCTAGGTGACTTGCGAGATGTCAGTGTAACAAAACAAAACGGCCCAGAAAAACAGACTTTCCAACTGATAGCTAAATCAGCACGCAACAATTTCATTGGTGCCAGTGGGGATCGAACCCGGGTTGCTCCCGTACTGTGATACCTATAACGAGCGCTAACCATGTGAGCTACCACGGCTCTCAACGACATCGTTCCGTTCGTGTACAGCGCTGAAGATAGCAGAGTAAAAAATTTGAGATGTTTGAAATTTGTCATCTGTGAGAGTGAATTTTATCTGTGTACTCTGTAACAAATAACTATATAGAAAAAAAATGTGAAAATGACATTTCGCCATTTTTGTTTGTGTACTGGTTAGGAACTCGATCAAAAATTTGATAATGTTTCTGTTTTTATACGTTATTTCTAATGTTATTTTACATCAAATTAATTGTGAAGATATTTAGGAAATATGTTTCATTACGACGATTCAAAAACGTTTACATATAATAATTTACCTCGAAATTCACTATACGCGATTATCGTTTATTGATTATGTTGTTTGAAAAGTATTCCTATCAGCTTTGTGTTAAATGGATGCTAAATATAAAAGAATGCTTCAGTATTGATAGCAATTTATAAACGAAATATCTGTTGAGATGTGTCTAGAAATTATTAATACTTATTTTTATTTATTTATTAAAATAATAAATAAATAAAAATAAGTATACATTTATCTATATTGAGTACTAGTTTTTCCCCGCGATCTCGCCCGCGTGGAATATGGATTTCATGGGTTTTAATTTTTTTGCGCGGAACCCTAATTCTTTTTCTAAAACAAGTTATTCCTTATATCATTAGCTATCTACCAGTGAAAGTCCCGTCAAAATAGATCCAGCTGTTTCGGAGATTAGCTGGAACAAACAGACAGACAGACAGACCGACAGACAGACAAAAATAGTACTTTCATATGCATTTAATAAAAAGCTGTTATTTTAACATTACAAACAGACACTTCAATTTTATTTATTTGTAGATATACTTAGATATAAGATATTATTCATATTGGTGTCATTTTAAAGGGAATATCATGTACTATTATAATAATAAAATAATGGTCTCCAGTAAATATTACACTTTTCTTGTAAAAGTCGAAATAACAAATAAATACGATTTATTTTTATATTCCCATATGCTTTATTTTCATCCTTTATTTTTTATTTGACCAATTTTCTTTTAACAAAATTAAATTCTGAATTCGTTGAGCTTTTTGAGAATATTTTTATTAGAATGTTAGGTAGGTACCTATTTAGTTTTTCGGTAGTAGGTAATCGTTTTTGTTGCGGCAGTCTCGCGCGGTCGTAAAAAAAAGTTACTGCGCGGACAGGTGGGACGAGAATCACTTGCGCGGCGTGGAGGTGGATAGGTACCTACCTACTGTTATTGCCTAGATACCCACAACCTATACAACAAAATTTGACAAACTGTCGCTGCGTCGTGGACACTAAAATCTAAACTGCCTACCTACCTGCCTAAGTACGTCGGTACTAAGGAAACAGTCTTGACGGGTCACTTGTCTTGATAAAAACATGTGTTTACATCTAGTGATATTGTGTGTATATAAAAAAAGTAAGAAGACAGGTAAGTATTTTTGAAAACAATTTATAGGTAGGCAGAACTAATTACAATTATTATCTAAATATTATAAATGCGAGAGTTTGGATGGATAGATGTATGTTACTCAATCACGCCAGAACAGCTGAAGGGATCTGGATGATATTTAGCTCAGAGATAGGTTATACCTGGTCTGGAATAACACATTTGATACCGTTTATTCAGGTATTTCGTTCCTGTGGGATAATTTTCGAGTTCACGCGTTTGAAGCCGCTGGCAACAGCTAGTACGGATATAAATTGCGATGACTGTTCCAGTTCATGCTTCGGCGTCGTGAACTCTTGAGTGATCGCTGCATGACCACCCGGGGAAAACAAAACATAATAAAATAAGCAATCTATATTAGGTATCTATAGAGCCATAGAGGTATAGTATAAAGCGATAACGCAGCGCCTAATAATTTAGTACGAGTTTGTAGGTAGGTACTGCTGATTTCTCAGCAAGCGTCGAGCGGCACTGAATAGGGTGGTATGTATGTGTGCATCGTGTTCGTGTAACTTCGTTTTTGTTCTAACGGTTCGGAACGCCGTACGAACAAGACGTGCGTTCTAACTGCTCTTCACTAATACTATCTCTGTCGGGCACGATGCCAGGTGAGACAACGTGCTTTTTGGCCGCGCCCACCAATGAGTTCGAGCCCGCGACTTGTGCCACCTTAATGCTGCTGTATTTCGTATGGTGAGTGTAGAGAACCGGAGACCCTTTTTACTGGAAACGAGGCATTCCATCTTAGTCCTCACGGGAGACAACGCATCTGCATTTTGATTCGTAATCAAGGATAGATGTAGATGTCTATGGGCCACAGCAACCACTTACCATCAGGTGGACTGTGTGCTCGTTTGTCACCCTATTCTATAAAAAAAATCCTCGTTTGTCACCCTTTTTTTATAAGACTATCTTGTACAATAGTTTTTTTAGGTGTAGGCTTGGCGTAATTTTAATAATGCAACAAGGTTGTTATTTGTGTAAAAAGTCTAGAACCTTATTTGGTCGTCGCACATTTAAAACTTCATTGTTTGAGAATACATCTTTATTTGAAATAAATGATCTCTATGATTGAGATGGCAGATTGTATCATATCGCGTATATAGTGTTGCGTTGCATCGCATGAATATAATGTAGTTTTAAACAACAAAGCCAAAATTGTTATAAGTTCGAACCCCTACTCTATCTTGTTCAATAATTGAAACTATGCAAAAACATATTAGAAATAACTTGGTGGCTATCACCTTGATCAGGGGTTTTATCATCATCCATAAATTAAATCTAATATCTTAAATTCAGGCTTAAAATTATATTTACTAAGTGGTAAGACTCCTTTTCTGCCAAAGGAGTCTGGCTAGGTACCACCCTTAGCTATTTCAGCCGCACAAATAGTTGTGCTTGCACTGTGGTGTCCAACTCCCAAGAGTCAGTATATTAACAAGCTATGAGGCATTCTAACTTAGTCCCCAAAGGTGACTTTAGATCGTCAAACTTGGCGTCGTAGGTCTTATATGTACTTTAACCTAAAAATAATATATAAATGATTACAAAAGTTGTGTATTTACAGGGCTCTTGGCGGGCTCATTACTGGCTGTGTCTATGGTTGTAAAAACGCACGAACTAACCGTTGGTGACTATGTACTCTTCGCATCTTATATCATACAGCTCTATGTGCCGTTGAATTGGTTCGGCACATATTACAGGTAAATAATTAACCAAAGTTAAATAACTTCTAAAATTACAGATTTTTTATTAAAGCTACTTAGTTTCTTCTTACCTCTTAGTGCCTCGTTAAAAGTGACAGTATAATTAAAATTAAACACACCTCAAACCCTTAACTTTAACATAGTATATTATATTCTCCAAACTAACATGTGATTCTAAACCTCAATGTATGTAAAGATAATCCAACCAAAAACATAAAAAGATAGGTTAATAAGGGGCTAAAGGAGATAAACGACGTTTGTACTGAAATTCGGCTTCGCCAACATAATAGAATACTATAAAAATGAATGGGGAATGACATATTTGAACGTTAAGTCACGTGACGTCATTTTGGCAAACCTTGAACGGGTCTTAAGTTTCATAGCATAGCATAAAAATAATCAACGTTCTTCAACTGATTTAAATAAAATTCGTTGCTTTCTTTGATATTGAATTAATAACTTGGCAGCTTTGTTGACTATTAAGTCAATAAATTAATTTACGAATAACGTGATGATAGTTATTACAGGCTAAAAATTAAAATTTTAGTTGTTCTATTTATACTCCAAACAATTTAGTTGCATATTTAACTTGTGTTATGAGAATTGGAGATCCTTTATCCTTATAAAAAGACTTTATTTTAGTCCCCAGGGTTTTTATAGAATATGGGTGACAAACGATCACACAGTCCACTTGATGGTAAGTGGGCGCTGAGCCCCATTATGCGTCATTTATCCTCGATTAGGATTCAAAATGCAGATTCGATGTCACCTCTGAGGACTAAGATGGATGCCCCGTTTCCAATGAAAAGGATCCCGGGTTCTCTATACTCACCATACGAAACAGCAGTATCATGCTGCTATTTTACGCTGGTATTCTATGAGAGCCTGGTCTTACCCCGGTTGAGCCGACCCATTCATGCTACAGCCATAACATAGCTGCTGCGTGGATCTACCACGTGAAACAACGTATCTGCATTTAGATTCTTACTTCATGATAGAAGTAGGTGTCTATGTGTCTGTAGGTGTTTCACTATCTGGTGGACTGAGCTCGTGTCTCTTGTGCCCTTGCTTGTATAAAAACATGAACAAATATGACGTACGATTAACATCTCGACCGGAAAGGCCTATGATCTGTAGTGAACCTTTCCCGGCTAATAAAAAACCAAATAATCACTAATTAATAGAATCAGGCATTACTTTGCTGAACGGAATATTAAAAGTAACATTATGTTAAAGTTATTCATTAGGGGATATATGCAAAGTAATTTTTACCAACTTTGAAAACTTCACTTTGTAAGACTTACTTTTACGTGGTAGAGCCATGCTGCAGTTATATTAGTAGTACAGTTGTAGCACGAATGGGTCGGCTCGACCGGGGAAAGACCACGCTCACACCGATTACCAGCGTCAAATAGTAGCTTAATGCTGCTGTGTTTCCTATGGTGAGTGTATATGTTAAAGTTATTCATTAAGGGGATATATGCAAAGTAATTTTTACCAACTTTGAAAACTTCACTGTGTAAGACTTTTACGTGGTAAAGCCATGCTGCAGTTATATTAGTAGTACAGTTGTGGCACGAATGGATCGGCTCGACCGGGGAAGGACCACGCTCTCACAGAATACCAGCGTCAAATAGAAGCTTAATGCTGCTGTGTTTCGTATGGTGAGTGTAGAGAACTGGAGACCCTTTTTGCTAGAAACGAGGCATTCTACCTAAGTTCTCACGGATGACAACGCATCTGCATTTTGATTCGTGATTGAGGATAGTTGTGGATGTCTATGGGCCACAGCAACCACTTACCATCAGGTGGACTGTGTGCTCGCTTGTCATTCTATTCTAAAAAAAAAAAACTTTTTCATAGCTCTGAGTCCATGAGTGCTATCATAGTATTTAGTAGTTTCGTAGTTGAGTCGAGAGTGCACTTTCAGTTTATTGTCGTCGAGGTGTACTTACCTTGTGGGCTCGTTACTTACCGTATGAAGAACGTATCTATTATTCAACAGGGCGATCCAGAAGAACTTCGTGGACATGGAGAACATGTTCGACCTGATGCGCGTGGACTCGGACGTGCGCGACGCGCCCGGCGCGCCCGAGCTGGCCGTGCGGCACGGCGGCATCGAGTTCAAAAACGTCTCCTTCGGCTACGGGCCCGAGAGGCTCGTTCTCAACAACGTCAGCTTCCGAGTCGCGCCCGGCGCTACTGTCGCGCTGGTACTGCTTGTTTTTATTTATTTTTTATTTACTTACTTGCTTTTTAAGGAAAACATACAGTACAATAAAAATACATTATAAAACATATAAAAGTAATCCTAAAACCAATGAAGTTTCCACAGATATCTAATACATATTAAAAGCTTGCCACCTCAATATGTTTAAAGATTTAAAAAAAAATAACTAAATGGTATTTATAATTAAACATTAAGTACTAAGCAGTTAAAAGTAATACAATACATACAAAATATAGTGAAGCTACCAATTTTAAATTAAGTTTTGCAATATTTTTATAACTATTATATTTATTATATTGTTATGTGGATATTGTTTTTTTTTTGATTAGGTGACTTCTCTACCGAATGTGGATTTCTGCTGAGATGAACGAAACTCTCAAGTATAGAAATAATACATAATATTTCGAAGACCGTCTGAACATATTTAATATATTATATTTGTTCTCGTATTTGTATTATCGTATGTTGAAATTTAGCGGTAGCTGTAAATTTCACAGTACGCGAACAATCCCGGTTCGATACCCGTCGGCACCATTGAAATTGTTAATTGCAATTTTAAATGCTAATTTACCACATGCTCTGCGGCGATGGAAAACATCGAGAGGAAACCTGCATGTCTGAGAAATAAGAAAATAATTATATTTCGTTGACATGTAAAGTTCGCTAATACGCATTGGGGTAGCGTGGCGGACAATTCCTTGCCCTAAGACCCTTTCAGAAATTTGAGTGTAAGCTGTGGGCAGGCTGTAACTTTACATTTTAACATAACCATCATCTATAATGACAGATGTAAACTATTCAGTGTGTTGGGCGAAAACACATTCATATATCTTCAGTAGTAAAGATATGCATTTTGTTCAGGTGGGACCGAGCGGCGCAGGCAAGTCGACGGTAATGCGACTGCTGTTCCGGTTCTACGACGTGAATGAGGGCGCCGTGCTGGTGGACGGGCAAGACGTGCGCACCGTGACGCAGGCCTCGCTGCGCGCCAACATCGGCGTCGTGCCGCAGGACACCGTGCTCTTCAACAACACCGTGCGGTCAGTGCCATGTTCACTGCGGTGGTTACTTGTGCCCCATGTCGTCACAGTGTGTCATGCGTCGTGTGGAACGTGCCGCAGGACACCGTGCTCTTCAACAACACCGTGCGGTCAGTGCCATGTTCACTGCGTTAGTTGACTTGTGCCCCATGTCGTCACAGTGTGTCATGCGTCGTGTGAAACGTGCCTCAGGACACCGTGCTATTCAACAATACCGTGCGGTCAGTGCCATGCTCACTGCGGTAGTTGACTTGTGCCCCATGTCGTCACAGTGTGTCATGCGTCATGTGGAACGTGCCGCAGGACACCGTGCTATTCAACAATACCGTGCGGTCAGTGCCATGTTCACTGCGGTAGTTGACTTGTGCCCCATGTCGTCACAGTGTGTCATGCGTCGTGTGGAACGTGCCGCAGGACACCGTGTTCTTCAACAACACCGTGCGGTCAGTGCCATGTTCACTGCGGTAGTTGACTTGTGCCCCATGTCGTCACAGTGTGTCATGCGTCGTGTGGAACGTGCCGCAGGACCGTGCTATTCAACAATACCGTGCGGTCAGTGCCATGTTCACTGCGGTAGTTGACTTGTGCCCCATGTCGCCACAGTGTGTCATGCGTCGTGTGGAACGTGCCGCAGGACCGTGCTATTCAACAATACCGTGCGGTCAGTGCCATGTTCACTGCGGTAGTTGACTTGTGCCCCATGTCGTCACAGTGTGTCATGCGTCGTGTGGAACGTGCCGCAGGACACCGTGCTATTCAACAATACCGTGCGGTCAGTGCCATGTTCACTGCGGTAGTTGACTTGTGCCCCATGTCGTCACAGTGAGTCATGCGTCGTGTGGAAGGGCCGCAGGACGCCGTGCTATTCAACAATACCGTGCGGTCAGTGCCATGTTCACTGCGGTAGTTGACTTGTGCCCCATGTCGTCACAGTGTGTCATGCGTCGTGTGGAACGTGCCGCAGGACACCGTGCTATTCAACAATACCGTGCGGTCAGTGCCATGTTCACTGCGGTAGTTGACTTGTGCCCCATTTCGTCACAGTGTGTCATGCGTCGTGTGGAACGTGCCGCAGGACACCGTGCTATTCAACAATACCGTGCGGTCAGTGCCATGTTCACTGCGGTAGTTGACTTGTGCCCCATGTCGTCACAGTGTGTCATGCGTCGTGTGGAACGTGCCGCAGGACACCGTGCTATTCAACAATACCGTGCGGTCTGTGCCATGTTCACTGGGGTAGTTGACATGTGCCCCATGTCGTCACAGTGTATCATGCGTCGTGTGGAACGTGCCGCAGGACACCGTGCTATTCAACAACACCGTGCAGTCACAGCGGTGTTCACAGTGTGTCACGCGTCCTGTGTAATGTACCGCAGGACGCAATACTCTTTAACATTTGTAACTGTTTTTTGTTGTATACAGAATGGGTCCCACATATATGCAATAAGTGAAACCATATACTTGTTATCGCCTTTGCTGACGATATACAAAAAATGAACGTAATCGGTCCAGTAATTAGGTCAAAAAGTAGAGTTTTAATTTTAAGCAAATTTGAACTCTCTATAGAATTGGGTCACTAAGTCAATGATTCAATGAACTTGAATCCTTGAACATTATAAAGCGACGTTGCCACGCAGTACAAACTATTGGTATTGCGACATATCGACAGCGGTGTCTTTTGTCGGCGTCCATAAACAAGCGGCACGAGGCACGCGGCGTACTTCAAAGGCGACAGCGCAAGTGTGCGCGCGCCTTTGTCGTAGAGTAAGACACCAGTTATCGACGATTAGCTTCTTTCAAAGGGAGTAATAATCGATAAACAAAAAAAAATGTTAAGCTTTAAACACTTAGGGTATGGTTTTTTTAGAATAATCGTGTTGTTATGATAATTCTAAAAACACTACGACCTAAGTATTTAAAGCTAAACTTTAAAGCTTTTTTGTTTAAGTGTGTTCTTGTAGATTTAGAGATAATAAATTATTTTAACATGCTAAAAACCCCATAAAAACAACCAATTAAAAAGTCATACATACTTACCCGTTTCCCAGGAAGTTACAAATCGGTAGTTTCGTAAGTTCAATTGTATAAAAATAAACTTTTTTTTTTAACAATCAATAACTTGTCGATTGTTATCAAATCAAAAATGAAAATTACTTGTATTCAAATGTAGTAGGTAAGTAAGTGTAAAAAGAAAAGTATCGATAAACGATAATTGCACCTTGTGGATGCCCTATTTATCACTTTTATTATTTTATTTCGTTCACTTCCATTTTCGCGAAATAAAAAAGTGGCGGTAAAATATCTAAACAGTTTAGTGAGTAAGTTTTTATTTCGTCGCACATTGTCCAACGAACCATAGGCCGTGCCGAAAATCGCCATGCCACCCGCATGCAACGTTGTCACTCTTCCAAGGGGTCAAGGTACGTTGTCTAAACAGAGTGTTCACTTTTACTGAATTTATTTTAATATTTATTTTGTTTGAAAATTTCACTTTTTTATTTTACGGGTATTTAATTTTATATTTAATTTTTCTACACTTCTACGGACTAGTATTACTTGTGGTTTCATTTATTGCATATATGTGGGACCCCATTCTGTATAATGTTTCTATGTATTTTCACACTAATGCAATTTCTTAAATTAAGTAATACGTACGTTCCTTCAACTTTAAAACACAATGTCAATTTACCTTCGCCCTTCGAGGTATGTGTTACCACTGTTAATAGACAACATTCGTCTTATTACAAAAGTATGTTTTTTTTTATTCTTGTACTGAGTAGGCTATGTTTTATGAAGAGTACTTCTCATAAAAAAGTGAAGTGCATTGACGTGGCACCACGTTTTTTGCGAAAATGACATTTGCTGTCAAATTCCAAACTTTACATTTTAGTTCGCATATTTGCCTTTTTTATTAAATTTACTTCTTTATGAAATCCGATTCTAATTTAAACTTGAGCCTAATTATAAACTACATTATGTAATAATTATTGTTATCATATAGTGTATAGTATACATAATTTTCCATAATGTGATGGATGTAATGTGATAAAAAAATTAGTGTTATTATAATTTTTTTATGAAATAAAGGTGACAAACGAGCACACAGTCCTCCAGATGGTAAGTAGATACCGTGATCCCATAGACATCTACATTTTTCCCCAATTAATCAAAATGCAGATGCGATGTCATCCGTGAAGGGCTTCGTTTTCAGTAAAAAGCTTTCTCTACACTCACTATACGAAACACAGCATCATTAAGCTGCTGTTTTACACTGGTATTTTGTGAGAGCGTGGTCCTACGCCGGCTGAGCTGACCGATTGGTGTCACAGCCTTAACATAGCTGCAGCGTGGTTTTGGTAATGCTATTCCTCAATAATTGCTGATTTTCCCCGTCAAGTGTTTTTTTTATATTAGGGAAAGGTAAAAGTTTGATAGTGCTGGATTATTAAGTAAATGAGGTGGATGCTTTTGTTGATTGAAAATACGTAGGCGGTCCCATAATGAATTGGCCTAACTAGGAACCAATGAAGGAAATGAAACGAAACCAATTTTATTTTTCAATATAATCACCATGAATACTAACACACTTCTGACATCTGTGAATCAACATCTCTAAACCTTTATAAAAATAATCACATTTTTTATCCTCAAAATGACTGAAGACGGCCGCCTGCAACTCTTCATCGCTTGAAAATTTTCTTCCTCTTAAGTCCCGCTTTAAATTTGGAAATAAATAATAGTCGGACGGGGCCATGTCTGGACTTTAAGGTGGATGTTGAACTTCTGTGAACCCGCATTGACGAACTGCATCCTTCGAAACACCAGCGGTATGAACAGGGGCGTTGTCATGGAGCAACAGGACACCTTTAGACAGCTTGCCTCTTCGTTTTTCCTTTATCTTGTCTCGTAATTTATATATTAAAGAAGCGTAATATTCGCCATTCACGACTGTATTACGTTCTTTAAAATCCACCATCAAAATGCCTTGAAAATCCCAAAATATTGTGCACATCAGTTTTTTAGTCGATTGTTGCACCTTTGCCTTTCTAGGGGGCTTTTCACCCTTATAACGCCATTCCATTGACTCGCGCTTGCTTTGTGGATCATAATACGAGATCATAGTTTCATCACCAGTCACTAGCCGCTTGATCACAGTCTTTGGATTTTCGCCACAAAGATCCAAAAACTCCGAAGCGCAGCGCACTCTTTCCTGTCTCTGTACCGCTGAAAGAAGTTTCGGTACCCATCTTGCACTCACTTTTTTCATGTGAAGATGTTCATGGATCGCGCGATGAACGGTACTCTTAGAGAGCCCAAGCCTTGCTGCAATTTCTCTAATCTTCAAACAGCGGTCACTCAGAACCTCCTCTTCGATAAGAGCAATCGTTTCGGGAGTGAGCACTTCCACAGGTCGACCGTCGTGGCCAAAGTCTTCGACGGTTTCTCTCCCGAGGCGAAACTCTTACCCAATTTTTCACTGTGCTATAGGAGGGGGCAGACTCCTTATACTCGCCATCCAATCGTTCTTTTATTTGGGTAGGGGATAAACCTTCTTTAAACAGAAACTTTATGACACTTCGATACTTAGTTTTCGACATTTTGAAAAAATACGCGACTCTCGTTATTCAAATGCCTGTTAAACTAAGACTAAGCATTTCATGTCGATGCATGTTTCTTATATTAAGTGCACGATAAACGTACTATTTAATGCAACACAACATGTAGCGACATGTCGCGTTGAACTATATCAGGCCAGTTCATTATGGAACCGCCTGGTATCTATTGGACAGTTGTTATTTCAGTGTCAGTGTCAATATTTCAGTCATTATGATTATAGTTTTATGATGTGCATATTTTAATAGAATAAAAAGGTGAACACTAACTCGCACTATAGCAAAACCTATATCCGTCTTATTATAAACGTGGTTTATTGATAGTCACTGGCTTTAAACTAAGATTTAAGCAGAGTCGATTTCACAAAAGAAGTAAGACTTCGCTTCGCGCCTTAGTCTTTACGAAATTTGACATTAGTTGGTAAATTCCATGCCTTAATTTTCAGTTTGCATATTTTCCCGCCGGATTTATATGTTGACACTGACTAGTCTAATAAACCTGAGACTTGTTATAAACTGCTTTTGGTAATAATGCGGATAATTATTGAATGTTATAATGTCAAGAACGCTGGCTGCGTTTCCTCGATTAATAGCTAGGTTGGATCGAGAAAAGAATCAGCCTTCTTGACACAGAGGCGACGTCGAGTCGCAGATACAGTTCCTTTACGAAATTCATCGCACATGGACCCCATGAATCGATAGCTTCTACGGCATATGACACAAATATTACAGTTTTGCCACCACTACCGCCGTCCCTGCTCTAAATGGCGATTGTTTATGTGTGCACAGATTTCTTTCCTCAAGAAATGACAGACAGTTTTTTATCGGGGAAAAATGTTATGGTTACTCCCGGAAGTTCCGCCGGTGGGCCGTGTGTGTAATCACGACAATATGATAAAAATAAAGAAAAAAGTAAATTTTTTGTCAATTATTATTGTTACGTAACTAAAAAAATATGTATAATATATCGCTAGATATATTATCATTCCTTTTTAAATTAGCTTTTTTTTCATAGGTATAACATCCAGTACGGGCGCCTGGATGCACCAATCGCTGACGTTATATCAGCAGCCAAAAATGCGGATATACATGATCGTATATTGACGTTCCCAGACGCGTACGATACTCAGGTATATATCTATTATTGTTCATTAGGTGATTCAAATTCATACATTCAATCATTCCATTCATCAAAATTTCACCATTTACCAATTCACCAATAGGCCTCCCCCATAAATTGGATTTTACGTAGATAGTGTATTTTCTTACATCGTCGCTATAAGGCGATTCAAGTTGTTTTTATGTAAAAATATTGTTAAATTTTGAGTTTATTAAAAATAATAGTAAACATATCAAAATATTCCGAAAAACCAAAGAAAATGAGCTTGACCGAGAACGAAAGTATAATTTGGCTCATTGACAGAGAAATTATAACAATTATCGAACTTTGTGCCTTAATTATAACACAAAATTAGAATCTGAATCGGATTGTCACTTGTAATAAAAAGTAGATTTTTCTTGTATATTAATCATAAATGTTATGAGAACAGTTATGGTTAGACTCCGTGAATTCTGTCAAGAATTACATTCAATAATAGAGAAGCCCGCTGCTATCAAACGACCGCGATTTTTAATTGTTCTAGTCGACTATTTCATCCTTCTATCTGTTTATATTCTTAGTTCATCCACAACCAGTGATATGGATCGTCTCAACAGTCAAAGCACACCAAGCAAATCAAAAAGTTACAGGATTTTCGACTGGACACTCTGAAGTCCATTTTAGTTCCATTTAAAACATTTTAACTAACTTGCTTTCTCCTGTCTTTTGACTTGATTTTTAACTAAAGCAAGTTACAAACTACGCAGATACGATAATATTTCATCTGCGTATAAAAACTTTATTATCTGAAAGTATAACACGCTACACAAATTTGTGTAGCGTGTTATACGTATATTAACGTATAACGTATTTATACGTTAATATACGAAATGATACGTTCACTTGAATTCTTCAAACTTACTAGACGTGTTTTTTGGACCGGATTGTTTATACAGAGTGTGATAGATAGCTCGTCAAAATAGCCATAACTACATTATACCATTATACGATATTTTTTCGTTCACAGTAAAACTAGTAACCTAAAATTAAAAATTAAATTAAAATGATATGCATACTTTACTTACATGCATTAATAAATTAAGAAAAGTTTTGTTATTAAAGTAGCTCCTTTTAAAATAACATAAGATAACTTTAAAGTACAATCTGAACCAAGAAGTTTTAATTAAAACTACTAAACAAAATTCATATACAGAATGGGTCCCACATATATGCAATAAATGAAACCACAAGTAATACTAGTCCGTAGAAGTGTAGAAAAATTAAATATTAAATTAAAACCCGTAAAATAAGAAAGTGAAATTTTCAAACAAAATAAATATTAAAATAAATTCAGTAAAAGTGAACACTCTGTTTAGACAACGTACCTTGACCCCTTGGAAGAGTGACAACGTTGCACGCGGGTGGCACGCCGACAAAAGACACCGCTGTCGATATGTCGCAATACCAATAGTTTGCACTGCGTGGCAACGTCGCTTTTTAATGTTCAAGGATTCATTCAAGTTCATTGAATCATTGACTTAGTGACCCAATTCTATAGAGTGTTCAGATTTGCTTAAAATTAAAACTCTACTTTTTGACCTATTACTGGACCGATTACGTTCATTTTTGTATATCGTCAGCAAAGGCGATAACAAGTATATGGTTTCATTTATTGCATATATGTGGCACCCATTCTGTATATCCTATACCTTTGGAAGTTTCTTTTTCTGAGAAGTAAAATCTGTTGATTTATCTCTCGACGTACTTGGTTGTGGTTCCATCATTAACCACTTTAAAAAAAACAATTATCAACAAAACAAAATGACAATAATTAAATAAACAACAATTTTAACAAATAACTTGTATCACCATCACCCCACGAGCGCGTTTCAAATGTTGGCGAACCCGTCTTGACCCTGACATGTTTTTGCCGGGAAAACGAGAAATTACGATAAATACACAAGATGGAAAGAAATAGATAATAGATTGTTAACTCCACACTCGTTTTTATGGTAAATGACCTTTCGTATCCATGCTAGTTGGCTTTAGTATAAACTAACTTCCCGCTCATCGGGAAGTTGAAAAGGACTTGAAAGTTTAAATAATATAACGTAGGACTGGATGACAGTATATCTATAGCTTGAGCCCAACGTTTTTCGTTTTATGTGTAATAAATCTGCTTAGGATTAAAAAAATATTTCATATAGCTCATGGACAAATTTTGAGGAACGCAAAAAATTGGGTATATTCATTTCATCATGGAATTGTCGGCGAATTTCGACATTTGTCGTGATATTATATCAAATCATACTATTAAAAAAACTTTTATATTAAAGGTGGGAGAAAGAGGTCTTCGTCTCAGTGGCGGTGAAAAGCAAAGGATAGCGATTGCGCGGACTTTGCTCAAGGACCCTGCGATAGTGCTGCTAGATGAAGCCACGTCCGCCTTGGACACAAACACGGAGAGAAATATTCAGGTGAGTAATTAATAAAATCTTTAAACCCACATTAATCAATATTTGACGTGGTTTGCTTGTAAAGCTGCGGGTTTGAATTTTACAATAGTTGTAAATAATATGTGGAACATAAAAATTATTTTTAGTTTTGACTTACTGTCAGAGATACGTCATTGTTTAATACGAAATTTTTGGTACACTTTATATGTAATTAAATAGTGTACTGTAAAAAGTGTAACGTAAAAAGTGTACAAAAAATTATAGATAGATATAATAGATAGATTCTATAGATTTCATTTATGATTGCTAACCGGTTCAGGTATTCCTCCTATCTCCCTTAATATTCATTCACTGTCTTAAATTCAAGGAGCGAGTAATTAATTTATTATGTAAAGTAAAGTTACAACCTATATACGTCCCACTGCTGGGCACAGGCGTTCCCTCATTTCTAAGAGGGTTTTAGGGCATGGAAGCGTCCGCCGCGCTGCCCCAATACGTGTTGGCGAACTTCACATGTCTTAAAAAATATTTTTTTTCTCATTCCTCAGACATGCAGGTTTCCTCTCGATGTTTTCCTTCACCGCCGAGCACGTGGTAAATCAACTCTTAAAATTGCAATTAACATTTTCATTGGCGCCGGCGGGGATCGAACCCGGGTTACTCGCGTTCTGTTATATTTACAGCGAGCGATGGTTAACCATCTGAGCTACCACGGCTCTATTAATTTATTATGAACATAAGTTATTTATAAAAAGGCGTATTATGTTGTTATGTAAAAGATCCCACGTGATATGCCCGTTAGAACGAAAAGAGAGAGAAAAAAGAAAGAGACAAAGAGAGTAAAAGAATTAACAAAATAATGAAGCCCTATAGATAGTCCAAATGTTATCTTTCAGTGGCATAGAACTTTCCACCCTGCAGTGATGGCTGGATTGGACACTATTTGAGTTTTTGTTGGAATGTGGACCCTTTTTTTATTAACACGGTAATCTAGCTCTTCTATAAATATGAACATAATATAAATTTAATTCTTTGCAGGCGGCGCTAGCTCGCGTGTGTGCGAATAGGACTACACTTATAATAGCACATAGGCTCTCGACAATCATCCATGCAGATGAAATTCTCGTCCTCAAGGATGGTGAAATAATCGAGAGAGGAAAGTAAGTTGCACGCATTGATTTCCTACTTTTAAATAATTCACGATAATTATTATCGTGTCACAGAAATACTATAATAAACAACAATTTTGTAATTAATTTGATTTCTTCCTCTTCTCTATCAACTTTTAAGACTACTTCTGGACATGGTCCTCTCACGTTGTAGTAAGAACTTAATTTGACCGTCACGATACGTTTACGTTTTTAGATTTGTAATTACGATAACAGTACCAGATGTCTATCGTCATCTTTAAAATTGTCCGCCTATGCCTGTCTAGGTATTTTGCGTCCTGCGTTAACGAGTTGTTTATACCGCCATCTGGTAGTCATAAGACTTGACAAGTGTTCAGGATTTGGGTCCACTTTTTTCGAATAAATAAACCACTATTAACAAGTTGTTGGTTATTTAAAAAAATTGGCACATCCCTTTCATTTGTTAAAATATCCTTTCATTATTCTTAATTACGACTAGCGTTTACTCGCGACTTCGTCTGCGTAGAATTCAAGCAAAAAAAAAACTTGCTGATCAGACAAAATAAATAAATAAATAATGGTCTGACTATATCGTGTTTGAACTAGTAGATCAGTTGAGCTACTTAAAGACGGATATAGTTATAGCGAAAACGTTTAGAAATTCAATATTTTGTTATGAAAATATAAGTGGTTTAGATGAATTATGTATGAAGGAGTTAGACTTGGAGAATGTATGGCAAAATGTAAAGAAAGGTTTAGTGGATGCAGCTACCGAAGTATGTGGTGTTAGTAAGAGAAAGAATGAAAGGAAAAATAATACGTTATGGTGGGATGATGAGATACGTACGGAAGTTGGAGCAAAGAAGAGAGCATGGCTAGATTTACTTTCCAGGCAAATATTAAAATGTTCTGGAAACTTGTAAGAACTGCCAGGGGACATTCAAAACAGCCTATGATGAATGCTATAGGAGACGAGAATGGCTATATTCTGAATGATGAAGTTTTGAGTTTAAAGAGATGGAAGGAATATTTTGAAAGCGTGTTTATGAGTGAGGAGACAACGTGTGTACTAAGTGAAGTAGAAACTCCGAAAGAAGAGGAAAGAGTTAGCGAGATAAGTATAGATGAAATAATGAAAGCAATGAACAGCATGAAAGCAGGTAAGGCTGCCGGATATGATAGAGTTTCACTCGAAATGCTAAGGGCTGGAGAGGAAGTGGTGGCAGGCCTGCTGCACACCTTGTTTAATTTATGCTGGGAACTGAAGCGGGTACCGGTAGACTGGTGCAAAGCCGTGATAGTCCCAGTATATAAAGGAAAAGGGTTGCAGCAGGACTGTAAAAACTACCGTGGCATCAGCCTTCTTAGCATTATGGGAAAACTGTATGCTAAAGTACTGATTGAAAGGGTCATGAAAGAAACTGATGGAAAAATTTGGGATGTGCAAGCGGGATTTAGAAAGGGAATGGGATGTACAGATCAAGTCTTTTCCATGTGCATGATCGCGGAGAAGTTTTTGGCCAAAAACCAAAAGGTTTTTTGTGCGTTCTTGGACTTGGAAAAGGCCTATGACAGAGTTGATAGGGATGTGCTATGGCAAACACTGAAATCATTTGGGTTGAGCGCAGGCTTGATACAGGCATTGGAGTCTCTTTATAGGGACTCTAGTGCTTGTGTTAGGATCAACGGGGTCTACTCGGACTGGTTTGACATCCATAAAGGTGTCAGACAGGGCTGTGTGGCTTCCCCGTGGTTGTTCAACCTATTTATGGACAGTTGTTTGCAAAATTTGAAAGTTGAAGAATGCGGATTAAGAATGGGTGAGTTAACCGTCAAATGCCTTTTGTACGCCGATGATCCTTGCGTCGTCGGCGGCCGAGTTGCAAATGATGGTTAAATTAATGAACAGATCATTAAAAGAAAGGGGTATGAAAGTGAACGCAAGTAAGACGAAGGTTATGGTTTTTGAAAGAGAAGAAAGTAAAACGATTTGTGAAATAATAATAGAAGGGGAGTTGATCGAGCAAGTAGACGAGTTTGTATATTTGGGCTGCGTATTTAGCAGGGATGGGAAATATGATAAGGATATAGAACGACGAGTGAACGCAGGAAACAGAGTAAATGGGGCCCTGCACTCTATTGTGAAGAGTCAAAATGTGTCGAAAAAGGCACGTATGGCAATTCACAATGCTGTGTTGGTCCCTACTTTAACGTATGGTAGTGAAAGTTGGGTGTGGCAGAAGAAGTACGAGAGTAGAATGAACGCAGTAGAAATGCGGTCGTTAAGGAGTATGTTAGGGCTAAATCTGAATGACAGGGTAAGAAATTGTGTAATAAGAGAAGAGGGTGGTTTGCTAGATGATGTTGTGACCAGGATTAAGAAAGGAATGCTTCGGTGGTTTGGTCATGTGGAAAGAATGGATGAGGAAAGACTGACAAAGAAAATTTATGTTGCAGAAGTGAATGGCAGAGTCGGAAAGGGACGTCCTAGGCGAAAATTTATCGACCAAATTGGCGATTTATTAAAAACGGGCCAAATTAGGAGTACCCTTAACCGACGAGCATGTATGCGTAGGTATGGATGTGAAGGAGGCGAGAGAGGTGTGTCAGGATCGTGCCAAATGGAAGTCTGTAGTCTCTGCCTACCCCTCTGGGTGACAGGCGTGAGTGTTTATGATTTATGATTATTATGTTTTGTTATTATTGTGAAAACTATGTGCGACATGGAAAAATGTTAAAAATATGAAATGAAAATTTATTAATTTCACGTAAGAATGTCTTATCAGCTTATCACCTTTTTCTCTATAACACTCACTTTACACTATATACATTTTAATGTTACACGTAGGTCGTCCAGCATTGATCATATATTTTGTTAGGGCCTTTTAGTGTGATACTACAAACTGAAAAAAGTTGGTTTGAAATATTTTACTAAAATTAGTTTTTGTATTTACGAAAATCTTGCATATTTTTCGGACAAAATGTAACCTAGACCTCTACCGGCGTTGCTCCTCGTGAGGTTACAAATAATAAATAACTCGGGTTCGAATTCTAGACGGAACAAGTGTTTGTATGGCCTACAAGTAATTGTTCCGGGTCAGGATGTTTGTCCTTGTAAAATCTGTTTGTAAATTGCCCCCACGATACAGGAGAAAAACCTATTTTTTATATAGGATAGGATGACAAACGAGCATACAGTCCACCTGATGGTAAGTGGTTGCTGCGGCCCATAGACATCTACATCTATCCTCGATTACAAATCAAAATGCAGATGCGTTGTCACCCGTGAGGACTAAGATGGAATGCCTCGTTTCCAGTAAAAAGGGTCTCCGGATCTCTACACTCACCATACGAAACACAGCAGCATTAAGCTGCTATTTTACGCTGGTATTCTGTGAGAGCGTGGTCCTTCCCCGGTCGAACCGGCCCATTCGTGCTACAACTATACTACTGATATAACTGCAGCATGACTCTACCACGTTGTACCACGTCCTAGTGTGGAGTCCTGGAATAATTATTTAGAAAGGACCATCAAACTGATTCATCTTTTGATTTCCAGTCATGAAGCGTTATTAGCGCAAAACGGGTTTTACGCTTCAATGTGGCAGCAACAGTTGGAAAACCGAAACAGCATTAACAGCACAGAGGGCAACAACAACAACAACAACAACGAACCCCGACCAGCAAACCAAAACAACGGCCTAGCAATGTTCGGTCACGGCCACGGCCACTAGTCTATATGTGTGTATGTTTTAGGGTTACAATCCATTTGTACTAATTGACCACACCTCAACAGTAATAAAGGCGTCTTTTAGGTAATTTCATAGCTGAATGTAACATAATTTAGTATAACTAGCAACATATTCTACTCTTGATTTATAAATGCATTAAAGTCATGTGATTATATTTAAGGCGACACCGCGAAAAAATGCACCTCCTTTCATTGAATAGTATAGGACTACCATTAACCAAAGTGGAATTTTGATATAAGTAAATTCATGTCTTTTATCTTGAATTTGATTGTTCAAAAACACGATTGTATAATTTTGACTCGATCATAATTATTTGCGAAAACACCTCTAAAAAATCACTATAGTTGAAATTACAACGAAATTATGATTAAAACTACTTTTACGGATTTTATCGCGTTTATTTACTTCTTATTTTTAATTCCCGACGTTTCGGGCGCTTTCCAGCACCCCCCATGGTCACGGTGGACTGACCTTGGGTGCTGACCATGGGTGCTGGAAAGCGCCCGAAACGTCGGGAATTAAAAATAAGAAGTAAATAAACGCGATAAAATCCGTAAAAGTAGTTTTAATCATGTGTAGTGTTCGCGTAAATATAAGAAATCATTATACAACGAAATTACTTAATCTATATGCTTGGGAATCGCTCAAATATATTCATAACATAAATATTCATCATTTACTTGCTCATTATTTTGATTACTTAAATCAATAATTTAAAAAAAATATTTTAAGATTCTGACAATTTCTAAGCGCTTTTAATCATCGCGGGCGCTACGCAATTTTAGACCTTATGACGGTGTTTTTTCCAAGTTTTTATAGAAATTATGTATTCACTCGAATCAGTACGGCGATAGCCTGGAGCTACTTTTTCGATGTGTCGTCTTAATAATAGGGGATTTGTAATGCTATAACGCCGCTGATACAAGTGTGTTGCAACCTTCAAAAGTTGGTGGTGCTACTTGATAAGTAATTTTTCGTAAACGTGGATCAAAAACATACGCAACCGGTTCGAATTTTATTCACAAGGGAGTGCCATTAGTTTGTAAAGGACATGACTGATCGGTTCTAAATAGCGCTTTGTAACTATATTATATGTGACAAGTTTTAGACACACATGTAAATACACGGCACAACATGGAACAAACTGAATGTATACATAAGTTGACATTGTGATGATGTAACTATAATGTACCTAGTAGTATTAATAATTTTATTGTGATGGGAAATTTTATGTGGAATTCAGTGTTAATAAATAAAGTTTTTATTTATTCGTCTTGTTTTATTTAAGTCCTTTACTAGAAATCTATTTATGATATATGTGTAGAGCTACGAGACAAGAGTAAAAAAACCACAGATACTATATACTTGAAAGAAACCGATCAAAGGTAGAGTTTCGTACCCGCGTTATGATAGGGTTACACTACTACAAGCTTAAGACTCGTGTGTAGTACGGTCGCCTGAGTCGCGCCGCCTTGGCTGGCTTCTGGTTTCTGATGATGTTAGCCTTTTAGCTTTTACAGGCTCATAGGTCTCGGGGCTTTTAGGCCACGGGCTGTAAAAAGTAATTGTAAATCATTACGTAAGTAACGATGACTCCTATGACGTTTTACAGTGCACGTTGGTGCACGTGGATGAGTTTTCTAACGGCCGTCTGAATGGTGGTATTTGACGGCTAACTCGTCGTTCGATATTCTGGGCGGTGAGAATCGCCCAGAGACGCGGGTGTACGGTGTGTTTGCGGTGTGGGGGGGTGTTCGGCGTGCCCGTTTGAGGACTCGCTCTGTCCCGCCCGTTGCCCTATCAGTGTTTTGGCACTAGGTGAATGTGTAGTATCCATGTGTGACGGGCCAGCGACATTCGTGTCGTCGGAAACTAGCGGAACTGGAGGTTCAATTAAAACGTTGCGGGGTCTCCGGAGGCTTTGCTTAACGTTTTGAGTCGGAACGTCGCCGTCTTGGCACGTGCCGCATCTTGTCAAAGGCGCCGCCAAGATATCAAAGGTCGCTGCTTGCGGCGTACACCTGATAGAAAATTTGGTATTTTAAAACGAAGCACCGTAATGAAAGGTTCTTTGCTACCTGATTTCTGTTTATTATTTACATTCGTATTTTTTCTATAACCATAAGATTAAAATAGTATTCTATTTTATTCTTAGAATAGAATAACAATTATTTAACAAACAGTTAAAATTAAAGCAAAAACAATAACTGCGCTTCCGGGTGTACCGACACTATCTTAGTGAAGTTATCCAGTTAGCCAAAGTTGGCCAAAGCCAAATAGCTCGAACTCAGGGTGTACAAGTACACGTCACGCATCGTGTATGTTTTTGTTTTACATTTTGATTTAATAATAGTAGTAAATGAGTAAAGAATGATCATTCTATAATAGATAAAAGTGTAGATATAGTTTACTGTTCTGTGGATTATATCTTCTTAAGGGTACACTAGCCACTCATTCTTTCATACAAACGCAGTCCGGCGATTACTCCACTGTTTGATGGTGTACGTTCTAAATAAAAAATGATTTCAATTTGTCTCATCATTATCTAGCCCTGTACGGAAGCAAAAAAGTAAAAAAAGAATATATTAAAAAGTACTTATTTTAACACATCTTTGGGCGGAAATAAATATCATAAGAAGAACGAAAATTGCAAAACACTTACCATACAGGGATAGATTAGGTGTTCAAAAGTGCAATTAATTTTATTATGAACAGATATATTCAATAGATTTTTCATGATATTCAGATGCCCAAAGGTCTGTTTATAGTTTCTAGCGCTCGTTTTTGTTGTAAATCATCTTGTCTTTCGCTTTTGCACGTGATGCCGGCGGCTGAGATAACACGCATTTTAACCCCGCCCACCACTTAATATATATAAAGTACGTGTCACGTTGTTTGTCCGCGATGGACTCCTAAACTACTTAACCAATTCTAATCAAATTTCCACACCGTGTGCAGTTTGGTTCAACTAGAAAGATGGGACAGTTTTTTTTGCACAGAGTGACCCACTATTTTTTTTTTTCGAATTTAATGATTTTTTATAGAACATTACAAATGATCGTCGAAAAGGAACAACGACAGAACAGAACAACGTCTGCCTGGCAAGCTAGTATATATATATATATATATATATATATATATATATATATATATATATATATATATATATATATATATATATATATATATATATATATATATATATATATATATATATATATATATATATATTACGTGTCACGTTGTTTGTCCGCAATGGACTACCATACTACCCATCGGTATACCATATGAGGCTACCGACCTCACAGATAATGTGGCCATTTAGCCAGTTTTCTCTGGAGGGTAGTTCCACTATATACTTTTTATCAAAAGTGTATATTGGACGTATGATATCTCATCATGATCATACATGAGACTGATGTGTCCATAATTGAATCGAGCATGGACCTCAATCTGAAGGAGAGCAAGCTCAGACCACACTGAGCGTTAATCCTGTACAAACTGGCTTTCGCCTTCTTGTCTAGATAAAGGTCAAGGGACGTTAGGCATAGAAATGCATTAAGAGCCGCTCCAGGTGTTTATCGCACAGCTCCAGTTGCCATTAAGCAGGCAGTCCTTTGTTGACTATGTATTTAGTCTGCCCGCAGTCGTCTTTTGGTTGGCCTTGTTGCACCAGACAGTGGAGGCATAGGTGAGGATCGGCCTCACTATACTGTACAGCCAAAATATCATACTAGGACGCAAGCCCCAGTTGTTCCCAACCAAACGACTGCACGTACCTAAAGCAATTTTTGCCTTATGGCGTACGTTGCTAAGGTGAGAGTTCCACGTTAGTTTTTGGTCGATTGTTACGCCCAAGTACTTGACTTCGGTGGAAAATGGTACTTCTTTACCATTGAGTTTTGGTGTGAGTAATTTGTCCAACCGTCTCTTTTTGGTAAAGGGTATTATAACAGTTTTATCAGCATTAACTGATAAACTGTTATCCCTACACCAGCTATTTATGGTTTTTAGGGCTCTTTGTATGATTGACGATAAGTACTTTGATAAAAGCCCCTCGCAATGATCACAAGGTCATCAGCATAACCCAGTGTGTCAATGCGCAGATCTGCTATTTTGTTCAATAGCTGGTCAACCGCAAGAGTCCAGAGATGGGGTGACAAAACATCTCCTTGTCCTCCAACCTCAATCGAGTTTTGAAACAGCGCTAATTTTGTCTTTCTGTTTGAGAGTATCGACTTCACCCATCTGATGGTTGTGGGGTCAACGTTTTTAGGTGTCAGGCCCCCAGTCAGTAGTGACGTGGAGCTACTGTCGAAGGCGCCCTCAATATCTAGAAAGGCACAGAGAGCTATTTTTTTATCCTCGAGTGCTTTTTCGACCCTGTCGATAACACTGATCAGGGCTGTTTCCGTAGATTTGCCTCTGCGGTAAGCATGCTGGGCCTCGAGCTATATCACTTATAGCTCGAGGCCCATACATATATATATCTATCTATGACCTTTTCCAATGTCTATGTATAAATGGCATTGTTAATGCCATTGCCAAATTAACGCTTTAGGTCGTGGTCACACCTACATTGAACGTCCATCAACGCGATAATTAACGGCAGTTCTCTTTAGTGTCGCCCCAGCGTAAGATTGTACAAAAATGATAGAATAAAAAAGTCTAGAATTAACAAAATAAAATTATTTGATTTGTTTGATAATCAAATATGCTGAATTTTATAAAATAATAAATTTTACGTATTGTATTAAGTTACATAATACATATAGGTAGGTTTAGTTTTCTTTATTTTTTTGGGGGTTTTACCCCCTTCGGGGGAGGGGGGGACATAAATTTTAATTTTTAGTTTAGAATTTACACAGATAAAATCGCGAGACTCCTATAAATTTAAAATAATGAAAATATAAAAATAGTGCCATCACTGAGTTCCTATACTCACCTTTGGATTGTATGATCAGAAAGGTGAGATCATAACAGTGACTTAGGTGGACTCTATGAGCCCTTTCAAAAGAGTTCAAACAATCGTCTTATCTAGTGCCGTTACAGAGATCCTATACTCATCTTCGGATTGCACCATCAGAAATGTGAGATCATACCAGTCATCTAAGTTCATAGGAGCATCAAGGTCGTAGTAGACGGTGCATGCTCCGATTACAAGCCCATTAACGCTATTGTTCCACAAGGCTGCGTGCCGTTACCAACGCTGTTTCTTTTGCATATCAATGACATGTTGCAAATCGGTAGCATTCATTGCTATGCAGACGACAGCACTGGTGATGCTTTATACACCGGCCGTGCCAATATTTCTCGGGAAAACCTCGCTGAGTACCGAGACAAACTTGTGTCTGAAGTCGAAACTTTGTTGAACAAAATCTCGGACTAGGGGCGACTAAATTTAGTCCAGTTTAATCCCCAAAATACACAAGTTTGCGCGTTTACCGCTAAAAAAACCCTTCGTCGTATCTCCTCAATTTCAAGGCACTCCCCTTATTTCCTCAGCAAGTATCGGAATCCTCGGCGTCGACGTATCGAGTGACGTGCAGTTTTGTGGTCACTTGGAAGAGAAGGCCAAATTGGCCTCTAAAACGCTTGGCGTGCTCAGCAGAGCGTTTTCATGACGGCACACTGTCTGCAACTTTACAAGGCACAGCTTCGGCTTCACACGGAATACTGTTCCCATCTCTGGGCTGGGGCTCCCCAGCGCCAGTTCCTTCCACTTGATCGCATCCAGCGCAGAGCGGTAGTCGTAGTAGGTTACGATCGGCTCAATACACTGACGCTGCGAAGAGATAATGCATCCATTTGCATTTTCTTTCGCATCTACCACGGGAAGTGCTCTATGGAATTGTTCCGATTAATCCCAGCCACCAAATTTCATGAACGCACATCGCAGCAAAACTCCCGATACCATCCGCACCATCATCCAGATTGCTTGGCGGTCTACCACTGTATATTTCACTAGAAGTTATTAGGAATAGTTTACGACTGACGATTTTTCCGGACCAAATGACTTAGGTACCTTCAAGAAAAGAGCCTCCTTACTCCTTTCTAAAGCACCGGCAAAGCACAGCAATCCCTTGGTGTTGCAGTTGTTCATGGGCGGCGGTATTCACTTACATCAGGTAAACCGTATGCTCATTTGCCGCCTATAAAAAATTTCTTAGTTTGTCTCCTATAAAAAAAAAAACATTAAAAAAACTTTTTCCTAAATGCATATGAACGTATAACAAAAATACAATTTTCAAAATTTTTGTGTGTCAGTTTCCGTCTGTTTGTTCCGGTTAGTTTCGGGAATGGCGCGACCGATTTGGTCTTTCACTGGCAGGTAGCTGATGTTATAAGGATTACCTAACTTAGACTACTTTTATTTTAAAAATAGAATTTAGGTTCATAAATTGCACGCAGTATCACAAGTCGCGGGGAACAGCTATTAGTTAATTTATAATTGTACATTCCGTCCGTTGAGATGCCTCCATAAATACCAGCAGACATCTCGTACGTCGTCGCATACGTCCATTGAGGCTCACAAAATGGTGAGATGATCACAACACATTACTATTTATTTAACATCATCTACAAGTTAAAATAAACCGTATTTAATCATCAATGCAACTACCATACTATGGACTACCTCACATCACAACGCATTAATAACACTGGTCGGCAAAAAAAAAAAAAAAAATCCGGGAGCAAAAAGTTTACTAAGTATGTGATTTCTATTGGCTTTGATTTGTTGAGTCCAAATCTGTTTAAAGATTTCAACTATCACCTCTAGCTTTTCAGATATTTACATTTAAATAAAATGTCGGTATTGATAAATATGTATATATTTTAGAACGAAAAAATTTACACTGATTGATGACTTTTACAACACAAATTAAAATGAAATATGAATCAAAAAATATAAAAAAAAAATATAAAAATGATAACTATTTGGTAGATCGCTTTCTTTTATACATTTTAACTGCTGTTTCTCGATTTATTTCCCAGCAAAAATCAGCTAGCATTGCTGGGGTCCACTTGCCGCTGTATCTTTTTTCCATATGTGCAATGTCTTGGTGGAATCTTTCACCATGCTCATCAGACACGGCACCAAGATTTTCTGGGAAAAAATCTAAATGTGAATGCAAGTAGTGAATTTTTAAAGACATATTGCATCCAAGTTGATGATACGACGAAAGCAGTTCTTCTATCAGCTCTGTGTAATTTTCAGCCTTTTTATTGCCAAGAAAATTGTGACATAGATTTACAAAAGCTACCCATGCTCTTCTTTCTTTATCTATCAACTTTGATTTGAACAGTAGAACAGACTCAGAACACAACTAAATACATGTACGTACCAACGTTCACAAATACCGCTGCCTGCAACTATAAGTTCACAATTCTAGTGCAAACAAAAAATGCTATTGCGTCGAAACTAGACGTGCTAGGTGAATTCTAACTACATATTTGGATTTAACGTAACTAACTTAATAAAATAAAAAAATGTATATATGGAAGATATATACATTTCTTTGCTCTTATTTTGATGCCGACCAGTGTAATCAAAGTTGTTAACTAAAACAGCACCGACGTATCATTGTAGTAGCACGCTTCTAATGGCGGCTTTTCACTGAGTGTGTTATCACGCGCTACGCCGCGACCGCACGCACCACGCGCAGTGAGAAGGGCTTGGTTCGGCGTGGCGCAGGCAGGCGTGGCGCGGCGCGTGCTATCCGCTTAAAATCGGTTACTTCAAAGGCGCGGCGTGGCGTGTGCTTACAAGATTGAACTCGTTCATTTCGTCTTAACTCGCCCGATTTTGAGGTACTCTCACGTCTATATAGATATGGAGTGGTCTAATGAGAAGATTGCTGAATTTTTAATTTTAACGATGTCATCCACCAGCGCCTTTTCTTCTTCTTTTTGTTAATTTTATTAAGTAAATGATATCCACAACATAAGACAAAAGTGGCTAAAGCAACAGCGATGCCTTCTTCTTCAGTGGCATTGCTCCATGGCTGGAGGTGGCAATTCGACTCATACGACATCAGGTGCGCTGCCCTAAATACATTGAGTCAGTGGCTCGGAGTTTGGGCAAGCACGCGCCGCGCCGCGCCAGTTAAAACGGGTGGCGCGGGCTCGCGCGTGGCGCGTGCTTGCGTGTACAAATGTTATAACACACGCAGTGAGAAGCCGCCATAAGACGCTCAATAACTACTCATACTCGTAACAATAGAAACAAGTCATGTGTAAGATGGTTAAACGCTACCGACGAAACTTCTTTCCTGCCTTGATAGACTAGATTCGACTCGGTGCCTCATACATAAAATTGGGTCCTGGTGCTGTACAAGATTGTCTGTATCTCAAAAGATTTTCTAGAACAGTGTGTCGAGCACTGGAGTAGGTACCATCTTTTGTCATCCAGACGAGCGGACACTTACAGTATCATAATCGAAATTGCAAGGGCGACTTCGAAACTGTTTATACTCAGATGGATTCAGACGAAACTAAACGTAGTCATTTATATACTATTTGACACAGATTGAACTTTACGCCTTGAATTAAAAAAGTCCTCACTCATAAGATTCGCTATACAAATTTTCCATCCTACCCTCGTTCTTTGTGGTCTGTGCCGGTTCTTAAACAAATTTTATTTACTAATATGCTGTCTTCACGTCACGTTATTAATATCAGTGGTGACTAAATGACTCACCTTCGATTTGCCGACGATATAGTCCTTATGGCAGAACTGCTGGAGAACTTAAGCACTATGCTGAATGACTTCAATAGATGGGTCTTGAGATGAACATGAACAAAACAAAGATCATGTGTAACGTCCATGTCTCACATATGTCGGTAATTGTTGGGAGCACTTAGCCCGAAGTTGTTGACGAGTATGTTTACCTGGGACAAATAGTCCGACTAGGTAAGTCCAACTTCGGCCAAGAGGTCAATCGATGGATTCAACTCGGCTGGGCAGCGTATGGGGAATTGCGACACATCTTCTCGCCGGCTATACCTACCTCAAAACCTGGAAACGAGACTGTACAACCAGTGCGTGTTGCCAGTGATAACTTATGAAACTAAGACGTGATCCTTCACTGCTGGCCGTATGACAACGCTCAAGGTCGCTCAGCGAGCTATGGAGAGGGCTATGCTCCGGGTTTCTCTGCGTGATAAACTTAGAAATAAGGATATTCGCAGTAGAACCAGAGTTATCGACATAGCCGAACGGATTTTTAAGCTGAAGTGCCAATGGGCCGGCCATATAGCTTAAAAAACCGACTACCGATGAGAAAAGAAGGTTCTCGAGTGGCAGCCTCGTACCGGTACCTGCTATGGATACCTTAAGTATAAAGCGAAAAAACAATTCAATACTCAATACGTTTATTTGCCATCTATAGATTACAACTTTGTTGGTGTTTAATAGTACAGTAGATTACTATAGGCCCTGTTGGACTCTGACAAGTACAGAGAGCAAGGGATGAGATTATCCGGGCAGAGAATGATTTTGATAAGTAAGTAACAATTGGAAACTGACGATACTACACAAATAATTGTAAACCTTTTTAGCACATATTTCAAAGTTTATATTTATATTATATTTATTTATTTATATCATAAAGTATATTATATTTTTAGAAATATCTATTTAACTTATATCTTAACAACGGTGTACCTGCTTTAAATTATGTATATTTTATTTATCTGTTTCTTTAATTACTTTTTAAACGTTTTACAAAGTAACTTTTATAGATTTCATAATATGGGTAAATTTAGAAATAATACTATCGGTATCAATTTCTCTGAGCAAATCATAGGTATTCAATATTATCAGAGAAAATTCAGGCGTTCTTGACTCATAGTGTTCCCTAAATTAGTTTTTTATACGGTTCCATGTCGAAAATCAACATTCTCCACTGCAGGTATTGATCACGAGAGACAGTAACTGCGTAAAGCACTTTCTAAATAATATTGAATTTCCAGAGATTCGGTTTACATACTGTCAATCACACCAGGACCACCAGCATTCACAGGCTTGAAGCCGGAGCATGCACCTTCGACTTAATACTGTAAGAAAACTGGTTACCCAAGTGCGTAATTTCTCGGGAAGCCCATAAGAGGGAAGCTTCGAAAGAAGCACTTTCTGCCAAACCCGATCGAAGGCCTTCCCTATGTCCACCAACCACCATGACTTCCACCTTAGTCTCGAATGACTCAGCCCATCAGTGAGTCAGGTAGCCAAAAAGAACACTAGCTGAACGACCTCGACGGAAACCGTATTAACGGTCATTAATCAACTCTCTCCTAAAGGTAGACTTCAAGGTTCAACTCTTCAAGGTACTGCATGAGCTTGCAGCTAATATTGGATTTCATTATTTTGGAGAATAAGGGGGTGACAGTGGTAGGCCTGTAGTTGGACAAGTCTGAGCGGTCACCTTTTTTAAGGATCGGGTGCACTATAGCTACTTCCATGCGCCTGGAACGACACCTAAAGAGTAATAGAACCGGAAAAGACGCGTAAGAATCGTTGCCAACTTTGGAGCTCACGTTGTCAGCACAATTGGGGGATTCCATCAGGCCCCCTCGACTTGTTGACGTCGAGGGACATTAGCTCTTTGCGCACCGAGCGCTGCGTAAACAGCACATCCGGCATGGAGTGCGGGATGGTCGGCGGTATGTTCTCCCCGTCGTTGAATAGTCGAGTTGGACGCAATCGTAAAAGTTCGGCTTTCTAATTTCTGGAGTGGCCAAGCAAGTTATCCTCCTTGCGCAAAGATGGTAATGATGGTCTACAGAAATTCCCTTGGGCAGCCTTGGTGAGGGATAAGAACGCACGAGTTCCTGAAAGAAGGCGAACTAGTTTCTCGTCATTTCTCCCAATGTGCTCCGACTTTGCCCTAGCGATAACTCATTTGAAGGACCCGGAGGCTGAGTACTTACCCGACACTGTTCCGATGATATCCCGGACGTCAGTCTGAGCGAGATTAGAATGGCTCTCCAGTACCTTAAAAACGGCAGGGCCCCAGGCGAGGATGGAATTACAGCGGAGCTTCTGAAAGCGGGTGGAACACCGGTGCTTGAAGTCCTTCAGAAGCTCTTCAATTCCGTCCTCCATGGTGGCACTACTCTGGAGGCGTGGAGCAGAAGTGCGGTGGTCTTGTTCTTTAAGAAAGGCGACAACGCTTTCTTGAATAACTACAGACCGATTTCCCTTCTGAGCCGCGTCTACGTGCTGTTTTCGAGAGTCATTACGAATCGTCTCGCACGCAGACTCGACGACTTCCAGCCTCCCGAACAAGCCGGTTTCCCAAAAAGGCTTCAGTACCATAGACCACATACATACCCTGCGGCAGATTGTACAGAAGACCGAAGAGTACAATCTGCCACTTTGCCTGGCGTATGTGGACTATAAGAAAGGCTTTGATTCCGTCGAAATTTGGGCGGTGCTACAGTCCCTTCAGCGGTGCCAAGTTGACTGTTGGTATATCGAAGTGCTAATGTGTTTGTACAGTAGGGCTACGATGGCTATCCGAGTACAGAACCAGAGCTCGAAACCTATCCAACTGCAGAGAGGTGTAAGACAGGGTGACGTTATATCCCCGAAACTCTTCACCGCTGCGTTGGAAGACGTTTTCAAGCTACTGGACTGGAAAGGATACGGTATTAACATCAATGGCAAGTACATCACTCACCTTCGATTTGCCGACGATATAGTCCTTATGGCAGAATCGCTGGAGGACCTTAGCACTATGCTCAATGACCTCAATGGTGTCTCCTAACGGATAGGTCTTAAGATGAACATTGACAAAACAAAGATCATGTTCAATGTCCATGTCATACCTATGCTCGAAGTTGTTGACGAGTACGTTTACCTGGGACAAATAGTCCGACTAGGTAAGTCTAACTTCGACCGAGAGGTCAATCGACGGATTCAACTCGGCTGGGCAGCGTTCGGGAAATTACACACATCTTTTCGTCAGGTATACCTCAATCTCTGAATACTAAAGTGTACAACCAGTGCGTGTTGCCAGTGATGACTTACGGATCAGAAACGTGGTCCTTCACTGCTGGCCGTATGAGGACGCTCAAGGTCGCTCAGCGAGCCATGGAGAGGGCTATGCTCGGAGTTTCTCTGCGTGATAGACTCAGAAATGAGGATATCCGCAGTAAAACCAGAGTGACAGACATAGCCCAACGGATTAGTAAGCGGAAGTGGCAATGGGCCGGCCATATAGCTCGAAGAACCGATAACCGATGGGGAAGAAAGGTCCTCGAGTGGCAGCCTCGTACCGGTAGGCGTAGTGTAGGGCGACCCCCCACTAGATGGCGTGACGACCTGGTAAGACATGCAGGAAGTCGATGGATGCAGGTGGCTCAGGACCGTGCTTTGTGGCATTACTTGGGGGAGGCCTATGTTCAGCAGTGGACTTGTGAAGGGCTGTAATGACGATGATGATGGTGATGATGAGGCTGAGTTATACTTCCTTTTGAATGTGCTAGTGGTGGACGAACGAATCGGAACGCCGATATATCAGTCCAGGCCTTGTGACACTCCTGATTTTTCCGCGACGCAATTTTGCAGGAGCATCTAAACCAAGACCGGGTTCTGCCGCCGATGGGCACTACAGATGACGGTATGAAAATTTCCCTGTAGTAAAGTATCCCCTGAAGTACCACATCGGCGAAATACTTAGGTAGCAACGAATTTTTTGGGATCTTCTTGTGAGAAGCTAATCCGCCACTATGGATAGGATGTAAAAAAAACCACATCCCATCCTAATCCGCTAACCTATAGTGCTACATACGGCTTCAGCCTTACAGATAGTGTCTGCATTGAGCAAGTGATAGGCATTGTACTTCGGATCAGTAAATGATACGAAGAGCCAAGACGACACATTATCGACGGAGACATTATTGATGGCTATCCGGATGGGAAGTGAGCAGAAGGTCCAACAGGGAAGGCGTATGATTCCCACATCTGGAATCCGTGTGGGCGAAGTAATCAGTTGTGTCAGACCATATGTCAAGGCAAAATCGTAAACAGGTCTCCCCGCATGATTAGTAGTATAAAAACCGAGCCAGTCGGCGTGTTGATGAAATTCCGTGATTCCGCCAACTAAATAGTCCCGGTTACCGATTGTCTGACATGGAATGTCTTGGTCTAAAAAAGGTGTAACGATTAACGTTTTTATACATCAAGTAATTTCAATGTATCTTGTCTTAACAAGTTTTACTCAAAGAATTACGCTTAGGCGGTAATAGGTGGGTTTGGATACGCGGGACTGCCTTGCTACTATTTATTATTGGTACGTGGTCAATCCGACATTCCTGCATCACCACTTACCATCAAGTGGGATAGTAGGTAGTCAAGAACTAGCTTTTGTATAGTTTTTGTATCTTTTTGCAGGAAACGGTTTAAATAAAAGGAGCTGTAAATAAAAACTAAAATTTTATTATCAAAATCAATGTAAACAAACTAGTTTTGTCTTCAAAATAGTTCAATAAACAAACCGTAGCATATAATTCTATACTGTATTTTTATTCTTTTATCTGAAATTTAAAAACATTAGTGTTTCAAACACCAAACAAGACGCTTTGTTCATGAGCTGTGATGATCATCAGATTATTCAGACGTCCGGTTTTCACAAAAAACATTCACCAAGTAATAAAATCATATTTATTGTTTCTACTAGGTTAAAGATCTACTTTTAATTTAAATTTACCTTAGTAACATTTGTTTCTTTAGTTTCTTCCATGTTTTCTTGGTGCATTTGATTTTTCTTATGATATTGCGATACGGACATCGCCGGTCTTTTTTTTGCGAATTCTATACTACGAATAGAATTTTCGAACTTCTGTTCAATTTGGTCTATAGTTTTAACATAATCGGAAGATACTTTGCGCTCTAGTTTTTTGCCATGTTGGATATTCATGACCTGATCAAAGGACGGTTTTTCAATTTTTAAGGATGGTCGATTGAGTTTTTCTCGTGTGCTTTCATCGCTTCTAGGTCCAAAATTAGTTGAGAATGTTAGGAACATGTTCTTTTGCCTCATTTCAGACATCGGTCTAAAAACAATAAATAATTATTACTCGATAATAAAAAACCTAACCAAAGTATTCTATATACATATTAAATACGACATGGCACCCAGAAAGTTTACTGAAAGATTTTTCGTTTGAGACACTGGCCAGTTTTATTTATTATGAAAAAAAAAACAACAATTATTTATCTCCAAGTAAAACTATGAATTTAAGAATGTTCTTTAAAATTTCTTCGTCGCCTAAATCGGTCGATGGACTTCAAATGGTATTTAAATCTATAGGCTCTTCTATAAAGTCACCGTGTAGCGCTCAAAGATTTCAAATCTTTGGTACCTAGCGCTGGTACGGCCCGGTCCAGCATTTGACAGATGAATAAAGAAGTGGTCGCCCACGGATGGCTTCTGCGAAAGGAAACTTAATAGCAGTGAATAACTTAATTGAAGGGATAATTCGCGACGATACGCCAATTACATATGTCGAGACTGGAGATTCAGCTAAAATTGCAGGTTGGATTGGAAAGCGTTTACGAGACTTTGCACGAACATTTTCGCATGCGAAGGATAATGTTGCGTTGGATCTCGCACAACCTTTTCGACGCTTAGAAGCAGGCCCCTGTGGAATGGATCAATAACATAATTATTAAATTAGAAGCAGCCTTTTCTCGGCATTGATCAAAAGTATAGAAATATAAGGAGCAAGCTACGCGTATCGGCGAGTGGCGACGCGACCGGCGAAATTTACCGGGCGAATCGCGCGGGCGACTGAAAGACTGAAACAAATGTATGAATCAGTATGGTGCAAGCCACGGAGTCGGGCGGCAGACGCGGTGAAAACCGGCGAATAGTATAGGGAACAAAATATTTTAGTTGTTTTCGCCGCGAAAAATGCTGCACCGACAAAAACGACTTAAAATTCTATCCGCATTGCCTTTTATCTCTAATTCTGGTTGAATATTAACAAGAATATAATCGCAGGTTTCGACACTCATTTTGGTATTTACTCGAATTTTTTTTCTAGATGCATTCTATTCTCCATCCATAACCCAATTCCTTCATCCCAATTCAAATCATGTACTCCGCAATCTCTTCCAAATATTATATCTTGAATCAAAAAACTATTACTTTCTAAGCAATATCGAGATGAACTTTCTGAAGACATTTCACTCTCGGCCTATCTGGTCGCGGCGGCAAACGTGACTTCCCGTGGCCCTCAAATCGCGCCGCGCGAATTATCGCTCCGCCTGTCGCTTCGCCGTCCGCGCCGCCGATCACCGTGGCCAGGCCGAATGCTGCTGTGTTTCGTATGGTGAGTGTAGAGAACCGGAGACCCTTTTTACTGGAAACGAGGCATTCCATCTTAGTCCTCACGGGTGACAACGCATCTGCATTTTGATTCGTAATAAACGATAGATGGTAAATGTCTATGGGCCGCATCAACCACTTGTGTGTACTGGTGGACTGCGTGCTCGTTTGTCACCCTATCCTTTAAAAAATATGTTTAATTTAAAGTCATTAAGCTATTTAGGGTAGTTAGTACATATTAGTCTTTTTAAGCATTATAGCGGAGTATCGGTGACAAAACCAGAGCGTTTCACTGCGGATTGTTATTAAATTTATGATGTGATAACAATTACAGAATAGAAGTTACTTATAATCTTTTAAAATGGGCCCAGGTTCATCTTTGATCGTGACATCGTCGTAGAGACGTGCGAGAACGGAGCGACGTCGCGCGTCGGTGTCGGAGTCCGCGCTGACATGCACGTAGCCAGTAGGCCGGCGGCTAATGCGACTGGGTTCAGTCTTTGCAGTCTTTGCAGTCGGAGCTATTCGCACTTTCCTAGCAAATATCAAAAAATGTACCAACCGAATTTTTTGAAATTAAGTGTAATTTCTTTTAATATAAGTACCATGTTTATATATATATATATATATATATATATATATATATATATATATATATATATATATATATATATATATATATATATATATATATATATAGTGAGGAAAAGACCCCAAGAGTCAAGTCCAGACCCGAAATTAGTCCAATTTTGTTCCTGAAGTCTTTATAAAAATCATATTAATCCATATTTATTTATTTATGCTTTATTTGCACACCGAGTATAAAAAAGGCGGACTTAATGCAACAAGGCATTCTCTGCCAGTCTACCTCCAGGTTTAGCAGAGAAGATATTGTGGGTGCAAAGTGCAACTGTGTTAAAATATCTTTAAGTAGTCATAT